>JANKKI010000285.1:0-440000 GCA_025175665.1 Cinchona pubescens
CGGTTGGACACCTCAACTTGGCCATTTGTGTACAGATGATAGGCTTTTGAAACCTTATGGGTGACAGGGTACTTTTTCAACAATGCTTCCATTATTCAATTACAAAAGTGAGTATGTTGATCACTGATTATGGCTCTCAGGATTCCATACCTAGAAAAAATGTTAGATTTCTATGTCTAATTTGCAACAGTTTAGAATCATCAGTCGATTGGCGATAGCTTCCACCCACTTCAAGACATAATCCATCACAATAAAATATGAACATAACCAAAAGAGATAGGAAATGATCCCATAAAATCTACATATATACATAAAAAATTTCACAATATAGGATTAGAGTATAAGTAGCATTTAAATCCTTATGGTTATATTTCCTGTCTCTTATATACTTGTCACATGATGTGTACAAGAGACAGTTCTTATCTCGAAATAAAGATAGCCAGAAGAATCCACAATCTAAAACTTTCATAGCTGTTCTTTTAGCTCTAAAATGTCCCCCACAAGTATAAGAATGACAAAATTTGAGTATAGGATTTACCTAATCTTCTTGCACACATTTTCTTATAACTTGATCATAGCAATGCTTCTATAAATATAGATCATTCCCAATATAATATTTGGCATCAATCCTAATCCTGTTCTTTTGTGCTTTTGATGAATCAGAAAGAAAAGAATTAGATACCAAATAATTAACAATTTAGGAATTTCTAGCCATCTCACTCTTTATAAGCTAAGAGTTGCTCATTCGAAAAAGATTCATGCAATTGTAGCTCATCTTCAATGTGAGGAAGTCTACTCAAGTGATCCGCAACATGATTTTCTACTCCACTTTTATCTCTAATTTCCATATGGAACTCGCTTAGTAGCAAAATCCATCTTATTAACCTTGGCTTTGATTCCTTTTTCGTCATCAAATAACGAAGAGCTTCATGGTCAGAATAAACAATAACTTTAGCACCAAGTAAATAAGAACGAAATTTTTCTAAAGCAAATACTACTGCAAGGAGTTCTTTTACTGTGGAATAATTTCACCGTGCATCATTCAAGGTCATAGAGGCATAATAAATAGCATGTGGACTCTTTTGACTCTTTGACCCAAAATGGCCTCTACAACATAGTCGCTCGTATCACACATGATCTCAAATAGTAGACTCCAATCCGGTGGTTGGACAATCGGTGTGGAAATCAACATACTTCATAACTTGCACTACATGAATTCAGGGATTTGTTGTACCATGTTCCTTTCCATTTGTCAGGGGTTAGAACAATTGCTGTCTCTTATACATATGAAGCACAATTGTAAGAGACTGTCAAGTATTGTGATCCAATGTGTATATGAAATACATATTAGTGTCTCTTATACACATCTAGATGTGTATAAGAGACAGACTCATTTGAAGTATAAGCTTGCATTTTAAGAGACAGTTTTCTGTGGTACCACCTGAACTAGGCTTACCCACTCACTATCCGATATAGGGAAGATTATCCCTACTTCAAGAAGTTTGAGCACCTCTTGTTTTACCACCTCTTTCAAAAATGGGTTAAACCTTTTTTGAGGTTGACAAATTAGTTTAGCTTGATCTTCCAACAACATGCGACGCATACATCACCATCTTCCTCTTCATGTATACTAATCTAGATGTGTATAAGAGACAGGATTACAACATTGTGCTGTGATATCTGTCTCTTATTCTTCTTGAGTGGTGAGCTCACTAGTCTCTTGACAAATCACCATTTATGATTCTCTTCTCCAAGAAAGATGTACTTTAAGAGACTAGGAAGGGTCTTTAGAGATGATTTAGAATCCCACATCAAAGAATGTAGAGAACGTTTAGTAACATTTGGCAAACTAGTGAAAAATACATTACCTTCTTGAGAGGTGGACTTATCAATCTCTTTAACAACTTTATTGATCATCTCAAATTCTTGTTCAAAGACTTCTTGTGTTAAAGAATCAATAACATCCAAAGTAGACATAGAAAGATCTTTATATGCATATTTCATGGCTTTATAGATATTATACTTGAATATTGTGCCATTAAATTCTATTGTTAGCAAACCCGTTTCAACATATATCTTAGTTCTAACAGTTTAGAAGGAAATAAAAATTTTGATTGGCTCATTGCTGAAGGATCTCCTAATAGACACTGTAATATTGCTTAGCATTTTTATTTATTATTCCGTCCACTAATTGTGTATAGATGTCTCTTATACTGAGATCTAGAGAAATTAAACTCTGTAAAACAAGCTTTTGTGTATAAGCAACGGCGCCAAAATTTTGGTAAGATCTTTGCGTCGGTAATGCTGTCACCTGCACCCAAAATTAACTAGAATCCTATACTAATGTAGTAGTGGTAGAGTTTGAGTCATCGTCAGTTTTATAATATCGTTAAAAAAAAATTTGTTAACTTTAAAATTTTTTATATTATAAAATTTTAAAATATATGATATTGTGTGTACTTACTTAATTTTGTGATGATAGTGACATAATCCTTTTCTTCTTACAATGAAATTATTTACAACTATTGTCAATATAGTAAAAGGTGACAGATGACTGTCTCTACCAGTGACAAACTAAGATCCAAACCAAGAAATTCATTTATAACCAATATGAGATACCGATCAATGATGTTGCATTCTGTCTCTTATACACATCTAGATGTGTATAAGACTTGGACATAATTGCAAATCCCGCCTTTTATTTGGGACATACAAATTGTCACGTGTTTTCCTTCTTTGAATAGAAGTGAATTGTGCTAAGGATTTTTTGTTCTATATTTTATGTCACTTTCTATCACACCATCTAATGAATGGTCAAAATTATTTATTAGAATTATTTCACAGAATCTTGATAATTCATTGAATTATATACGAGGATGAAGATAAGAGGTAACAAAAGATCCCGTGGAATGAATTGGTTGATGCTTCGTGTTAGTAATTAACTCGATCAATTATTATTTCTAATGCTCATAACTACACATTCGATCACATGACCAAGTGTCAAGCGACACAGAATTTGTATAAGATGACAGGGTTACATACTATGTAACCTTTTAAAAATTGAAGTTAAATCCGAAAACATTTGCACTACAAATGAAGCTAAATATGTTGTTAGGCTTGGTTTATGAACTTAGTCATAAATCTTGAGGCTTGTGATTATTAAAAAACATAACCTGACATACATCATTATATATTATATGGCATTTGACATCAAATGACACGTAGTTATTTGAATAACGACTAGATTTAAAAATGAGCTGTAAACTAGACCTTACCTACATATTCCGTGGTTGCAATGCACGTGACATTTAAATATAACTTGAGTTATAACAACTCCCAACTTATTTCAACCAATTTAACCATATTTATACTATATTTAGTTGCAAAGGTTGAACAAGATTAAATGATTAAGATACTAGTTCAAAAATGTATTTCATGTGCTCATAAGCATCCTTTTTTTCACATCATCATTACATTTTTTTGGAGTTTTCGAATTTATATTATCTCTTGAGATTATAGTTCAATTTGTGTCTTATCATTGATTATTTTTACACAAGTTTGAATGTGAAATCAGGATTACCCCTTGGATAGCTAAGAATTTGATCCTTGATATCTTATTTTTTTTCTTTTTTGCAACAAGGGTTACTAGTTGGATAGGTGAATCCTTTAGTAGCGATGAAGAGGAAGATGGTGTCTCTTATACACATCTAGATGATGATAATGGTAGGAAGAAAGATTTATATGTTGTCTTTACCAAGATCAGGTCTTTATAATTAGGTTTCTTAAAAATTACTTTAAGAGATATTGATATTTTCAAGATGAAATCAGTTATAACAAAATCAGTTATAATAATATCAATAGAACAGTAAATTAAAGAGAGAATAAATTGAACAAAAAGAACTACTTCCAAGCTAGCAAGCTTGAAGTATCAAATTTGAATGCTTCACACACTTGGTGAGCCAACAATCTTTACAAAGCTGGGAAGTTCTTGCTCACACTGTGCATGGGTTTAATTGTGTAAAGATTCTCACTTACAATCACAGCTTTTATACTTGGAAGTAGTTCTTTCCACTCAATGTTGAATTACTCTCACAATTTGTCTCTTATACACATCTAGATGTGTATAAGAGACACTTCAAATTACTTTCTACTAGACTTGTATTCAATGTATTAGATCATTTTACAGGTTATAAAAGCTCCTATTTATAAGAGCAATAAATACGGCTTCAACCACTTCCTAACGGCTAAGTAATAAATGCACAAAAATAGCCGTTGGGGTTTGGACGTCCAGAGAGATTGTATGCCGAGGAAGGTCCGATCTTTTCCGTTGTTGTAGAGAGGCTTCGTTCGACGTCCAGCATGCGTCCGATCCTACGTCCGATAGAGCTTCGACGGTCCCGAACTGAAAGAAAGGTAGAGTTCCATTCTTTCTGCCAGTTTGTTCGGACGTTGCAATGCGTCCGAGGTGCTTTTGACCTAGTTCTGACGGTCTTCCAAAAGTCCAAAGAGCTGCCCGAATCATAAATGGTTGTTATTTCTAGTGCTGTCTCTTATGTCACATCTAATGTGTATAAG
Organism: Cinchona pubescens; assembly: GCA_025175665.1. NCBI lineage: Eukaryota > Viridiplantae > Streptophyta > Magnoliopsida > Gentianales > Rubiaceae > Cinchona > Cinchona pubescens. The sequence continues at coordinate 4,576 of JANKKI010000285.1, forward strand.
AGACACATCCTTTCTTGCCTGATTGATTATACACATCTAAATTGAATATTTGTCATCAATTTGACAATGTATCATACAGTGAAGATGAACCTACACGAGAAGACACTGCAGAAGCTGCTCAAGGAGCTGCAAATGACGATGATATTGCATTCAATACAAACCCTGTCTCTTATACAGCTATTTGTGAAGAAAGAGGCAAAAATATAGTGTATTGGTTTGGGAAAGCACCATCTAGATGGTGCAGATCTAGATGTGTATAGGTGTGAGTGGAGGTGGTTGAGGAGTAGGAGAATGAGGGATCCAAAAGCTTGGAAACAAAGCTAGATTGTTAAGAACAGATCCAACGCTTTAGTTAGCCATTGATCATTAAAAAACCTGAGACCTTTACGTTCAATGTAGGATTTATTAAAATAAGGAGGATATTGTTTATTTCCTGTAAAGGGAACATTGAGGGAATCAAAAACTTTTGTGAGAAATTTTCCAAAAGGAATATTTCTTCGAGTATCGGTCTAGAAAAAGTTCCCATAGGGAACAAAAAAGATACCCAAAGTCTAGAGAAATACCTTTGAACACACAGAAAAATAAGTACAGTTGTATTTTGCCGGGCTCAGTACGATGCCCGTCAGTCATACAAAAGATGGTTAGATGTGTATAAGATTATGTATACCCTTGTTGAAGCATTCAAATTTGATACTTCAAGCTTGCTAGCTTGGAAGTAGTTCTTTTTGTTCAATTTATTCTCTCTTTACAAAAACTTTCTATTGATATAATTATAACTGATTGTTTTCCAAACTGATTTCATCTTGGATACAAAAATTGTCTCGTTTAAGAAGTGACAATGGTGCCGAATTTAAATTTGGGGGTTTTCCGTCCGAACTGGGTCAAAAACACCTCGGACGCATTGCATCTGTCTCTTTACACATAGAGTGCAAAACAGGATTTTTTGTGAGATTAATTGCACTAGTGTTGTCACATAATATTGGAACACAATAAAAATGACACCAAAATCTTTTAAAGTATGTTTCATCCAAAGAAGTTGAGCACAACAATTTTCTAAGAGCAATGTATTCTTCAAGTGAGAAAGAGAAATGGAATTTTGTTTTTGCTAAACCAAGACACAAGACAATTTCCCGAAAATAACACATTCCATCGGTACTTTTCTATCAATTTTACATCCAAAGAAAGTCATCAATAGCTAATTAGATCAAATGTAGAGGACTTTGGATACCACAGACCAAAATCCGTTGTTCCTTTTAGATATCTAAAAATTCTTTTAACGCAATCAAATGTGATTCTTTAGGACAAGATTGAAATCTAGCACATAGACAAACAGCAAACATGATATCCGGTCTACTAGCGCTAAGTAAAGTAAACTTCCGATCATACCTCTATAGTGTTTTTCATCAACAGATGTGTATAAGAGACAGTTCCAAAGCTTTATATGGTTTGAAACAAGCTCCAAGAGCTTGGTATGAAAGATTAAGTGGCTTCTTGATAGAAAATGGTTTCAAAAGAGGTATTGTTGACACCCCTCAGTCTCGGCAATGTCTGCTTCGGCTCAAGTCCAGTTTGCTGTCTCTTATCCACATCTAGATCTGTATAATAGACAGGCTCTTAGATGGTTTGAAACAAGCTCCAAGCTGTCTCTTATAAACATCTAGATGTGTATAAGAGACAGATCTTTCAAATCCCGGAGGTTGTTCGACAAAAACTTCTTGGTCAATAAAACCATTTAAAAAGCAAATCCTACATTGAACGTAAAGGTCTTAGGTTTTTTAATGATCAATGGCTAACTAAGGCAGACTTTGATATTGCCAAATCCCAATCCCATGCCTCCACTTCTGAGTTTGCTATCCATCATTCCTGTCTCTCTCTTTCACATATCTAGCTTTGTTTCTTATGATCTCACCTTTGTCATTTAATTTGTTTCTAAACACCCATTTAGTACCAATAACGGGATGAGAAGAAGGTCTTTCAACTAAGGTCCATACATTATTTTTCTCAAATTGACTAAGTTCATCTTTCATAGCAATAACCCATGATTCATCACTCAAGGCAACATCTATATGTTTGCGTTACTTTCATTGATCCCAAACATATAGATGTGTATAAGAGACAGCGAGTAGTTACCCCCTGATAGATCACCTATAATTAAATCTTGAGGATGATTAGAGACGAATCTCCAAGCTTTCAAGATCGCTTTGAGCATCCTCATTCTTTTCATCATCAACTTGATGGTTGTTGATATCAACGCTTGATGTAACCTCTTGATGATCTTTATGAATATCGAGCTTTTCGAGCTCCTTTAGAATACCTGTGTCTTCATCTTCACACAAATTCTTTGAGATAACACCATTAGATTCATCAAAGATGTAACATGCACAACTTCTTCAATTAAAAGAGTTCTTCTATTGTAAATGTGGTGCTTTCTTGTCACTAGAATATCCTAGGAAAATTCCTTCATCCGATTTTTGTCTTCTTCTTGCTTGAGATGTGTATAAGACACAGATGTCATAGTTTTTTGGTTGCAAATGCTTTTGTTGCCAACTGACGGGCTGATCGTTCCTGTCTCTTATACACATCTAGATGTGTATAAGAGACAGGGTTAACACGGCTTGTTATGCCATGAATCGAGTTTTAGTAAGACCTACCATAATACTTTTGGGCCGAAGCGGTTAACACGGCTTGCAATTTTACAAATTTTTCAAATGCTTCTTTTGTGAACATGAAATAATACCAAGTAAAGCTATAGTCATCTACGATATTAGTATGCAGCACTGCAACCACCTAGACTAGCATATTGATGTGTATAATAAGTCTAAATGCAACAATTCTAAAGGTTTATGAGTAGACACAAAATTCTTAGGTTTAAAAGAAACTTTGACTTGTTTACCAAATTGACAAGCATCACAAATTTTATTTTTCAGAAATTTCAGTTTTGGCAAGCCTCTTACCAAATCTTTCTTGGCTAATTTTTCAATCAAATCCATATTAAAATGACAAAGTCTTCTATGCCAAAGCCAAGGATCATCTATAGAAGCGGTAAGACATTTTACATTGCTATTGCTAATTTTATCAAGATAAATCACATAAACGTCATTGTGCCTAGTGCCTTTGAACAAAACAACATGATTTTTGTCAAGTATAAGACATTCATGCTTGGTAAAGAAAACATATAAATCTTGATGTCACAAAGTTGACTAACACTTAATAGATTATAGTTTAAATTATCAACAAGAAGTACATTCTTAATCAAGGTTTCACCATTTTTACCTACATCACCAATGCCGATTGATTTTGCTTTGTTGTTGTCACCAAAAGTGACTTTTCCACTGTTTTTGGATGTAAGGTTTGTGAAGAGAGAGGCATCACCCGTCATGTGCCTTGAACATCCACTATCTATGAACCACTTAGCATTGTTGGCGATATTAAGTACCTACACAATAAATCAATTGATAACTTTTGGTACCCATGTCTTTTTGGGTCCATGAGTGTTAGTGAGATTGCTTACTATCCATGCAACTTTCATTCCAAGTTTTTCATTTTTCTTGACATAACACATATTCTTGGTATGTCCATGTTGTTGGCAATATCTACAAACAATGCTTTTGTTTCCATATAAAGAAGATTTTGGTTTTACAATACATAAGTCATCTCTTCTATATATGACAAAATTTTTGTTGATTATGCTACATTTCTATTTCTTTTCATATCAACAACATTTTCTTTCTTTCTAGCTAAGAGAGTATTTAAATCATCCATTCTTTTCTTCAAGGAGGCTTGTTCTTCCTTGACCTTTGATCTCTCATGCATTCTTTTCTTCAAATCACAATTTTCTTGTGATAGCCTATTGTTTTCATTCACAAGTTTAGAGTTAGCATTCAATAAAGACAGACTTTTTTACTAGCTTTTATTTTGCATATGATTCTTGGAGTTAATAGATTTTTAAAGTTCTAAAAGGAACCTGTCTCTTATACACATCTCAATGATGAGTCATAGTTAGAATTTACCTCATTGTCTCCAATAGCCAGAAAGGCCATTTGTGCCGACTCCATTTCTTCTTCAACTTCTCCTTCGGAGTTGCAATCGTCCCAAGTGATTTGAAAGTTGTTGAATCTTGGTTTTCTTCCTTCCTTCTTTTTCTTGAGGGACATTCATTTGCAAAATGCCGAGTTGACCGCACTCAAAGCATTTATCATTTTGCTTCCTTAGCTCAAGTCTTGACTTCCTTTGAAATTATTTGTGTTTGCAGCTCCTCCTCTTCTCATCCTTCGTTTGTTGATGTAATGTTTGAGAAATCCTTTGGTGATGAGTGCAAGATCTCCTTCATCAAGATCTTCATCTTCTAGATTGATGGAGCTGTTTTCATCTTCCTCTTGAGAGGTCTTTAGAAGTTAATAATCTTGGCCTTGCTTCTTCATCATCCACAACCTTGGCCTTAAGCTTAAGTTCATAAGATGTAAGAGAATTAATTGGTGATTCAATAGGCATTAAATTTAAATTCTTAGCTTCCTCTATGGCAATTGTTTTGGCATCCCATTCTTTGGATAGAGCATTCAGGATTTTTCTAAATTTCTCACCCAAAGACAGTACTCCTTACTCAAGGCTTCAAGATCTTTTACACCTGTCATTGAACCTGCAGTACATTTTGTCTATGTTGTCATGATGGTTCCATCTTGAAGGACTCATCCTGTCTCTTATACACATCTAGATGTGTATAAGAGACACTTGATATCAACAACCATCAAGTTGATGATGAAAAGAATGAGGATGCTCATTCATTTGCATCCAAGGCATTGTATAGCACATTCATGGCTTTTGCGTTTAACGTCAAATTTGCCTTGTCTTGTGGAGTGAGCTCAATCCTCGTCTTTTCTCTTCTTCTATTTGTGTGATCATCAATGATATAAGCTTCAAATGGACCTTCATTGACAACATACCACAATTCAATGTCAATAGATTGCAGAAATATTTTCATTCTATCTCTCCAACTAATAAAATTTGTCCCATTAAACATGGGAGGCCTAGTAATAGATTGGCCTTCAAAACAGAGCATTGTTGGTTGCCATAGTTCTTTTCTCAAAAGCAGCAATAATAAATGAGACCACGCCCGATACCAATTGTATGGTCCCAAATTATAAGAGGGGGGGGTGAATCTACCAAATTTAGGCTTGTTTTGTGTTTGGATGACCCAAGCTACCAAGTATCAAATTTGAATGCTTCACACACTTGGTGAGCCAACAATCTTTACAAAGTTGGGAAGTTCTTGCTCACACTAAAACTCTTTTAGTTGAGCCAAGAATCTCACTTACAACCACACTTTTATACAAGATTATCACTCCACTCAATGTTGAATTACACTCACAATTTCACACTAATACAACAAGGCTCTAAAGTCAATTTGCACTTCAAATTACTTTCTTCTAGACTTGTATTCAATGTATTAGGCTCAGAAACAGTTATAAAAGCTCCTATTTATAAGAGCAATAAATACGGCTTCAACCACTTCCTAACGGCTAAGTAATAAATGCACAAAAATAGCCGTTGGGGTTTTGACTTCCGAGAGATTGTATGCGTCCGAGGAAGCGTCCGATCTTTTTCCATGTTGTAGAGAGCTTCGTTCGGACGTCCGAGCATGCGTCCGATCCTACGTCCGATAGAGCTTCTGGACGGTCTGAGGGCCGAAAGAAAGGCAAGAGAGTTCCATTCTTTTCTGTTTGTTCGGACGTTGCAATGCGTCCGAGGTGCTTTTGATCTAGTTCGGACGGTCCCTGTGCGTCCGAAAGAGCTGTTCTGCAAAAGCTTGTTTACAGTTAAGTGTTTATGTCATCATCAAAATAAGGTTTGGAAAACATCAAGTACTCTTACACATTATCTCATTAGATAGTAGTTAATAAACTTTGTATTTATTTACTTATATTTTGTTATTTTTACTTTCATTGTAGGTATTTGGTTTCGTAGCAAATTTTTTATTGCCATTATCGATTTTGTGGTTGTTGTATACACATTGAATCCATATTGTGCATATTTATTTGTGTATAAGAGACAGTTTGAAATTTGATGGTATTAGAAAAGAATGTAATGATGTTGATAAGCTAGTAAATATCCTACGTTTTATATATCATTTACCATATTTTTATGTATTGTAAGTAAGATTTGAGTTAAATATGAGATTAATTGATTTAGTCTTAGTTTTTGTAGGGTTGAAGTGAAAAGGGGTTGAAAAAGATGAAGAAAACTCGCATGTACTGGAGTGTGCACGAGTATGGAGTAAATCTGACACTATTTTGTATTTTTGCTCAACTTTCTTATCCAAGCTCTAATTGAATTGATTCAAGATGCTAGAAAGTTAAGACTCCGAAGGAGAAGTTGAAGAAGAAATGGAGTCGGCACAAATGGCCTTTATGGCTATTGGAGACAATGAGGTAAATTCTAACTATGACTCCAATGATGAAAATGATGAAGATGCACACTTTAAGCTTTCGATCTTTTGAAATTGCATGATAGCTTCCTAGATGTGTATAACTTTGATGTTGTGAGACTTTTGTTTTTATTTTAATTCAATTCATTCTTCCAAGTATTGATTATTTTTTGGTACTATTATCTTTACGATTGTTTTCTTTTAATTACTATATGTGCACTGTAATTAATTATCTGAATAAATCTATAGCTAGATTAATATTGATTGCTTTGTCAGATTTAATTTGTGAAGTGATTAGATTTAATAATTGCTAGGTTATGGGTTATTGAATTAAAGAAAATTAATTAACTAATTAGCATAACTGCTTGTGCTTACGTTATTTTAGCCTAATTGTCTTCCTAGTTCTTAATGTTTCTATTAATTAATCTTTTAGTGCTTGTTTGGATATAGTTGATAGTTGTGATTAATTGAATTACTTATTGAAAATTAACTAAAATTAAGGGAAGAAATAAGAATAAGTTTTGAACTGGATGATAAACTAATTATTCAATTAGTATTTGGTGAATAATTGATGTATGCTTTTGTGTCAATGATCAACTAATTCGATTTCCATAGTAAATGTGAGCGAACCAAGACTTTTCTCTTCTTGAATTTCCTACGATTTTTTAGTTTCTGAAATATTTATTTCTTGGTATGAAAGTATCACTCAAACCCCCATTTATTACTTGAGCATGAATAATATTGTTTAAATCTTGTGAATGTGATATAATGTTTACAATAATATAAATATTCTCCTAAATGATGATCTAGTAATGAACTAGTGTATTCAAAATTTACCTTAACAAAAAGTCTAACTGTCTTACCATGTTTGTCGAATGGGTGTTAGATGCATCCGTTAGTATCCAATTTACAGGTTATACACATCTATGTGTGTATAAGAGACAGATTGCTGAGCTGTACTTCATCTTTAAAAAGAAATTAGAAATGTTAAATTCCTTACTTTGTATTGGTTACTGTAAAAAATAGTAAGGATTCTCTTAAATTTCTTGAAATGTGATTCTTATGTTTTTTCATGAATTTTGAAAATAAAATGGTAATGGAAAATATCTCCTTTTGATATTTTAATTTGATTCTCATATTAAGTAAAACTTTTCAAGTCTAGAAGAAAGTAATTTGAAGTGCAAATTGACTTTAGAGCCTTGTTGTATTATGTTTAGTGTGACTCAAAAAAATGAAAATTTAACTAGGATGATATATTTGTAGCAAAACACTTTGCGTTATGAAATTAATTAGGAGAATAACTATAAAATTACTTTAGTACCATGACATTAAACTAGAATAAGATCAGATGCAAAACATCTCAAATAAAAATAACTTTGTAAAGATTGTATGAATCAAAATCAGAATATTCGAGCATTGATGAGCCATGTCAATCAGCTCTATAGATGTCCATCCAAGAAAGACTTTTCTTATTTGGTTCTAACACTTGTGTACCTCATCAACCATGAGATATTTCAAAGACCAAGTTATAGGATCGTACATTCTATCATCACTTCATATTATGGAAAATATAGGGCATAAGCCACATTGTCTCTCTTCTTTAATCTACGAGCATCTTTTTTCTACTTTGTCCCATTTTCTATGTGAGCCTCAAGATGCACAACCAAGAACAAGAAGTCTTGTAAGAACGGAAACACGGTGCATCTTGGTACCAGAACAATCACAAGAAGAGTGAGCAAATCAAATCACATCTTGATGTGTATAAGAGACAGACATCGCAATATGCACAGAATGGCTCACTTATTGCACATCTAGATGTGTATAAGAGACAGCCATAAGGTCATTTGATCTGCAAGAAATACGACATCCTTCTACTTATATGCCTAGGGATTGGAGCAACTAGGGTGGCAACGAACCGAGCTGCTCGCAAACTCTAGTCGAGTTCGAGTTGACCGAACTTGAGTCGAGCGAGCTTGAGCTCGAAACTCTTGACGAATCGATCTCGAGCACAGAGATGTTATGCTCAAATGCTCGTCGAGCTTTTCGAGCACTATATAATTTCTAGATGTGTATAAGAGACAGATAAAAATATAAAATGTTGTCCCCCCAAATAACACTATTCCTCTATTACCAATATTATCAAAGACATTCTACAAATGAAACTGAAATAGTAAGTATCACGGTCCTGAATCTTTAAAATTTTTCTAAGAATGAGTGGCCATCATGCAGGATGAACATATGAGATAGAAATAAAATGCCAAATCTGCATCTAAACAAATGTCATTTTTACTTTAGTGGTGTTTTCAACTCCATCACCCAAACGGACCCTTTGTAGTCAAAACAAGAAAACAAGTATCAATTAGTGTGCAACTCACTATTTAGCAGTCATGTTGATACATAAATACGGTCCCCATGCACTTATAACTGAACTGAACAAGGTAATTGCCTTTTGCCTTCATTTGCCATGGAAAACAAACAAAAGGAGGGAATCAGGTAAAGAACCATAATAGCTACAGGCTAATTTAAATGTGGTGTTGTCCTTGGGGGTTAAAGAGACTTGTCTAATAAAGAAGTACAAATCAGTACTGGCCTAATGACTAACAAGAAGATAAATAGACAACCACCAAGTGAGAAATTAAAGTGCCATTATTATTTGAAACTTTGGAAGGAAATTATCAGATGTTAGCGTAGTCTATAGAAGTCCACTGTAGCCCACCATAGCTGTCTCTTATACACATCAGATGTGTATAAGAGACAGTTTCCATTGCTTTAGTTTCGTAAACTTCTAAAACTTAACTGTCTTTCCCCCTACAAAAGAAACTTTATGTCGAGGGATAAAGAATTGGAATGCAAAATGTTTTCGTGAAGGGCTACAAAATCATAATGATAAAGCACTAGAATATAATGTAAATGGGAGCTTAATTTTCTAATGTAATTCAGTTTTTATCATATGAATTTCATTTAGTCAATTAAACAATAAAATAAACCTTATAGAACTTGGAAACTTGAAATAAGATGAAAAACAATAAAATTTTGACTTGCTCGATTTTCTTTGGGATTTTTAACAAATATTTGATGGACAGAAACTTTTGATAATTAATTCAAAATTTTGACCAAACCCCGCCTAAAATTTTATAAATCAAATATTCTTCCCTTAATTTTAGTTAATTTTCAATAAGTAATTCTTAATTAATCACAACTATCTCTTATAGCTCACAATTTCTAAAAGAAAAACTGAAGTCAAACCATCAAGAAAAATGATATGATAAAAAAGTTACCACAAAATCAATGAAAAATCGTTACATTTTTTTGCTTAGTCGAAATCGAAAAGATCACAAATACCAGAGCATAACAGAGACAGCGTAAGGGGAGTGGCCCTGGGAATGAAACATGCGGCCCGTGTGATGATTCGGAGGGGGAAGGAATGAAAGTGTTAGAAAGTGTTAGAAAAGTCTATTTTCATTTTTGATTACAAAAGTGATTGTAACCATATGATATAGTTTATGGAGCCAAAGTATTATTTACCCATAGTTGGTACATGCAGCCAAGGTATTACGATAGAATATGCCATACTTATAGTGGAGTTTATTATATTTCATTCCGATTCTAATTCCCGATTATGAACCAAACACCTCCTAAGGTTTTTAAAATTTATTGCACAAATGTGATTGTTTGTTAGGGTATTCTGGAACTATGAGTATGGCACTTTGCGTAATCAAAAAGTGCATAACCAACTTTGGAACAATAATACTTTGGCTCCATGTACTATATGGGTAAATTATATTTTGTCCCCCTAAACTATAAATATATACAGTTTGTTCCCAAATGACACTATTCATTTATTACTAGTATTAAAATTATTAAGATAATTTAATTAAATAACTAAAATACCCTTGGTACTATACTTTGATTTTTATATATTTAAATTTTAGGATAGTGATGTGATAAATATTTAAAAATAAGCAAAAATAAACTATATAATATTTCAATGTAATATATGTCAATGTATTTCTTGGTCAAAATTTTGAAATGTTTGAATTTCATTTTATAATATTTTGAATTTGAATGTTTAATTGAGTGGTGAACAATTTCCAAGTAAGCTTGCTTTCTATGAAATTTTTTTCTATAAAGGTATTGTATGAAAATAAAATTTCTATTAAAATTCGAGATTTTTTCTATGTATCTTAGTAGTTTATACTTTTAATATTTAGCCCATTCTGTGCATATTGCGATGTTGATATAATATAATTCAACAGCTTCTCATTTTCACTCCCTAATACCCACTATTTCAGTTTCATTTATTAGAATGTCTTTATAATTCTCTTATACTATCAAAATTATTTAAAATATATCAAAAATATAAATATGATACTAAGGTTATTTTAGTCATCTGACTAAATTTTCTTGATATTTTAAAATTTTTAAAGGATGCTTATACACATCTAGATGTGTATAAGAGACAGAAATAAATTCTTTAAATATAAATATAAATATAAATATGGTCCTCTTACCTTATAATAAATGTAATTACACTTTGTCTCCCTTAAACTATAAAAATATATTTTTTTTTTTTAAAAAACAATAGATCATTCTGTTGAATGGTTAGATGTTGATATTTAGTTAATGACTAGGAACTACCCTTAGTATCATATTTTGACTTTTCATGTATTTTATTTATTTTTGATAGTTTAAAAGAATTAGGAAAAATATAAAATATAATAACACATTGATATCTTGGATTTTAAAGAGTGAAAATGTGAGAAACTATTCAATTATATTATATCCGACATCACGAAATGCATTGACGTAGGTTACATAGCAATATTATATAGTTTATTTTTGGGATTTTTTAAACTGTAATTATCACATCACTATCAAAATTTAAATGTATAAAAATTAAAATATAGTTCCAAGGTATTTTATTTGTTTAACTAGATTATCTTAATAATTTTAATATTGGTAATAGAGGAATAGTGTTATTTGGGGGACAACATTTTATATTTTTATAGTTTAAGGAGGCAAAGTATAATTACCCATTTATATATATGAAGGTTTAAGGAGGCAAAGTATAATTACCCATTTATATATATCAAAGTTCTTTTGTAGGGGGAAAAGTGTTAAGTTTTAGAAGTGTTTGTTTTCCATGGCAAATGAAGGCAAAAGGCAATTACCTTGTTCCTGTCTCTTATACACATCTAGATGTGTATAAGAGACAGGTGTGAAATCTACATTTGAAATGTGAAATCTTCAATTTTTTAAAAAAATTTGTTCACTGGATTACGACTTTCAAAGTGCGTAATCCAATTCAATTTAAAAACAAAAATTGTTCACTTTTGGATTACGCATTTTTACAAGTGCATAATCAATTATTGATTACACATTTTTAAAGTGTGAAAATCACAATTGGAGAAAATAATTAAAAAACGGTCACATTTACGCGATAAATTTTCAAAACAATCCTATTATGAGTAATTAGCCTCCGGATGGTTTATACACATCTAGATGTGTATAAGAGACAGTTGAGAGTATTTGTAATAAGTTTATACGTTATCGGGTTATTCATTGGATAGTTTTTAATTAAGGGTAGAAGAAAAAACCCGATTTCTTACTTACGCGGTTCAAAGCCGCGTATAGACTGTTTTGATCTCCTTTCCTTCGTTTCACGTTTTGTGAGGAAACCAACTTTAGGCAAAAACAGTTTCTAGATGTGTATTATTTTTCTTGATTTCAACCCATTTAACTATATTTTCACCATATTTACACATGCAGATGTTCTAAGAACTTAGATTATTATAATATGCACAGATTCAAGAGTGTACGATTCTAACTTAATTAAAAAATAGTACAAATTTGCGATCGTAGGAATTTTAATACAATACCATTTTCATATATAATGTCAAATGCTATAAATTTTAGTTAAAAAAACTTATTCCATGATGAATATTAAAATTTTATATTTATTTGTATAAGTTTTTATTGAATATTAGCTTTAAAAATAAATAAAAGTTATATTTTTATCCTTTTGATAGGATCTTATCGGATCCTACGATCCTATCTACGATCCGATCCTGTAACCTTCAAAACGATGTACCTGGGACACCGATTCTACAAACCTTGTTTACTTTCCTTTTTAGTTTCCCTCCCAACCAAACAGAGGAAATCATTTTTGAAAAATCTTTTCCTTTTCCCTGACATATATGTCATTAACACATTAGATGTGTATCTAGCATATGAACTGTCCCATTTCTCGTAAAAACGACTCCTACTTGCCTAATAATTTTATCTTTTCTAATTATATTTATATTTATATTTAAAGAATTTATTTTGAGGTAGAAATTCATTTAAACATAAACTAATAAATCTTAGATGACATCTAACTTTATAAGCTCAAAACTATTAACCAGTGTGCTTTTCATGAGGTGTCACAAATATTTTGAGATCATAATACTATGTTCGGATAGTTCATAAAATTGATTATAAAGGAAGTTTACCTAAACATGCAATAATTGAGAAGAAGAGGCTTACATAGGGTAAAAATGTTTTTTGGTTATGGAATAATTAAAATACGTGTAGTATAATGACAACTATAAACCTTGTCCATTACATAGTATTGCATAAAATTATTAATTTGCATTAGATCTAAGACAATTCTTTAGAATGATATGCATCGCAAAAAATCAATCGTGTTTATGAACTAATTCTACAAACCAATATTTCATAAATTGTATTTTAAGACTCTCAATTCGAGTCGCATTATTAATTTCTCTACACAACCTCCATAATAACAATGCGTCAGAAGTCAGAGTGCATACAAGCTGGACCGTTACGCCATCTTACAAACTAAGAAACAACAAAAGAGAAAATTTTATGAAACTTAGCAATTAATTACATATGAGGCAGTTTTATACATGAAAAAAATATAAATTTAGTCCTTAAACATTTAGATTATAGTCTATTTTGGTCCCCAAAGTTCCAAACAAAATCCGTTTAATCCTCAAATTTTCCAATTTCTACCAATTTAGGGCAAATTTGAAAATTTTACTAATTACAAACGGAAAAAGTCATGTGCAATGCACGTGACTGTTATCTAACTTGGGTTATAACACCTCCTAACCAATATCAACCCTTTTGACTATATTTTCACTTTTTTCTAATTATCAACATCTAACCATTCAACATTATTATCTATTTTTTTTTAAAAAAAAAAAATTCCTCATCTACCCTCTAGCAACTCAAATACATGATCAATGTAGGTTATAAGAGAAGTTTTTTAACACCTAACCTGCACTTCGTTAAATATTATGACACTTTCTAACTGATTTTAACCCATATAGAGATAGATTTAGCCATGATAAAAATTTGTCGGTAAACAATTTACCTATGGATTTGTTGACGGAATTTATCCGTAAGAAAATACTCGTCAATAAAATATAGCAATGATTTTATTGATGAATTTTAGCGAAGGATTTTTTCATCAGCAAATCAGTTGCTAAATTTGGTTATGAGACATTATAGAAACCTTAAATTAGTGAGGGATTTTTCTGTTGCTAAATTTGGCTACTGAGAATTTTGTTGCTAAAAATAATTTCTAGATGTTTAAAAGAGAAGGTGCGTTTTACAAAATTTAATCCAATTATGCTTATTAAAATTAAAATACCATCAAATTCCAATTTTGCCAACAACAACCAAATTAGAATGCCATCAAATTTCAAACCTTCCAATAACAAATAAATATGCAAAATATGGATTCATATATGTGTACATCAACCATAAAATTAACAATGGCAACAACAAATTTACTATGAAACCAAATACCTACAATAAAAGTAAAAACAAAATATATAAGTAAATAAATACAAATTTATTAACTAGTATCTAATGAGATAATGTGTAAAAGTCATTCGTTATCACACTCTTCCTCATCATCATCGCTGCCTCCATCACCATCTTCCTTTATTGCTACTAAAGACCATCTTCCTTTTCATTGCTACTAAAGATTCAGCTATCCAACTAGGAACTCTGGTACAAAAATAAAAGAATTAAGACATCAAGGATCGTGTTTTCAACTATCCAATGAATAACCCGGTTGTTATAAAAAAACAATAAAATAGCCTTAAAATATTCTCCTGTCTCTTATACACATCAAGAGAGCATAAATTCAAAAATTCCTAAACTGTTGCAATGATGATGTGAAAAAGATGTTGCTTATGTGTACATAAAGTACACCCTTGAACTAATATATTAATCATTTAAGTGAGTAGAAATTAGAAAGTTTGAGCATTAAATGTATTTTATAAGGAATTTTGGGTTTCAAAATAGATCATGACCCAAATTTTGAGGGATAAAATTGCATTTTTCAAGTTTTGGAACTTAAGCACGTGACTTTTTCCATTTTTTTAACGGAATTTTCAAATTTATCCTAAATTGGTTGAAAATAGAAAGTTCGAAGACTAAATATTTATTTTGTCAGATGTTGAACAAACTTAAATGATTAATATATTAGTTCAAGGGCTGTCTCTTATACACATCTAGATGTCGAAAAAATATCTCTTTATCATGAAAGAATTTATGACTAGCTCACCCACACACCTTTCCATCTACAAAAATATATAATATTAATCAAGATGTGCAGTTGTGAGCATTAGAAATGGTAATTGATCGACTTAATTACTAACACACGAAGCATCAACCAGTTCATTTGCATAGGATTTTTTGTCTTATATCTTTTGTCATTTCCTATTACACTATTTCATAAACTGTCAAGATTATGTGGATAATTTTCGTGAAGTAATCTTAACAATTCATTAGGTGGTATAACAAAGGGTGTACATAAAATGTAAAATAGAAAATCCTTAGCGTAATTCACTTCTATTTTCATTTGGCAGCCATCAAAGAAGGAAAACATGACAATAACCAAAAAACATTTTTACCCTATGTAAGCCTCTAATACAATTAATGCATGTTTGCAAACTATGTAATGGATAAGGTTTATTGTTTCGATTATACACATCTAGATGTCTATAAGACACATCTAGATATAAATGAATTTCTTGGATTGGAGCTTAAGAAAATCTATTACACAGTTTTGTGGTAGTTATCGAGTCTTATATTGATAATAGTTATAAAGAATTCCATTGTAAGAAGAATTATTGATGCCACGATCATCACAAAATTAAGTAAGTACACTAATATCATAAATTCTAAGTTCACATTTATTATATGGCATTTTAAAATCAATAAAAAATTGATCAATACAAGGATCATAGTTGTGTATTCTTTTAATGGTCTTAATAACATTTGAATTAAGATACTGTTTACTGTCTCACATCTAAATATTGTATCCTAAGGATTAGGAGATGATAACAAATTCTTGTAGTAAAATTCACATCAACCAAATGATCTAAACAATTAAACGAGGTATTTGGGATTGGTTAGGAGGTGTTATAACCCAAGTTAGATAACAGTCACGTGCCTGTCTATAAACTGTCCCTCTCATGAAACGACTCTTACTTGCCTAATAATTTTACCTTTTCTATTTATATTTATATTTAAAGAATTTATAGTCAAAAGAATTCATATTAAACAGAAACAAATAAATCTTATACACATCTAATTTTATAAGCTCAAACTATTAACCAGTGTGCTTTCAGTGTGGTGTCACAAATATTTTGATCTTATACACATCTATACTATGTTTGGATAGTTTATAGAATTTATCATAAAGGTGTATAAGAGACAGTCTTTAATTGAGAAGAAAAGATTACATAGGGTTAAATGTATTTTGGTTATGGAATAACTAAAAGACGTGTAATATAATCATTGGATGACAACTACATACCTTCTCCATTACATAGTATTGCATAAAATTATTAATTTGCATTAAATCTAAAACAATTCTTTATAGTTATATTCATCGCTAAAAATCAATCGTGTTTATGGACTAATTCTACAAACAAATATTTCGTAAATTGTATTTTAAGACTCAGTTCGAGTCACATTATTACTTTCGCTACACGACCTCAAAATAACAATGCGTCAGACGTCATAGTGTAATAAAGCTGGACCGTTATGCCATCTTACAAACTAAGAAACAACAAAAAAGAGAAAATTTTATGAAACTTAGCAATCAATTTGTATTCCATTCATTTCAAAATAATTGTGGTTTGGTCTTAAAATTTCATTCAAAACACATTTAGTTATCAAACTTTTTAATTTTTACAAATTAAAGATAAGTTTGAAAATTTCATTAATTACAATGGAAAATATCATGCAAAACACGTGATTGTTATAAATCTCAAATTCGGATTCCACTAGTATATGTGCATAGAATCCCGATGTTATAAGAGACAGGCTTGTACCTGCAGTTCCTAGTTGGATAGCTGCTGTCTCTTATACACATCTAAATTTGTAGCCTCTAAGTTTAGATCATGATCTATTTTGGTCCCCAATGTTCCAAACAAAATGCATTTAATTCTCAAACTTTTCAATTTTTGCCAATTTATAACAAATTTAATAATTCTGTCATTTACAAACTAAAAAAGTCATGTGCAATGCACGTGACTGTTATCTAACTTGGGTTATAACACCTCCTAGTCGATTTCAACACTTTTAACTATATTTCCACTTCTTCTTTTTTTATTATTATCAACGTCTAACCATTCAACATTCTTGTCTTTTTTTTCTTTTTTTTGAAAAAAAATCATTCCCCACCTACCCTCTAGTGACTCAAACCTATGACCAATAGGTTATAGGGGAAGTTTTTTATCACCTAAGCTGCACTTCATTGAATATTATAATACTTCCCACTCAATTTTAACCCATTTAGTGATAGATTTAGCCCTGAATAAAAATCACGTCGCTAAACAATTTACCTACAGATTTGTTGATGGAATCCATCGGTCAAAAAATACCTCGTTAATAAAATATAGTAATGGTTTTACCAACAGAAATTTAGTGATGGATTTTTTTGTCAGCAAATCTGTTGCTAAATTTAGTTCTAAGACATTGTATAAACCTTAAATTAGCGAGGAATTTTTTATGTTGCTAAATTTAGCTACTAAAAATTCTGTTGCAAAAAATAATGCATCGAAAATTCATTAGTGATTAATATTTTAAAATATTTAATAATATTATAAAATAAAAATTAAAATATTATCAAATTCCAAGTCTGCCAACAACAACTAAATCAAAATACCATCAAATTCCAAACCTGTCAATAACAAAAAAATATGCAAAATATGGATTCAGTATGTGTACAACAACCACAAAAATCAACAATGGCAATAAGAAATTTTCTACGAAACCAAATACCTACAATAAAAATAAAAAATAACTAAATATAAGTAAATAAATACAAAATTTGGTTGCTTATGTGCACATAAAGTACACCCTTGAACTAATATTTTAATCATTTAATCTTGTTCAACATTTACAACTAAATATGGTAGAAATATGGTTAAATGGATTGAATTTAGTTGGGAGTTGTTATAACTTAATTTATGTTTAAATCTAAAATCTCAATAAATTCATTTAAACAATTAATTCACAGAATAAAAAAAAATTTTTGATTTGTCTTAATTAGTTGAAATTAGAAAGTTTAAACACTAAATGTATTTTGTCCAAAATTTTAGAGGGCAAAATGGATCACGACCCAAACTTTGAAGGTTAAATTTACATTTTTTCCATTCGTAAAAATATCTCTCTTTATCATAGAAGAATTTATGACTAGCTAACTCACGTACCTTTCCACCCATGGAAATACTTAGATAAATTTGATATATAACTTATATATGAAAAATATTTAGGTGAAGTCTAATTTACGGCTCATTTATAAATCTTGTCATTATTCAAAAATCACGTGTCAGGTAATATCAAATGCCATATAATATCTTAGTAATATGACGTATGTTAGTTATATGTCTTTTTTAATAATCATAAACCAATTAGTTTACAATTAAGGGTATGTTCGTTTGGACGGAAAATATTTTTTTGGGAAAGATATTTTCCCTAGAAAATATTTTACATGAAAAAGTCCATTTTTTATACAAATTTTTGGTGTACGGTTGACGAAATGAAAATATTTTGAAATAGAAATTTTTAACGGTTCCATCTTTAATTTTTGAATACAAGTTAAAAAAACTTATAACAATGGTAAATAAATACTTTACAAGTAATTGTGATTAATAAAAGATTGATTTTGTTCAAAATTAAATGATAGTACAAAGTAGTAGTAAAATATACATAATGATAGTTATATTAGTGTGGGACCCATGATTAAGATAAAAACGAATGGAAATAATTATAAACGAAAATAAGTTTAGCAAATTAAATTATAAAAGTAAGTATTTGAATTTTAATGTCACTCTTGAATTATCTGAAAAATAAATGACGCTAAAAAAATTCATATACCCATTTGTTGAAAGTGAGAGAAGGAGATCAATTATTTGACAAATTATAAAACAGATCCATTTGAATTAAAATTTCAAAATTTAATTATTTAATATTAAAAATTATTAATACTAATCTTGTTAAATAGTAATTTAAAACACATTATTAAAATTTTTTGGACAATATTTAAAATAATTATTGTGTTGGGCTATTGTATCAATTCATGGATTGACCCAATTCAATCTATTTAATTTTGTGTCATAAACGGGTTGACCCAATAATGATCTGATAAATTTTGTATCGTGTCCTAACCTATTAATTTTGTGTTGTATTCATATCGTATTATTGAATCGTATAAAAAATGTCCGACCTACTTTCGCCCTTCGTCGCTTGGACTTGGTAATCCAAATCGAATGTGCAGTTATGAGCATTAATCGATCAAGTTAATTACTAACACACGAAGCATCAATCACTTCATTAATACATGATTTTCTATCTTGCATCATGTACTATTTTCTATCTTATCATTTAATGAACTGTTAAAATTTTGTAAAAAATTTTAAAGTAATCATGATAATTCATTAGCGATATGTTATAAAATTATTTTTTATTTTTATTGTAGGTATTTGGTTTCGTAGAAAATTTCTTATTGCCATTGTATGTCCAAAATGGTTGTTTTAACCAGGATTTATACACATGTCCATGTCTTAAGAACATTAATCTTCGAAGTAAAAAGTGCAATCGCAACTATCATTATCTTATCCCATCTCAGACATAAATGAATTTCTTGTATTGGAACTTAACAATATCCATTAATTGGTTCGAGTAAGTGTTTGTGCCCTATTGAGTACTATGTTGATAATAGATGTAATGAATTCCATTGTAAGAAGAAAAGGATTATGCCACGATCATCACAAAATTAAGCAAGTATACACAATATTATGTACTTTAAAAATTTATACTGCATAAATTTTTAAAATTAACGGATTTTTCTTCAACAGAATTATAAAACTTCCTACTTGAATTTTAAGAGAGTTTACATCATGTAATACAGTGTTTACAAGAATCTAAATATGTAGAATATCTCCTAAATTATGATCTAGTAACGAACCAGTCTATTCAAAATTTACCTTAACAAAAAGTCTAAAAGTCGTACCATGTTTTTCGAATAGGTGTTAGATCAACCCATTGGTATCTAATTTACAAGGTTACTTAATTTAGGATATGAAGGTCCCGTCCCTCATAAAAGGCCTCTAACTTGCGCAATAATTTTATCTTTTCTATTTATATTTAAAGAATTTGTTTTGAGGTAGAAATTCATTTAAACATAAATAAATTAATCTTAGATGATATCTAACTTTATAGGCTCAAACTATTACCCAATGTGCTTTTCAAGAGGTGTCACAAATATTTTGAGGGACCATAATAATACTATGTTTGGAAAGTTTATAAAATTGATTATAAAAGAAGTTTACCTAAACATGCAATAATTGAGAAGAACAGGCATTATATAAGGTAAAATTTATTTTAGTTATGAAATAATTAATAGAACGTGTAGTATAATTGTTGGATGACTAATATAAACCTTATCAATTACATTGTATTGCATAAAATTATTGATTTCTATTAAATCTAAAACTGTTCTTTAGAATGATATGCATCACTAAAAATCAACCGTGTTTATACAACTAATTCTACAAGCAAATATTTCATAAATTGTATTTTATGACTCTCAATTCGAGTTACATTATTATTTTCTTTACATACCTTGATAACATCGACCGTCACGTTATCTGTTGGTATCGACGCCACGCATCCGTCAGTGTGTTAGACTATTACGCATCTTACAAACTAAGAAACCAAAAAAAAAAAAAAAAAAAACAACAACAACAAAGAGAAAGAATTCTACGAAACTTAACAATCAATTAGTACTCTATTCGTTTCAAAATTATTGTCGATTTAGTAATTTATTTTGTTTCAAAACATTTACCACTTTAAGAAATCAAAGAAGTATTAATGATTTCTTTTCAACTTTTACCCTTAGTACTATATTAATGGAGTGAAGATTATGTAGTTGGAATATTCAATTAATGAAAAAGGGTATTTTAATCACTTTAAACTATTTTTTATAAAATTGATACAATTTAATAGTTTTATTAATCTACGTGCACCAATTAAATTCTACAATTATTTTAAAATAGATGGATTAATAGAAAAGGGGAAAAAGTACAAATAAAAACCAAATAAAACAAACATCCTCTAAGCTGAGATTCGAAAAATTGTTAATAATTAATCCTCAATTTTTATAACCATTAAACCCCTCCTTAACTTAAAAAAAAAAAAATTAAAAAAAAAATGCCCTTACCTTACTTGTGCGTTTTTGTGATATTTATTTATGTACATGCATTTTTAATGTGTGTTAGCAATGTGAAAATATTATGTCATTGTGTATGCTGTCTCTTATAAACATCTTTGTTATTATGGAGGGATTAATAATAATTATTGAATCATCTATAAAAAATAAAAAAAATTAGATAAATTTCTTACTTTATGAATAATTAAACTGTTATGCTAGTTACTCGATTGGGTACATGTAGCAAAGAGAAATACTTTTGTAAAATATTTAACTAAATTTAATATTGAATCTCACTCGTAAACTTTATAATTAAAATTAAACTTTAATAAATTATAGTCACTAATTTTATTTATTTTATATAATTTAATTTAGCAAATAATATAAAAAATCAGGTTTATTTAAATATTTTTTAATAATTTTTCCTATGCAATTCTGTTTGTCCCTTGTGTGGGCCCTTTGGGCTGTCCACATTCCACAGTCTACACCACCTGCATAACATAACAGCAGCCAAAAAGCTGTTAGCGGTTCTTTTCTTGCTGTTGCTGCTCATTTGTGGGGGTTTGGGAGTGAGAGAGAGGTAGAGAGAGGGGAGTGATGGAGCAGAATAGGAGTCTTTGGTTAAGGCCACACCATATAAACTGTCTCTTATACACATCTATACTATGGTGTTTTTGTTGATATTTATATACTAATTACTTTTTAAGGTTTGTTGTCATGTTTAGAGTGGAAGAGAAAGATGTTGATGCAAAAATGAAGGGGCTGATGACTAATGAGACTACTTCTTCTTTTGTGAATCATGGTTTTCTTGATAATTATCAGCCTAATATTCTTATGGGAAGTGGTTCATTTTTACCTATGAATTCAGGGTTATTTTCTGGTGGTGATAATGGTTCATCATCATCATTATCACCATCAACATTCATGACCCCATTTGGTTTTGATGGTGCCATGCATCAAGAAAAGCTGAATTTTGGTGCTAGAAATACGGGTTCTGTTGTTTTTGATAAGCCTAGCAGAGATGGTGTACCATATGATGTGGGATTATGTGAAAACTTTTATAAAATGCATGTTGGTGATGAACAGAGAGACTTTTGTACTAATACTAGTAGATTTTGGTGTGGATTCAATGACCCTTTGGCAAATAGTGTTGTAGGATTTAGCAATGATCTTTCTGTTTATGATACTAATTTAGTGGGGTTGGGACAAGGATGTGATGTTAAAGATTTGATGGGCCCTTCCCCTTTTCTCACAAAAAGGGGGGATTCAAATGCTTTGTATAGTGATGACCAGGTAGACTATTATATGAGGCTAGTAAAAGAGCAGGGGAGAGGTTATTGCAGCCAAGGAGATCAAGAAAATAGACCTTTCATGGTGAATGATAGGCCTTGTTCTAGTGGTGGATTTTATAACAATCAGATATGTGGGATTCTTGATAATCATGGCTTGGATTCTTCTCAGTTATGTAATCCCATGTTGGAAATGGATTTAGGATATAAACTTCAGATGTTAAATGGAAATGCTAGAGCAATGCCCAATCCTGGTGTTAATTTGGGTCCACCTGTGTTTTCGATGACATATACAGGGGAAGTTGGGGCTCCTAATTGTGAATATGGCTTCATTCTAGATGATATAGGAATCTGATTCGAAATGTTTAGCTGAAAAGAAATCTAATCGATTCTAAGAGTCACAAGAAGAGTTCAAGAAAGGAGGTACCAAAAGATATGGTTGTGGATGGTGTTATGCAATGTAAGGGAGTTTGTGGGAATAGTGCTAGGCATGGTCAATCACAATGCAAAGAAATATGTGAAAATGTTTCGAGGCCGGGGAGCTCTAGCTCATTGCCTACAGAGCTAATTTATAGGTCTTTGGCAGATTTGCAGGGTTACATATATCCAATGTGCAAGCATCAGTTGGGTTGTCGCCAAAGCACAAGGATTTTGACGAAGGAACTAGTCAAGATGTGCAAATCATATTCACTGAAATCATTGATCATGTTGTTGAACTCATGGTTGATCCATTTGCCAACTACCTTATGCAGAAATTGCTGGATGTCTGCTCAGAGGAGCAAAAATTGGTGATTGTGCTTAGGCTGACTAAAAAGCTTGGAGAACTTGTTGGCATTTGTATGAACACTCATGGGTAATCACATTTGATTTTGCTCAAACTGCTGTTGTAATTCCTAATTAAATTTTCTATATTACTACCTGAAGGTTTTACTATTCTGATGGATATATTGGATCTCATTTTCAGCACTCGTGTAGTGCAAAAGCTGATAGAAGTCATCAAAAGCAAGCAGCAAATATCACTGATTATGATAGCCCTGAAACCAGGCCTGCTTGATCTCATGAAGGACGTAAATGGAAATCACGTAGTGCAGAAATGCTTACAGTGCCTTACCAACGACCATAATAAGGTAAACACTTTTTTGCCTGTTCATGTTTACGGTGTTTCATAGGATAGGTGAATGCTTCCTTTCTTCTACTAAATGATTTGGTTAACAGCATTATGCTAATAAAATCTCATCCTGGCAAACGAGGATACAGGAATTTCAGTTTACCATTCTATTAATCCAAAATGGTTCTTTGCACGACCACTGAGTGAGACATGTTTCACTAGAATGCCTATAATATCAAGTTTGGATTTTTGAGAATCTTCATTTCTTTTGTCAACAGAAGCTACCATTGCTTTTGCTTTATACCTGTGTTTTTAAAGTATGATCTGTGTCTCTAGATTTTCATCCTCTCTATGATCTGTGTCTCTAGATTTTCATCCTCTCACGAGCCATTTCTTCAATCAATACCTATTGGTTGGTCTGTCTTTGAGATTCTACAGTATCAACCAGAAGGGATCTCCATTTGCCTATATTAGCAATAAAAAGCTCACTGATTTGTCATTCTGACTAGAGTTTCTCCATGGTTGGCTTGTTTAATGCTCTTATTTTTTGTAGTATTGTGATAAGTTGCATTCACTTCAAGCAGTTCTTGCTGGGTTCCTGTGCCACTTATATGGCTTAGCCACCATAAGTATGAACCATTTGATTCTAGCATGTAGTATTTGAAGAGCCTGTTGCTTTTGTCCAACAGTTTATGAACTATTATGAAGTTGTGAAAAATTGTTTGTCTGTGGCATTTATAGCAAGGACAAGTGTGCATGGAAAGCATTGTTTCAAGTTTAAGTGCAGATTGAGATGCTTTTTACTTCAAAGGGAAATAGAGGAGGATCATGCTAACAAGCACATTTTTATAAGACTGAAAAGGCAGACATATCACTTGCTTGATCCTCAATCTTGTGCTTGACTCATAAAACCTTTATTTGAAGGTAAAAAATTGTGATTTTGAACATCCAGAAACCAACACCACTTTGTAGCATAATGATACCTGATTAGACTTGGGAAATTTTTTTCTGTCAACACAAGCTTAAGGGAGTATGCTAGCAAACCCATTAAATGTAGGAGTAAGCCTTTATATGACAAATTTAGTTC
Organism: Cinchona pubescens; assembly: GCA_025175665.1. Taxonomy (NCBI): domain Eukaryota; kingdom Viridiplantae; phylum Streptophyta; class Magnoliopsida; order Gentianales; family Rubiaceae; genus Cinchona; species Cinchona pubescens. The sequence continues at coordinate 29,221 of JANKKI010000285.1, forward strand.
TGAGATTGTTGCTGAAGCTTCTTCATAATCTAATTAGAATCAGGATACTAATTCAAACCTCAAGGACATCGTCTGCCTATCTTTCCATGTCATCATTGTGCAAGAAAAATACTTTCTCTTGACACATCTAGATAAGTATAAGAGACAGGATAGAGCTCATATTTCAAACTCTTCAAAGCCAAAAGGGCAGATTAGAAGAATTTCATCAAATGACAAGTTTCACTTGCAGCAAGTGACAACTTGTCATGGTAGAACAGTTCTCTAGGATGGTGAGATAAGACCAAGATGCCTCCTACAGCTTCAAACTGAGATTTGTTTATGTTTACTGAGTGAACTTTGGAATTTTTTGGAGAGCTATCATTTAAATTCGAAATAGATATTGTGATGTTCTTTTCAAAGAAAGTTTAACTTTTTCATTTTCTCCATTTCTTTTCCTTTTTTAGAAAAGAATTGACTCGTTGTTGTTACAGTACATATATGATGCTGCTGCAAAGTTTTGTGTTGATATTGCATGCCATCGTCACGGATGCTGTGTCCTGAATCGGTGCAGCATGCTTATTCTAGTGGGAAGCATCGAGAAAAGTTGGTTTCAAGCATTTCTGCTAACGGGCTTCTCCTTGCACAAGATCTTTGGGTAGATTTCCCGAACAATCTTGTTTCTTTTTCCCCTGTGCCTTTCTTTTTTTATCTGATTGTTATAAAGATGTGTACCTCAATGACATGGTGTGTGTACTTTTCTCCCTTGGGTGGAATTAAAGTCATAATGATTTTTGCCTAGTTTACTGCTGATTACGATAGAGGTATCATTTAACACCTTACTCTTTACTTTATTTCTTCTTCTCTTTCTTTTTCTTTTAATTTGTTTCTTTGGCGGAGATCATCAGAGATTTGGTTAATTGCTGGAATTGGACTTTGTTGGAGCCATGAATTTGTTAAAGAAAGATCACCCTCCATATTTGTTCTGTAGAATCATGTCCTGATATGTTCTTGTCAAGCTTCTTATAATTTCTATTATTATGCAATTCTTTGAACCTTTGGCCTGTATTGCGGTCCTATGTGTTTTCTTTATTATGCATTTCTCACAGCTAAACATTATATTGAATTTCTCCTTGTTGCAGAAATTATGTCATCCAATATATCATAGAGCTTAAAATTCCATTTGCAGCTGCCACCTTGCTTTCTCAGTTTGAAGGTCATTTTGCTTTATCTGTCCATATAAAAATCTAGCATGACTGCTTGTGGAAAATGCTCTGGATGTCTTGAAGACAGCCTGCCTATAATCATTACATGACTGCTAATTACTTTCTGTGCCCCAATTTGATCAATTGCTGCAAGACCGATTTGCTAACTATGTCATTCAATCCGCACTTGAAGTTACTAAGGTCTGTAAACAATCTCTCAAACATCTAACATCTTTTGATGTTAATGATTTTCTGACCTTATTAGAATATGTGATGGCTAATTTCTTTTAGTGTTCTTCACAAAAGGAGGATCAATGAATGGCAAAATATAGGAGGCTCTCAAATTTCATAATTAGTTTGCTTCTTGTCTTCAATTTTTTAGCTTTAGCTGGTGTTAACCTCCTTACTTCTTCATTCATTTGACATCGAGCTAAATCTATGCTCATGTTTCCTTTGTTGGTCTGAATCAGGGCCTCTCCATGCTTTAGAAGTTGAAGCAGTCCGTCCTTATGAAATTCTGCGCACCAGTCCCTACTGCAAGAAGATTTTCTCACACAATCTTCTGAAGAAGTGATGTGATGTTGCAAATGGTGTCAAGTGTTGTTTTTCACTATAATACTACCATGCTGTGAATAAGTTTTCATCTGTTTTTGTGTGGCCTGATGTAGATTACCTGGTCTCGATTTCCTGATCTTCAAGTGAAACAACTTATGTTTTAGTGCTGTGAAATACCTATTATTGGCTGTTGTTAAAAGACGAGTATAAATTTTGATCCGAATGTGTCTCTTCCTTGTGTTGTAGTGTTTATTTATCAAAACTGATTAGGAGACTATACAGGCAATGAAGTTTCTCTTCCTACCTATTATATAGTGCAATAGCTTCATTTCTTTGCAGATTGTGTTTCCTTCCCTCTTATGTCCAAACTTATGGGGTTTATGTGTAAAGCAATCATGCTTTGTGTATACATGATTTTAAGTTGTTGGCCTGTTAGGAAAAAGAAGAAATAATAGAAATTTGAAAATTTATACTTGAGCTGTCTCTTATACACATCTTAATGAAAAAGATAAATAAGAATTGCTGTTTGATCCTGCTGCTTTTGTTCCACTGTTGTCAAACTACGGTGTTAATTTTCAAAGTGATTTTAAGCATTTTTGCCCGTTCAAATGATGGTTGGGCAAATATCAAATGGGAAAGAAGATACTAGTAATCCACACCAGGATGACTTTCATTTCGTTCTTGATTTAGCAATGAATTTTTCCTACCAAATAGACCATTTTGTTATTGTATAAGGGGACAAACATGCAAGTATGGTTTCAACCCACAGCATCTGAAAATACATGTTATATTATTGATGATGATAAATACTCAGCAAACCATAGTTCAAGAAATCACACCACCACGCCGACAAACAGGCCAAACAAGTTCTAGTTTAAGCAGGACAACACGCGTAATGCAATCCATCAGCATAAAACTGATTATTATTAGACCGTTCCACTTCAAGAATCATCCTCACCAACCAGAGCAACAACCATTTTCTCATAATCTCCATGAGTGTCCTTCACGATGGCACGGTGCAGAGGGACACTGTTTCTCTTGTGGTAAAGACCCTTGATAATCTTCAAGTGAACTTCCTCTTGTAGCGACTTTTCTAGTGTGAGCATCTTCATCTCTTATACACATCTTGTTGATAGCTTCACGAAGAACTTTCTCAAAGTAGTTCTCAGGGTAGACCAGACACTCAAAAGCAGCTTTTAGTATTGGGAGGAACTCATTGTCATCGTCATGTTCCAAATCCTGCCAATGTAAAAAGGCTCTTGAATCCATTTCAGCAAGATGTAATGTCTGATATTGTTAAGAATATGTATTTGTAGAAATAGAAGAATCGGCCAACAGGATAATATGGTTGAATACACTTAATTTGATTACCTTGATTAAATCATTACCAAACTCATCCTTGTATTGATTCAGTGTTGCATTAACCTGTGCTTTGCTCCTTGTGGCCACAATTCTAATGACATCATCATCACAGTAATGCTTCCCCTTAATCTTCTCATGGAGTATCTTAGCCTCTGATTTCGCAAGATGCAAGTCTACCTCATCACCTTCATATCTATATGAGCTGACTAGAGGTAACAGTAGCTGAAAATAATAACGTATGAGAAAAACAATCCTTCAAGACTCGAGAAATGAACATTTGAAATGAATGACTATTGAAGTTTCACCAAAAGATAATCATTTTTGTTAAACAAGTTTCTATTATGCAGCAGATTGAATGTCCACTGAGAAATGCATTTCTTTTGAAATATCAGCACGCATACATAGTAAACATCTAACAAGAGTTAATCTTCACTTACCACATCATTTACAACAATGGAATTGCATGTTGTACTGACAGCTAAAAAGATTTAAGAAAAAGTAACCTTCGGTAAAAGGTAAGCATGTAAAACATTGCAGACCTATTATACTGAAAACACACAAACATGATATCTTAAGCTGATTTACCTTGCGAAACTCCTCTGTCGTGTGATATGCAACATCCTCTTCAAGAGATTTCTTATAACGAGCATGATAAGCTTCCCTTGCCAAAATCAACTCTTTTGGAGGTCTTGTACAAGCTATCTCCACAAGAACCTGATTGCTTTTTGTCCACTTCTTTGTAGCTTCATAGGTCAAAACTGCATCACGTTCACAAGAATCCAATGTCCAAAGCAGAACCAGTTTCTAGTAAGAATAAAAGAAGTAAACACATTAGCCCTTATTTCTTTGGAAACAAATAGCTTTTTGTATTAATAAAATGTTCAGAAACAAATTGATCTTCAAGCTAAAAAAAAATGAGATCCACAAAAGAATTATGAATACACCTAGTCATAAATAGTGGAAACTACGTGCCAGTAGAACACGAAAATATGCAGACCAACCTCAAAGTGGCTTGAAAGCTCCTGATCCAAGTCTTTAAGGAGATCTTGCCCATAGTCTCAGCATAAGTATGTCGGATGATCAAATTGGGCCACATCAAGATAATTCCAAAATGGATATAATCAAATGTTCATTTGTTCCCCATCCTGCAAAATAGATGCCAATTTAGCAAGCCAACCGGAAACGAAAATGACAATCCGAAGTGTGAGACGCCACCGACTCGAAAATTTACACAAACCATAATGAAACAAAAGCAGAAGAAACCTCCAAGGAAAGCAAACATAAATGATCTACCCATAACCCCTATAAATCCATCCTAAACCTCTTATAAATCCACATGATCCACTGAAATACTTCATTTCAGTTACATCAGAGGTTTGTAATTAAATTCTTCTCTTATACACATCTTTTAGCTTTACAGGTAAATCAAGAAACAGGGAAGTAAATAAGTACGGTGCCTTCAATAAAAATGTCAAGAATCATAAATCATTTATTTCATTAAGGACAAAAACATGAAAACCCTTAAAGCTATAACACAATATCATACCTAACCATGCTATACATAAAAGATTTCAATGATCAGATCAGTTGATCATTGAGAAATCAAAGAACAAACAGATTTCCACAGATCATCCAAAACGGTCACAGATCAAAGTGACAAAAGACTGAATCTTCACACTTTATATTTACACAAGAAAACCAACACTTGATCACTCAAGAATGAGCATAAAAAATTATTGAAATATGACTTGATCAAGAACTTCAATGATCAAAATAAGCAATGATCATAAAACCCACCAACAAAACAAGAAGAGAAAATAAAGAGTGAAAATATATTACCTGCAAAGGCTTTGTGTAGTTGTTCACAGTCTTCAGCAACGGAGGGAATTTGGGGTGGCACGGTTAGAGTAGACATTATTGCTGTTGGATGGGAAGAGAGGAAGTCAAGACTGAAGAGTGTGTGTAGTGTAGTGATGACTGTGTGTGTATGTGTAGAAGAGAGGAGCGGATGGTAGTTGCTATTTTAAGACTAAGAAAATGACAAATGGGAATTGAGATTTCATTTTTTATTTCTTTTCTTTTTTCTCCATTCGCCACATATATCAATACGTGCCAGTGCCACCATGGATTGCTGCGAAATTAGGGTCCATATTAAGTCTTTTTAAGAATGTAAATGAGTACAAAATAACTAGTAACACTTTAGCATTTAAATATTTTTAATTATTTTAATAAACTTGTAAGGATGTTTAAGGTTGATTTGTTTTAACTTAAACGAATTTTTATTAAGTAAAATTTAAATCGAACTCAAATATTTGAAAATTTTTATACATAAATTTGAGATTTAATCAAGGTAATCAAATCAATCGTCCTTGACAACTTCATTTAGTTTTCTCACGCCAATTTACTTCTAGATTACATAAGAAAATGCGAACTGAATATGAAAATTATTTTTTCAAATAAATGTTCAGTTGGTGAATAATGTTTTTAAGCCCTATGTTGATTTGGCAATAGAAGAACTATTGAAGGTAACCTTAAGATTGAGAGTGCAAACTGCATGGTCATAGTTAAGCTGTTAAATTATTATATTTATTTATTAATTTATTATTTGGTGGAATGAAAATTCAATAAATTAATTAAAGGTGTTCGGGTTATTTCAAGGAAATATGGTGTTTTGATGTGTACAAGAATTAGTACTATGTTTTAAACACATTTGTAAGGTTTTCAAGATAACATAATTTTTTGTGATTGGATTCTAGAGCACAAAAATCAAGAATTATGTTTTTTAATTTCTTTTTGTCTAGTAAGTACTTTAAAAAGGAACTAATAAAAGAAAATTCAAGCAACTCCCAATTGTGTTTGATAATCCACGATAGCAAGTTGCTATTTGACACGAAATGTTGAGAGTTAAAATGGTGTGAAGTTTAGATGCTTTACGATGAGAATACCACAATTTATTAATAGTAATATTAATAAATTAATCTAAAATGAGAAAATAAAAATGTAATTTCACAAGAGGAACGGAAATTCTAGTACATTGGATCTTGAATTTAATAAATTAGGTCCCACATTAACCATTAATTTAATACCAAAGACGTTTACAGCTAAATAATTTTCCACTTTGCAGTTATCTAATAGAAACTTATTTAACATCTAGATTATCTATAAGACGCTGTTGTCATGGCGTACATGATGGCCGTAATTGAGTCTGGGATTGAATCATTCTGTCTCTTTATTGTGCAAGATATGGTATGATTCACTATCATGTAACTTTTAACATACCATTATCATTACAAAAGGATAAATTAATAAAATTATTAAGCGAATTATTAAATCCTTAAATAAAGATATGAAATTTAATTAAATATTTAAAATTAAAAATTATTAATTTAATATGATTTTGCTATCTCCATTTAATTTTGACAAATAGTATTGAATTTGTTATTTCATTAAGTTTATTGTCCTTTATTAGCTACAGGATTATCTCTTCTTTAATTTATTTTGGTATCATTTATGACTGTTTTTTTTAATTTTGAAAAGAAAGTAAGCAGGCATCGAAACTTAATCAAGTCAGTTTTTTTAATTTTTATTTTTATTTTTTAATGGCTGTGGAATGGACATTAATTAGGTATATGGAATTGTCATATACTTCTTTCGTATCAAAATAACTATCATTTTAAATAATTTGTTTGTGTCAAATTATCAAATTATTGTCATTTTAGAAAATTAAAAAAAAAAGTCATAAATGATATTTTTTTAAATTTTTACCCTTAATGCCATATTAATAAATAGAGGATTATGAAGTTAAGCTATTAATGTAAAAAGATAAATAGTCACTTTGAATTATCTCTTTGTAAAATTAATATAATTTAATAGTTTTATGAATTTGTGTGCACTAATCAAAAGCACACTTATATATATATACACACACATACACTATAATAAAAGAGAGAGTTTGATTCGGTGATTTAGATTTTTTTTCCGAAATTGTCCTTATTATAAAATTTAATTATTTTGTTCTTCACTAACTTGAATGACTTTTTTCTAATTATTTAGGCTATTTATATAAATACTCCTCAAAGAGTAAACGAGGAAATAAAACCTACTTTTAAAACTTCATAGTAAGAAATAAATTTGATTGGAGTAAAAAAATTTATTTAATAGAATATTAGGAATGATGTTTTAGAAATTAAGGAAAAGTGGAAAATAATTTTATTAGGATGAATTTTAGACATCAAGTAATATTTTTAGGGTTCGAATTAAAAAAAAGCAGCCCAATAATATAAACTAATAATCAATCAATCACGTTTGATTAACTCGATCTAAAGCTAAAGAACTATCAAGATGTGATATATCGGTCACATCTTTGTAGCAGCTGAAACTTTTTTGTTTTTGAAAAAAAAAATCAATTTGAGACAGTCCCTCACAAATTGCAAACACTTTTCTTAAGAATTAATTTGTTGAAAATATAGCGATTAGAAAATAAACTACATTTAACACACACTCTTCAGTCTGTCTCTTATACACATCTAGATGTGTAGTGAGAAAAAAATTAAGAGGTACATAGGAAATAAAATTGAATTTTTGAGACTTAATTCTAAATATCTGTCTCTTATACACATCTAGATGTGTATAAGAGACAGGTATATAGATTTAGAAATAAAATATGAACATTAAATAAATTTAAAAATTAATTTAATATATATTATAATAAATAAAACTAAAATTTTTAGACTTATATTTAAATTAAGCATAATTAGAGAAAATTACACACACTCTTCAGTCTTGACTTCCTCTCTTCCCATCCAACAGCAATAATGTCTACTAAAAACCGTCTCCACCCCATATACTATAATAAATCAAGGTGTTTGATTTACCTTTAGATTATATTTTCAAAGATACCCCATCGTAGAATATACACATCTAGATGTTCCCAACTTGAATGCCTTTTTCATAATTTTTTATGTTATTTATGTAAATACTCCTCAAAGAGTAAAAGAAGAAATAAGACTTACTTTTAAGACTTCATATTAGGAAATAAATTTGATTGAAACAAATTTTCTTGTGTAATATAATATTAGGAATGAGTGATGAACTCTTAAATTGGAAAAAATCCTGAAAAGGTACACATGAAACAAAAATTAAATTTTTGAGATTTTATTTAAAATTAAATTTGATTGCAGTAATTTTCTCATAGAGTAGAATTTTGTGATAGATTTAAAAATTAAAGATGAATATTAAATAAAGTTAAAAAAACTTAATGAAATAAAATTTCTCATTAAATAGAATTATCCATATCATTATTATCAACTTATATAGTTATGGATGTATTAATAATTAGACAAAATTTATATGCATCTAAAAAACTAATAGTTTACTAACAACTATTAAAAGAAAAAAAAATTACTTGACAAATAAAAAAAAGAAGGAAAACAAGGTTATTTTAATTTTAAAGAGTTAAAGACCATTTTGTCCGTCCAAACTAAGCAAAAACTCAATATGACCTTTTAAATTAAAAAGGTCTTGATTTGACCCTCCAAATTGAAAAAATATTTTGATATAGTCTTTCAAATTTAAATAGTCTCAATTTAGTTTTCAAAACTAGCACAAATATCCCAAGGTGGCTTAGAAAAGGAGATGAATTATACAGATCTAGATGTGTATGATGTGTATAAGAGACAGGTATAGATGCACTCTATTTTAAAAACTGTGTGCTTTTATGTTAGAGTGCATCTATACAAAGTGACAAAAGCCATTGATGTATCACTAAATCTAGAAAAGAATGAATGAAATCTGATCAAATATTTAAAACAAGTGGTTCGAGATTCAATACGATCTTGTTACATGGGTGGTTTTGGTATGTGTCTCTGAATTTGTCGCTTTGTAAATGAAGAGACTTTATAATATACTCTAAATCTTACTGATTACTTTACTATTTCTATAATCAAATATTGATTCCTAAATTATATTAGTTAAAATTCTTAATAGATAATAATCATCATCCGACAAAAAATTATTGTTATTTTCTTTATACCTATAAATATCTATTGGGATATTGAATATTAGTAATTGTATAAATAACATACTAAAAAATAGAGATGTCAAATTAATTAGTAAATAAATTTTAACAAAGTATACTTTGTCTAATTTAAGTTAAATACTAAATCTTTAATCGTTACTTTTAACATCTATTACTATACAAGTTGATAGCTACTATGAGCAATATGTATAGTAATATTCTATCAAATAAAATTTATAATATTAAATATCGTCCTTTTAATTTATTACTATACATATTGATAATTTTAATATAATGAATTAATTAATAAATTTCACGCTGTAAATTGATAAATGGTGGTAGATTATTTTTTACTTTTTTCTTATTTTCATGATATAATTCTTATAGTTGTACAATCTATATTTTTAAGAGAGATGTTGTTTCTGAAATTAAAAATTGTTATTCAGTATTTACACATAAATGATTCCTTTATCAAATTGGTTCCAAGTGAAGTATAAAGATTCAAGAATAATCAAATATCTTGATGCACTTGATAAATACCAAAGTTGTAAGGATAGAATTTGAATAATTGAATAAAATAAAAGAATTCTAATAAACTCTATAAATTGACATCATTTTTCAAGATTACACAACCATATTTGATTATTAAACTTATAGAGTGGACATAATAATAAATTTTAATATATTTCTTGTAATACATTGTGCTCCAATTTGATGATATTTTAAACTTTTCTATTTTAAAGTTAAATAGAGTACCAATAAACTCATTGTAAAATATTTCACTAATTCTCAATCGAAGAAATAGATTTTTATTTTAAATATTACAATGTACATGTGTTATTTACTAGATATAATTACTTAGATATTATGAAACGCTTGAACTAATAAACTAAACAAATCTCTTATATTTCCAACAAAGTATATCTAAAGAAAATGTATCAAAATCACCTATGAAATATGAACAAATATTTCTCTAAATTCATACAGTAAAAATTCTTTGGTTTAGTTAAACGTTAAAATATAAATTATATAAGCTAAAATTAAGTGAACTAAAAATCAAACCGTTAGTATTTTCAATCATACTTTTCTTTTTAATTTGATAATAAAAATCAAATAATTAGTATTTCTAAATGTGTAATCACGTGTTCCCATACTAATTTTGAAAAAGAGGGAGTAAATGCAAACACTGATTTAGTTTCATTTTGTTAAAATACAAACAGATGGGGCCCGAATAATGAGATTCTTGGATACCAATTGGACAAATGCTAATCAATTTATTGGTTTTTAGAAAATAAAAAACAAGAGAAAAGGGTACTTAGTAATTCTCTCTCTTGTCTAAGTCAATTTCGAGGGACAAAAGTGAACATGCTTATTTTCATGTTAAAAATTAGCATAACATAAAAATGATAGCGTTTGAACTTTGAAGGTCTAGAAATTCAAATTTTTTTTTAATCTAAGTGTTAAACATGTTAATAGCTAGTATTTTGAGAAACCAAGAAATGGGTCTGGAATTTTTGGCGATCTAATCTAATCTAGTAACACGAATTGTTTTAATTCCTCTAAAAAGACTATTACAGATAGCTGCAGATTGTGAAATAATTTCTTCACCTATTATCATTTTCCTTTTCTGTGCTGTCGGCAGAGTGCCATTTTCCCACTCATCTCGATACAGTAATTAGAGTAAAATATTCAATTCACCATCACCTTTTAATGTGTCTTCAAGATGGCAATTAATTATCTTGCTATCCATTGTCAATCATTTATCTGAGAGCAAAATGATACATATATCTAGTTAAAGCCAATTTGGTGGCAGGTTACAATTTGTATATTATCTTCATATTTGAAACCTAGAAATTGATTGCTGGCCAATCTTAATACCATCCAAGATCCTACACAATATTGAAATATTTTTGGCCAACAATTAAGGTTGGGTTCTTTTAATCTTAGGTTGCATTTGGATAAGTGACTTTGAATTGTAAGAAGGATTTGAATGAATGAATTTGAAATGACATATAAATTTGAATGAATTTAAATTCTATTCATTTAACTTTGTCTCTTATACACATCTAACCCCATAAATACAAGGCTCAAATACAGTATTATATGCCCTTAAATACCTATTTAACATAGCGCCAATATCCTTTCATAAGAAATTAAAATAAAGTACGGTAACTAATATAATCAACCAAAATACAAAAATAGATAGTTATTACTTTGGAGCACATAGGCTGTCTTATTAATAACGTCCCTAGTTTAACTTGGACCTTAAATATGTGATAATTATTCAATGTATGACCTAGTCCTCATCTTCCACTAAAACGTAGTCGTACTTGTCTTCTGTACAAAATATATTGTATATATACAGTTCATGCATACATATCACACTATCACATGCTCATGCTTTTATCCAAATCATTCTTGTAAAATATGTAATATCATTCTTGTAAAACATATAACAAAATAAAGTCATATACATCGTGGCATTCTTCATATATCATGTAATATTTCTTCATGACTTGTACCTTCAAGTAACACACATACTTTCATATCATAAAACATGTATCCATTTAAATGGCTCAAACTAACAAGCAGGTGATCGGCTTCGAGTACTCGACCTAGTGGTTAACCTCACTAGAAAAGGGTGTCAAGGGTTTCCGGGGACCATTGACGTTCTTCTTGTGTTGCCAAGTCTCTCATGGCTATGGTGTCAAGTCTTTCTTGACTCTGATTTAGGATTATAACCCCTACCGACTATTTCATGTTCGTTTAGAGCCATAATATCTTATTATTACCATCTCACAGTTTCATCAATATCTAAATAATTATTTCTGTCTAAATATTACACGCTTACATTTCTCTTAACTATATTCCAACTAAGTTAATATATCTTAACCATCATATCTTAAAGTACTACATCATCTTAAAGTACTACATCTTATGTCTTTACTAAAGGTAATTAAAACTTCTCGAGACTAATTATGACTAAGAAAAATTATTAAGCTTCTTTTGATAACTTTTAGAAAATACTAAAGACATAAAAATAATGTGAAAAAGTATTCGAGGGTAATTTGGTAATTTAAAAATTTATTTGGAACCTTTATGAACCTTATAAATACTTTAGAGGTCATTTGTTAGCTTTACTAAAGTATCAGGGTTAATCTATAATTTCCAAAAAAATTTGGGTCTTAGTTATATTTTTCCTAAGCTGTGGGACTATTCTGCTAATTCCAGGACTACTAATGACCATATAATATTGTTTGGGTCAAATTACCATTTACAAAAATTAAAAGGACTTAATTCGACATGGATGGAAAATATTTTGGGCCATCTTATAATTCTATTTAATTAGAGGGATTAATGCTGCAATTTTTCTACAATTTTGTCCAGACAGCTTCTTCTCCACAATTTTCTAAAACCTTCTGCACAGAAGCTGTATAAGCCAACTTATCTCACAATTTTCCGATCGAAATTGCCGGCTAACATTCAATTAGACAATCATCCTATGCGATTCAAGCAATTGTTTCCTCATGAAAAATATAAGAGACATTCAAACAATAAAAACTTGTTCTGGTTTATACTCATCTCCCGCTTCTAAGATACAGGTATTACGATTATGAGCCAATATATATATACTATATATATATATATATTAAAGTTTGTCGTTAGCTATAAAAATATATATATAAATCGAAATATATCATTTATACAACATTCATATTATATTTTCGTTTCCAGATTATAAGCATGATACAATTTTTGTTTTAATTAACATAATTCATATATATATATAATTGTATCTAAATATACATATCTACCCAAATAAATTTGATGACAAGAATATAAAATAATTTAGATGAAATAACCTGGAGTGATAGAGAATTTTCCTGCTTCCCCTAACTTTGAAGTTCAAGTATTGTAACAAAAATATCAGATATACTATATTATATATAATACTACTACTACTAGTTTATTTCCTTAAGACTCTTACACAATATTTTAATCCTTCTTAGGACTCTATATTGGATGATACATAAAATAATAATACTTATCTAGAATCAATAAAACAAATAATAAGATAATTCTTTCTTCTTCTTTTTTTCGGTTATCACAAATACAGTTTTTATTCTCTCTGCAAAAGTCTTAACTGAAATTCCCTGATACTAGAGATTGTACAGTTCTGAAGATATTTTACACATATAATCTACAATACTTCAAGCAGAATCCTATGACACTGGTTTTTCGTTTATGCTTAATGCTCTTGTCCCTCTAAATCTTCTTCCACAATCTTTATCATATCAGCTGTCTGAGATGCATTGAATTCCATTACAAAAAAGGAAATGACAGGATATAATATAGTTAGTTCAAGGTTGTGCCACATGAGTCCACAAGATCAATATTCATCTAGAAAGTCATTATTTAGGATATTATTTTAAACATTATTTAGAATAATTATTATATCAATTTTTGATATGTGATACATACGAGATAATAGGCCTTGTAGTATTATTTAGAGGAAAACGAATTGTGTATATGAGACAAGTGGAGCAAACAGATAGCATAGTTATTGTTAGTTAGTAACTCACCAAGATGTGGAGATGGAGCACCCATTGATAACATGTCAGAAACAATGTACATAGTTGGCCTAGATTTTGGATTAGCAACAAGACATCCCTCTGCAATTTTGATTATGGATGTCAGAACCTCTTCAACTTTTCTACTTGGATGCGAAAGCCGTTGGTCTAACAAGTCCTTCAGTTGTAAATTTCCGGGTGTAGGACACAATATTTGTGAGATGTAGTCACCAGGATAACGTCCTTTGATTACTTCTAATGCTAGTATCCCGAAGCTATAAACATCGCATTTTTCAGTCACTTCCATTGTGTAGGCAAACTCTGCAATGGTAATATCATGTCATGTAGATATAATCATATGCTTTAATTGTTACTATAAAATATGCGACGGATATTGTAAGACCCGGGTGATTTTGCTGTCACAATCCTATGAGATTCAGCATTTTGTCGCTTTGATTCATCATAAAAAAATAGAGAGAAAACATGGTTAATTACCTGGTGCAATGTATCCGTATGTGCCAGCTAGCGCGCTCCAATTGGACGAATCCTTCTTCAGTAGCTTAGCAGTGCCAAAATCTGAAACATGAGCCTCATAATCTGAATCAAGCAGAATATTTTTGCTCGATATGTCTCGATGAACAATTGGCGGCGAACATTTTCATCATGATGCATGTAAGACAAAGCATAGGCTACACCCTTGATGATATTTACCCTTTTCTGCCAATCCAAATTCCTAGCTGCTGCATCTTTGCTTAAAATGTTTGCCAAACTACCTCTTTCCTGGTACTCGTAAACCAGTATTGAGTGTTCTGAATTTGAGCAGAAACCATAAAGTTTTACAATGTTTCTATGCCTGATATTTGTCAATGCCCTTATCTCATTCAAGAACCCATTTCGATCTGTCATCTCAGATGGATGATGAAGTCTCTTTACAGCTACTACATCAACTGATGGAAGATTTACCTTGTAGACACTCCCATAACCACCTTCCCCAATGCAAAATGTTGAGTTGAACACTTCTGTGGCTTCCAAAATCTGCCTGTACATTGCCCTGCCATCAAATACGGATATAGAGAAAAAACCATTACCGTCCGCATCCATATCTTCATCTTTCACTGTTCTCTTTCTTCGTTCATACAGAATGAATGATCCAACAAACGCATGGACAGAGAAGTACAAGTGATCCTAGAAGCGGGAGTAAGATTATGAGAACAAGTCTCCGCCCCTTGTGTCTCTTATGCGTTCTTTCGACAGGAGGGCTTTGACAAGGTTGTAACCTTGTTAGTATTTCCACACAAACCTTTATTCCCTTTACTTGCTGTATTGTGAGATTCTTGAATACATTTCCAGGGGGAATAGGACCCTCTAAATTATTGAAAGATAGGTCAATATGCGTTGAACCAGGCATTGCATCCAAATCATCTGGAATGGAACCAGATAGATTATTGTGGGAGAGATTTAACATGTCTAAACTTTGCAAACTTCGAAACGCAGATTATGGTATCTCTCCTACAAAAAAATTGTGGAACTAAGATCATTTGGTAGAAATTAATAAACTTTGTCTCTTAGTACACATTTTGATGTGTCAAAAGGTTATACTCTAGATTTCAACTGAAACAATTTCTATACAGTTTCCTCTAGATCTTGGTATTGAGCCATCCAATGAATTTGCATCGACAGGTCTAGAATGAGTAGTTGAGTTAGTGATCCTAGTTCTTGAGGTATACTACCAGATAACTGATTTTCTTGCAAGAATAGATTTAGCATAGAAGTCAGCTTTCCAAATTCCTTTGGAATCTCCCCAGTTAAGCGATTTGAGGAAATATCAAGTACACCTAGTTGAGTTAAATTTCCTAATTCAGGAGGTATAGGACCTGAGATGTTGTTTTCTGCAATCTTGAGAGTAGATAAGTTTTGACATCTACCCCAATCGGCAGAGAGTTCACCATAAAAATTGTTGTTGCTAAGATCCATGTAGTCCAAGTTTGGATAGACTCCAAACATCTCAGAGACGTTTCCAGTGAGCCGGTTCCCATAGAAGACAGTTCTAAGTAAACTTGAGCAGTTCTTCAAACTTCTAGGAATTGGACCTGTAAGCATGTTCTCATTTACAGTGAGATTCTGAATACTCCACCTTGGCACAGCCCTTCAGGCAACTGCCCAGAGAACTGGTTGACAGAGGAGTTATAGCACATCTACTTGTCATAAGAGACAGTACATGGGGAATAGGACCAGAAAGTTGGTTGTGAAGAACATATAAATATTGCAAGTTACTCAAATTACCTAATGTAACAGGAACGGAACCGGTTAACAGATTATAGCTTAATTCTAGATCCTCAAGAAGTATCAGATTGCCCAACTCCTTGGGAATGGAACCTGAAAGTTGATTACCATACAGGTGCAGAAAGGTCAAGTTGCTCAGATTACCTAATGATGGTGGAATTGAGCCAGTGAGATTATTGTTAAATAAGCTCAAACTATTAAGTGATGTTAGATTACCTAATTCAGAAGGAATTGAACCAGAGAGATTATTGCTGAAAAGATACAACACCTTTAACTTATTCAAGTTACCTAAAGTGGATGGAATATGACCTGATAACTGGTTTCCAAACATGAAAACCTCTACAAGATTATCAAAATTTCCTAATTCTGGAGGAATTGGACCCGAGAGTTGTATACATTGTCATGGACATACAAATAACTCAAGTTTTTCAAATTACCAAAGGAAGCAGGAAAGGGGCCATCAAGATCGTTTGCGGCCAAAGCAAGATCATTTAGAAACCTCAATACACATATCTCCTGTAGGGATTGAACCATTTAAGTAGTTTCCATTAAGGTGAAGAGTTTGAAGATTTTTCAACAAGCCGATTTCACGGGGTATTTCATTTGATAATGCACCGCCTTGCAAATCAAGATAAATGAGCTTGGAGAGGTTACCTATCTGAGGCGGTATGCTGCCTGAAAATTCATTATTTTCCATATCAACATATTCAAGATTTGGGAGGGATGAAAATGGAAAGTTGTAGAGTGTACTATTTATATTTGAATCTGACAGGTTCAACCTGTTAACACTTCCATTAATACAAGAAACACCATACCAACTGCAGAGGCTGGAATTTTGCTGGAGAATCCACGAAGTTAGTACATTTGGGATTATCCGGATTCAAAAAACTGGATTTCCATTTAAAAGTGCTGCAGCCTCTTCAGCAGAAGCTGAAACAGTTCCATGGAAGCAAAATAATATGGTGACAAGAACAAAAACCAAATGAACTGTGAAGAAAGAAGGCTTTCCAATAGGAACAGAAATCATGGTTTCTGCTTCTTTGCAATGTTTGAAACTTCCAGATTGATCAAAGTGGTTTATTTGACAATAGAAATGAAACATATATATAATGTTATCCATTGGCTGCATTTGCACCATATTCTAACGCAAATTAAGGCCAAGAAAGTAAGAGTAGACTTGACTGAGCATTATTTTCCACAGGACAACACAAAGTCTTCACTATAAATGTGAAAAGGATTGGCATGCACTCCGAAGAATTCATGTTTGACTCGAAGACTCTAGGTTCTCAACACAAAGCTCAAACCCACAAACGCACTTTTCTTGGAGACCAAAAAGAGCTCTAGTAAAACAATGGGAGCACATTGGATTTGTTAACTAATATTTTCACTCCCTCTATTTTAAAGAAAAATCACCATAAATTTTTTTTTTTTTTTTACTAAATTTCACATAAAAGGACTATCTTGGCTAAAAAATAAAAGTTCCAGGACCATTCTGGCTACAAAAAAAGTTGAGGGACTATTTTGGCTAAAGTAAAAAAGTTGAAAGACTATTTCAGCGATTTTCCCAAATAACTGTCACATTTGATTGGTATACACATATTAAAGAAATTATTAATTTGCATTAATTCTATAAAAAGATAGTTCAAAATGACTAAAATATCCTTTTGCATTAATATCCCAATTCAATAATCCACCTTTCATTAATGTTGCATTAAGAGTAAAAGTTAGAACAATATCATTTAATTCTTTCTTGATTTTTCAAAATGACAGATAATATGACACAAGATAAATTATCTAAGCTTGAAAAATAACGGTTATTTTGAAACGGAAGAAGTAATAAATTATAGTAAGCAATTAACTAGTTGTCAAAATCAGAATACAAAATTCAGAATTCGAAAATTCATAATCAGAATATCAGATTCAAAATACATAATCGGAGTTCAAAATTCATATCAAGGTTCATTATAGGTTCATAATACAAACACTATAATCGCCTTACTGAATACTCAACCTAGTGCTAAGAGATCCCACTAGAAAATGTTGCTGAGGGTCTCAAAACTATTTTAGGTAGAGTTCTGAGAGGCCGAAGTTATCTTATCTCGATACGTTGAGAAAAGTGCAAAACTATAGTTTCTACTAATTATTCATGATTATTTAAGAGTCTTGTTCCATTATTAATTATTGAACAAATATTCCATGCACATACACATGCAAAATAACCATACAAAGTTTAAAATAATGCCACTTATATAAATTCATAATTTAAAACAATTCAAATGTCCATGTAAGGTCCAAATTTAATAACTAATGTGAATAATATGTTGTCAAAAATAATATTTAGACAAAATATTTTCAAAATTACAAAAGGGTAGTAAACTTATCTAAGTAACACAAAAATCGTAGCCAAGTTTCTATTAATCCCAAGGTAGATGTGTATATCTGATCCTAAAGATTCAGGATAAAATGGATATTTTCATATATAACTATCATGCTTTCGGTAATATTACTCAAATTCTAAAAATATTTAATCATATTCATACTAATATATATATATATATATATATATTCTTCTTATTTATATAAAAATATAATAGTTAAAATATATTACTTATACGCAAAAATATTCAATAAGTTATTATAAAATAGCTCTTTAACACCTTAAATTATTTATATACAATAAGTATTCAAGTTTTTTAAGTGTATACACTATGGAATTTTGGATTTGAGATCTTATTATGCAATTTGTCCCAAACAATCAACTCAAAGGCCCAAAGAATCTAAGCTGAAATTAACCCAAATTTTAGAAACTTCCCGCCAAAGAAATGCTATGTCAAGTTTGTATAACTCTCTCTCTTCTTTTTTCTCTCCAATCACTTATAGACATCTAGATGTGTCAAGTCCGTCAACTCTCACTCCTCTTCTCAATCACTACCCTTATGAGGGAGAAAAAGATGTGTATAAGAGACAGTTCATATACTAACTTTGAAATTTCCTGCCAAAAGCTATGTCAAGTCCCGGCAACTCTCTCTCTCTCTTCTTTTCTCTCCAATCACTTGCCTTTCTCTCACATCTAATGTGAAGTGTTAACAGGTTCTTACTCTGTCAGATATTCCTTCTTCCAGCAAACTTCTTCTTATCTCTCTTCCTTATTTCTCTCCTTACGGCTGCTACCAGTAGTCTTGCTTCGCTGCACCAAGCAACTACGGTGACCACTTTTTTCTTCGAAAATTTTTAATTTTAATTTAAATAAACACTGCTAATTATTTGAGCCACTAAATCTTAGAACATAAAAGTCAGTTATGGAGTAACCTAAATCTCATACACATCTAACAGGAAATTTGTCAAATTTAGTACGTTAAATAATAATTAACGAAAAAATATCGGTTCATGCATGATATTCTATATACAAAAAATACATATAAAGAAAACGGAATAATTGAAATTTTTTTGGTTAGAAAATTATACGAATTTGATACTGTGATAAACTTTTAATGTACGAAAACTCCTTTCTTAAAACTCAAAATTCTGCCAGCAAAATAAGTTATTAACCTATAAAGTCCCTTCTTTATACATATTTTACTCCCAAAAGCCTCACAATTTCTAATTCCTAAAAATTAGGTAAAAAATTCTACAATTCCTATACTTATTTGGTAATAAAAGTGGTTGAAAAATTTGCACCATTTATAATTACAAAAATTACAATTTAATTGGCAAAAGACTTATTTTCCAAAAGCAAAATGTATTTAGATAATAGGGTAGTCAAGGCAATTACTATAAATCATTAGGATTCCCGCAGACAAAAATTTTGATTTTATAAGAAAGTCTCATGGATAACATTATATATATGCTGTCTCTTATACACATCTAGATGTGTATAAGAGACAGGGCAAAACTTTGATAAGCCAAAAAATAAAAATTGAACAATTACACATAATGTGTTATAAAAGTTTAGAATACCTGTCTCTTATAACATGACCATATAATTTTCCTAACTTTTATACTTTATTACTAATTGCATAAATAGAACTATATGCAAGTATTGTAATCACAAAAGAACCAATATCACAATTTTAGTACAAAAATAAGTAGATAACCAAAATATCAAAATGTATTAGTAGCAAATAACTTTTTTATTTTTACAAAATTCGTACATATCATCTTTATAAAATAGCATCTGTCTCTTATACAGAAAAATGTGTGCCTATTTGTTGAATTTGGTTGACTTCTTTTCATAAATCCAAAGGTGTGACTTTTCTTTTTATCCCACTGTCTCTTTATACACATGCTTGTTCTATTTCCCCATAATGGAATTTGGTAAAATTAGGAATAAAAAAGAAAAAGTATTAATTGATGGATATAATGAGCTTTAAAATGATTTTAATTATTGTAGTGGTATAATGAGATTGTAGTTTCATACTCCATATAATATATAGAGTTGGTCCAAATAAGTAGTACAATATTAAAAATTAAAAATAAATTTATAAAATTTCTAAATTTTATATGGACAAAATTAAAATGAAATTTATTTTTTATCAAATTTCACACTCCATATGAAATTTATTTTTCCGCCCCTGACACGGATTATCAACTAGTTATATAAAAACACAATTTACATGGATCAATCTTTACTGATTAGATGATATCCTGTGTGTCTTATATACTCAAGGTTGTTCTTTGTCTCTTTAATTTTTCAGTTGAATTAGTTTGGAAAATTTGTTTAATGCAGAGATATTGCAATTGGTGTTGTCTAAGTTCAAGAAGCCCAAAATATTGGGGACTTGGGTGAACAAGGAAATGCTTTCATCCAGGAGTATATGTATGCATATATGGATGTCTTGGTTACTGAATACTGATGATTAGACTATATGGACATAAGCTTGGGAATATGTATATGAATGAGATGATTAATAGGGGTGTTGTCTTTCCAATATGTATTTGGTTGAAGAATAATGAGAATGTAAATCATTTTCCATTTGTCTTGTAGGTTGGACTCATGTTATATAATTAAATTAAAATGTTTATCATAATCCTTTTCTTAAATCGGTTGTTATTTCTAAATTATATTACTCCACATCATGTATAAGTTTGTCTATCTTGAAGTTTTATCCTTAGATGTACACCTTCTATCCTGCATTAAATTGTACGTTCTCAACATATAGGGTCTAATCTGGCATAAATTATTTCTTTTAATGAACACCCTTAAATTCAAATATTCCAAATGATGGACATCGTTAAAAAGGAATTTCTTGACAAGTTAAATGTATATGCATCTCACACAATATCATGTTATGTATTATGTGTATAAGAGTGTGCTTGCAATTGGAAATTGGACTAGCAATTCCGGAAAGAACAAGAAATAGGAAGGAAGAAAGCATAACTTGGATTAAAAAATAAATAAACCAATAAAGTTATAGGAAGTTTTTATTTTTCAAATTTAACATTGAATTGAACTTTAATTAAAAAAATCTAAATGAATAAAGTTTTAGTAAAGTTTTTTTTTTTAAATAATAATGAAGATATTGATAAAATATCTATTCCCGAGTCAAATTTTTTGACGGTTAACAACACTTTGTCCCCTAGATAATTTTATTTTGCTTACATGAATTATAAAAATATAGAAAATACCCCCAATTGATACTATTCATCTATTACCAATATTAAAATTATTAAAATAATCTAATTACATGACTAAATACTCTTGGTATTATATTTTGATTTTTTTATATTTAAAATTTGATAGTAATGTGATAATTATTTAAAAATAAATTATATAATATTTTAATATAATTTATATCAATATATTTTTTAGTCAAAATTTTAACATTTTATTTTATATTATTTCGAATTTATATAAAAATATATTTTTTGGATAAAATGATACGACTTACAACATTAGATATAATATAATTTAATTTTTTTTTTTTCATATTTTTATTCCTTAAAACCAAATATATGAATGTGTTATTATATTCTATTGAAAGTTAGTCCACAACTTCCAGTTCACTACTACTGCCTTGCGTTGTGTTTCGTCCTCATCACCACTTCATCGTCTCGTGATCTCATCTCTTCCACTCCTTGTCATGGCTATTGGTTACTGTCTCTTTCCCCTCCCTCACCAACTGTCCTTCCTGTGGCCATCAACCCTCCTCACCTCCTTCTCCAATCTCCCACTCTCACTTACTGGGAATCACACCAGCCACTCAGATGCACTCAAAAGGAAAATGCAAACATGATGGAAAAATGAATAAAATTCTGAATTTTCTATGTGTTTGGTTGGCTTCAGAATATAAGAGCTTATGGATTCATGCTGGTTTCGTCCGACGAAGAAATGAAGTAAAAATTTGGTGAGATGAATCTCAGTTGTGGGATTCAGTGCCGATTTCCATTAATTCACACCCACGTTCCCATCCCATCCCATCCATGTTGTTTTTTATTTAATTGACACTAAATATATGTTATACTCTTTGTTGGTTTCGTGAATTATATGTGATTTGGTGTTGCTGTAAAAGGAAAAACAGTGAAATAATTTAAAAAGAAATAAAAATTGTGTTTTGAAAATCTTTGACTCATTTATATAAATAATTTCACATCGAAATCCACGCAAATCCCTCCCATCAACGCAGCCTTAAGGAATTTGCCAGAGAAATGTTGAAGGTTGGAAAAACTAACCTCTTTGTATCCAAATACAGAATCCGAGGGAAAGCAAGCACACATTTTATTCTCTCTGGAAAAATGCTAACCGAAATCCTGATACTATAGATTGTACAGTTCTGAAGATCTTATACACATATATCTACAGTACTTCAAACAAAATCCAATGACACTGGTTTTTCATTTACGCTTAATGCTCTTGCCCCTCTAAATCTTCTTCCACAATCTTTATCACATCTTCTGTCTGAGCTGCATTGATTTCCATTACAGAAAATGAAATGATAGGATATAACATAGTTAGTTCAAGGTAGTGCCAAATGAGGCCACAAGATCAATATCCATTCGGAAAGTCATTATTTATATTTATTCTAAATATCATTTAGAATAATTATTATATCAACTTTTGATATGTGATACATACAACATAATAGGTGATTGAAAAATGTGTTTAAAAATGATTGCAAAATAGTGATACTAGTATTATTTAGAGCAAACGAGTAATGTCATGTCCACATGAAGCAGAAAAGATAGCATAGTTATTGTTAGTTAGTTACTGACCAAGATGTTGTCGAAATGGAGCACCCATTGATAACATGTCAGACACAATGTACATAGTTGGCCTAGATTTTGGATTAGCAACAAGACATCCCTCTGCAATTTTGATGATGGATATCAGAACCACTTCAACTTCTCTACTTGGATGCGAAAGCCGTTGGTCTAACGACAGCAAAGTCTTTCAGTTGTAAGTTTCCAGGTGTGGGACAGATTATTTGTGAGATGTAATCACCAGGATAACTTCCTTTGATTACTTCTAATGCTAGTATCCCGAAGCTATAAACATCACATTTTTCAGTCACTTCCGTTGTGTAGGCAAACTCTGCAACGGTAATATCATGTCATGAGTACGTGTAATCATATGCTTTAACTTGTTACCATTAAATACGTATGGATGTTGTAAGGGACCGAGTGACTTTGCTGTCACAATCCTATGAGATTCAGCCCTTTTGTCACTTTGATTCATCATAAAAAAAATAGAGAGAAATCCATGTTTAATTACCTGGTGCAATGTATCCATATGTGCCTGCTAGCGCGCTCCAATTAGACGAGTCTTGCTTCAGTAGCTTAGCAGTGCCAAAATCTGAAACATGAGCCTCATAATCTGAATCAAGCAGAATATTGTTGCTCGATATGTCTCGATGAACTATTGGCGGCGAACAATCATGATGCATGAGAAAAGGGTAAATATCATAATTTTGTAGCATATTTTTTTATGCCTGATATTTGTCAATTTATATCTCATTCAAGAATGTGTATACGATCATGTCATCTCAGATGAATGATGAAGCCTCTTTACAGCTACTACTTCAGCTGATGGAAGCTTTACCTTGTAGACACTACCATAAGCTCCTTCCCCAACGCAATATGTTGAATTGAACACCTCTGTGGCTTTCAAAATCTGCCTATACATTAATCTGCCATCAAATACGGATATAGAGAAGAAACCATCACCATCCACATCCATATCTAAAGAAATTTATTTTTAACAAAATAAAGATAAAAGACTTATCTGAAAGATAGGTCAATATGCGTTGAATTGCCCAATCTCTTATACAAATATTCTACCTGGAATGGAACCAGATAGATTCTTATAGGTGGAAGAGATTTAACATTTCTAAACTTTGCAAACTTCGAAACGCAGATGGTATCTCTCCTACAAGAAAATTGTGACTAAGATCAAGGGTAGAAAGTTGAATAAACTTTCCAAACTCATTAGGTATATTTTGGCTCAAAAGGTTGCTGCTCAATTTCAACTGAAACAATTTCTGGCAGTTTCCTGAAGTTCTTGGTATTGAGCCATCCAATGAATTTGCAGACAGGTCTAGAATGAGTAGTTGAGTTAGTGATCCTAGTTCTTGAGGTATACTACCAGATAACTGATTTTCTTGCAAGAATAGATTTAGCATAGAAGTCAGCTTTCCAAATTCCTTTGGAATCTCCCCAGTTAAGCGATTTGAGGAAATATCAAGTACACCTAGTTGAGGTAAATTTCCTAATTCAGGAGGTATAGGACCTGAGATGTTGTTTTCTGCAATCTTCAGAGTAGATAAGTTTTGACATCTACCCCAATCGGCAGAGAGTTCACCATAAAAATTGTTGTTGCTAAGATCCATGTAGTCCAAGTTTGGATAGACTCCAAACATCTCAGAGACGTTTCCAGTGAGCCGGTTCCCATAGAAGACAGTTCTAAGTTGGATTGAGATGTTCCTCAAACTTCTAGGAATTGGACCTGTAAGCTTGTTCTCATTTACAGTGAGATTCTGAAGCACTCCACCTTGGCATAGCCCTTCAGGCAACTGCCCAGAGAATTTCACATCAGCCATGATCATAGCAACCAACTTAGTCAAATTTCTAAGCTCTAGGGAATAGGACCAGAAAGTTGGTTGTGAAGAAGATATAAATATTGCAAGTTACTCAAATTACCTAATGTAACAGGAACGGAACCGGTTAACAGATTATTGCTTAATTCTAGATCCTCAAGAAGTATCAGATTGCCCAACTCCTTGGGAATGGAACCTGAAAGTTGATTAGCATATAGGTGCAGAAAGGTCAAGTTGCTCAGATTACCTAATGATGGTGGAATTGAACCAGTGAGATTATTGTTAAATAAGCTCAAACTATTAAGTCATGTTAGATTACCTAATTCAGAAGGAATTGAACCAGAGAGATTATTGCTGAAAAGATACAACACCTTTAATTTATTCAAGTTACCTAAAGTGGATGGAATATGACCTGATAACTGGTTTCCATTCATGTAAACCTCTACAAGATTATCAAAATTTCCTAATTCTGGAGGAATTGGACCCGAGAGTTGATTGTCATGGACATACAAATAACTCAAGTTTTTCAAATTACCGAAGGAAGCAGGAAAGGGGCCATCAAGATCGTTTGCGGCCAAAGCAAGATCATTTAGAAACCTCAGATGGCCTATCTCCTCAGGGATTGAACCATTTAAGTAGTTTCCATTAAGGTGAAGAGTTTGAAGCTTCTTTTAACAAGCCGATTTCACGGGGTATTTCATTTGATAATGCACCGCCTTGCAAATCAAGATAAATGAGCTTGGAGAGGTTACCTATCTGAGGCGGTATGCTGCCTGAAAATTCATTAATCGCCATATCAACATATTCAAGATTTGGGAGGGATGAAAATGGAAAGTTGTAGAGTGTACTACTTATATTTGAATCTGACAGGTTCAACCTGTTGACACTTCCATTAATACAAGAAACACCATACCAACTGCAGGGGTTGGAATTTTGCTGGAGAATCCACGAAGTTAGGAGGGGATTATCCGGATTCAAAAAACTGGATTTCCATTTAAAAAGTGCTGCAGCCATTCTTCAGCAGAAGCTGAAACAGTTCCATGGAAGCAAAATAATATGGTGACAAGAACAAAAACCAAATGAACTGTGAAGAAAGAAGGCTTTCCAATAGGAACAGAAATCATGGTTTCTGCTTCTTTGCAATGTTTGAATCTTCCAGATTGATCAAAGTGGTTTATTTCACAATAGAAATGAAACATATATATAATGTTACCCATTGGCTGCATTTGCACCATATTCTAACGTAAATTAAGGCCAAGAAAGTTAGAGTAGACTCGACTGAGCATTATTTTCGACAGGACAACACAAAGTCTTCCGCAGACTATAAATGTGAAAAGGATTGGCATTCACTCCGAAGAATTCATGTTTGACTCGAAGACTCAAGGTTCTCAACATTTTGTTAAAACCCACAAACGCACTTTTCTTGGAGACCAAAAAGAGCTCTAGTAAAACAATGGGAGCACATTGGATTTGTTAACTAATATTTTCACTCCCTCCATTTTAAAATAAATGTCACATTTGATTGGTATACACATATTAAAGAAATAATTAATTTATATTAATTTTATAAAAAGATAGTTTAAAATGACTAAAATATCTTTTTACATTAATATCTCAATTCCATAATCCACCTTTGATTAATGCCGCATTAAGAGTAAAAGTCAGAACAATATCATATAATTCTTTCTCGATTTTTCAAAATGACAGATAATATGACACAAAATAAATTGTCTAAAATAAGGGTTATTTTGAAACGGAAGAAGTAATAAATTATAGTAAGCAATTAACAAGTTGATGTTGATTTTTTCACATGCTAATATAGATTGTCCTAACTGAATATGTCTGGTTTTTCCAAAATCTTCTGTTTGAGTGTGAAAAAATTCTTACATGGATCCAGTCCACAGTAGATGGGATGGATCCTTTAATCCCCATTTATCCACATCACTCTAAATCATTAAAAATAAATTTCTTTAGGGTGATGTGGATGAATGTACACCAAGGTATCCATTTCACCTACTAAAATTGAATTAATACATGCAAAATTGTGTATTGAGACAAATGTAGAATCTATTAAGAGAGTGCTACTAAACCCACAAGAGGCTAGTGCGTGAATTTTTCTTCAGCCATTGATCTTTATAGTTGCAACTGTTATGTGGTTTTTGTCCCATATTGGTTAATGTTAAGGAGAGTTGTGTAACCTTGATCTTATAAATAGAGATTTTAAGTTTTGAGTTTTATGTATCAAACACTAAACATAAGAGAGTTTAGTGAGCTATTGGACTTTGTTGGTCATTAAGCCTTTTATCTTTATTTTGGTCTTTCTTGTATTTTTGCACTAGTGCTTTTGTGGGTTTAGTAGCACTCTCTTAAAGGTTATGTATTCTTCTCATATAGTAAAATTTTGCTCGCCTTTGCCCGTTGGTGTAGGTTTTTTGACTGGATCACGTAAATCTGGTGTCTCCCTTTTTATTTTGTCTATTATTTTGTTATCGTTTGTTTTGGATTTGTTTTGAACTTTTGTCAATTTCTTGGGATCCTTCCTAACAAACTAGTATCAAAGCTTCCAAGAAATTTTTGAGGCATTCTGACGATAAAAAAGACCCATGTAGAGAAATTTGACCACAGTGTCAACTTCGGGATGTGATAACTCAAGATGGAGGCTATCCTAATCCAAGATGGTGTGGACATAGTGCTTCATGGAGTGGGAAAAAAGCTATAGAAGATGTCGGTAGAGGATTTTGAGGATCTTGATAAAAAGGCCAGATCAGATATTATCCTAAATATCTCTTATGAGGTTTTGCCCTCAAGTTGCTGGATTAGTTGACAACCAAAGGTATTTGGGATAAAATGAAGAATTTGTATATGAAGAAAACAATTGAGAATCAGCTCTATTTAAAGCAAACCTTTTACATGTTTCAAATGACTGAATGTACATCTATAATTTCACATTTTGATAAATTTGATTCCATTGTTAGGAATTTACGGAATATAAATGTAAAAATTGATGATGAGGATCTGGCCCCTTTGTTGTTATGTTCCCTTCCCCTATCATTTAAATATTTTCGTGATACTATGATATATGGTAAAGACAACAATCTCATATCATGACATTAAATCTACTTTAAAATTTAAGGAGCAAACTAATAGGGATATAGCTGGAGAAATTGGTGAAAATCAGGCTGAAAGTTGGGTTGCCAGGGATAGATCTAAAAAAATAGACTTTGACAATAGTAAATCAAAATTTAGATCTAAATTTAGATATAAAAATTTGGTATACAATTATTGTCATAAAAAGAGACACATTAAGTCCGAATACTTCACGTTGAAAAATAAAGACAAGCATACAGAGAAATCTAACATCTTAAAATATTGATACTACTAAGACAGTCTTACAGCTCATCAGCTAAAATTATGTTCTATGTCTCAACTGATGATAGAACAAGTCTAAAATAGTCTGTTCTTATATTTGGTGTACTCTTATCACATGTGTCCTAATAGGGATTTGTTTTCCACTTATGAATTATGTAATGGTGGAATTGTTTTGATGGGCAATAATACTGTTCCGTTTGTGATGTTGATCGTAAGGATGCAGTTCAGATTAAAACACATGATGGTATTGTGAGGACACTTACTAATGTTAGACATGTTCCTGAATTGAAAAAAAAAATCTCATCTCTTTGCGCACCTTAGGGTGTCTTGGTTGCAAATATGCAACTGAATGTAGAGTTATGAAAGTCTGTAAGGTTGCTCTTGTTATTATGAAAATTTGTAAGTCTGGTACTTTGTATATTTTGCAGGGTTCTTCAGTTGCAATCTCTTCATCATCTTTATCTAATTCTGACATCACCAAATTATGGCATATGTGTTTGGGACACATGAACGAGAAGGCTTGATTATGTTGAGCAAAAGAGGACTTCTTTGTAGGTAGATTACTAGGGCGATGGATTTTTGTGAATACTGTGTCTTTGGGAAGTAGAAGAGAGTCAGCTTCAGTTCACCAGCAATCCACGGGATAAAAGGTACTTTAGATTATATCTATTTTGATCTTTGGGGGCCAGCTCGTGTTCCATCTAAGGGTGATGCCAGATATATGTTGACTTTCATTGATGATTATTCAAGAAAAATTTGGGTTTATTTTTTGAAACATAAAAACGATGTTTACCTAACTTTCAAATAATGGAAAGTTTTGGTTGAGAAACAGACAAGTAAATAGATCAAGCGGCTTAGAATAGATAATAGCATGGAATTTTGTGAAGGACAACAAATTTTACAAAAATGAAAGAATTGTTTGGCACCATACAATTAGGATAACGCCTTCACCCTAGAAAGTTTTAGAGCTAAAAAATGCATTTTCCTTAGTTATGCTTCTAGGGTGAAAGGTTACAGATTATGGTGTCTTGATCCCAAATCCCCAAAGTTTGTAATTAGTATAAATATTACATTTGAATAACTTTTTGTCGCACCTCCCCTTTTACCGCGCGCCTACCGACCAGCATCCGCCGGCACCGGTGGGACCGGCACCGTCGCCAACGTGTGGTACTCGTGAAATAGGTGATTGAATGAAAAAATCCTGCTTACAATTTACAAACATAAATTACCTACCTACTATTATAAATTTAAATGAATTACCTATTTACTATTACATAACATCACCCTTTTTTGTCTCTTATACACATCTAAAAATAATCTAAACTAGGAAAACAAGACTGTAGTCGCCAGTGTGTCTTTGACGGGTTGCTGTGCTTTCGGTTTTTTATCCTATCTAGATGTGGCTGTCTTTATACAGGATTCCCGAACTCATTTTCTTGAGTTACGTGGACCAAGAATCTGCTAAACTAGGGTTGTGTTTAAGATGGATTTTGATGTTTTTTCGGCACCCAATTTACGGCGTTGGACCGGTTGCGTGATTTTATCGCGTTTCCCTTTTCAATTTTAGTATTCATTATTGCCGGCTTTGTAGCATACGTGTGCTTTGAGATAGTTTAAAAGTAATAAAATATGTACATGTTAATGAGAAAACGAAAATAAATGGTAAATATTAACATTTGACAGGTAGATTTTATAAGAGATCCAATTAAAAATCTCACACATACAAGCTCAATCACGCCTGCTATTTAGTACACATCTAGATGTGTATCTTAGACAGCATGCTAGATCGGTCGTCAATAATTTAAAATTGGGCTAGAAATAAACTCCGTCTGGGCTAAATTGAATTTGAACAAGCTCAAGATGAAACGTTTAGTTGGCAACTAATCCAAAATTTGAGGGAAAAAGAGTAAATTCACATAATTTAACAAATAAGATAAGGCATAAATATTATAATGAGACCAATAAACATTAAAATAAAGATGCACCAATCATCACAAAATCAATTAAATAAAAAAATGTGCAAAGATCAAAGTCTTATAAGAGACAGCCTCCAGATTGCGCCACAACAAGATAATTTCACAATCAAAGGGTAATTAAAACATATTAAAATGCCAAAAGAAATCAAAGTAAAATTGGTGGTTATTGACATAAAACATGTAATTTGGAAGAAATTTGAAGAAAAAAAACCAATTAATATTAAAGAAAATTTCTTAAGGGCCTAAATGTAAATAACAAAAATTATTTGAGGGCTAAAAATGCGAGAAGTCTGAAATCGGAGGCCAAAATGCAAACAAAATTTTTCTGAAATTTTGGATTTTTTTGAAATGCCACGTCATCGATGACGTGGCATTCTTTCTTTTTTTTTGCAGATTTTGTGAAATTATCAGCCTTTTTCCACCACGCTTTTGACCCACAATTTTAACGATTTTGCTTCTGATTTGAAAATAAAAGTTGTAGCGACCAAAGTGCCCTATTTGTTACCTGTCTACTTTGATTTACTCCAGTTCCTCCTCCATCGCTTGAAATCTTGGCTCAAATTTGGTTGTCTGGAAAATTTTCCAGACTTGGAAATTTTTCTGGAAAATCCTCTGGACCAACAGCCTTTTTCTACCACGTTTTTGACCCTCCAAATGGACAATTTTGCTTAATATTTACAAAGATAAGTTTTATCCCCAGGAACCCTCTACAATTTTTATTCTTTGAGTTCAGTCTAATTCCTCTCCGATCGTATGTAATTTTGGCTCAAATTTGGCTGTCTAGAAAATTTTTTAGACTTGGAAATTTTTCTGGAAAATCCTCTGGACCAACAGCCTTTTTCTACCACGTTTTTGACCCTTCAAATGGACGATTTTGCTTAAGATTTACAGAAAGATAAGTTTTAACCCCATTAATTCTCTACAATTTATCTTCTTTGATTTCAGTCTAATTCCTCTCCGATCGTGTGGAAGTTTGGCTCAAAGTTGGCTGTTTGGCAGATTTTTTGGCTTGAGAAAATTCTCTCCAGAAATTTTTTTTCCTCCCCCCTTTAGACTGATTTTTTGTGCTTTTTATGAATTGGATTGAGTGTAAAAATGGTCAAAGACCATTCCTTGTCATGTGGGGAGTATGGCCATCTACACATCTAGATGTGTATAAGAGACAGCACTAATCCTGAGCTCAATTAAATATCACAACATAAATTAATAAAGAATTAAAGGGTAAATTAAAAGAAAAATCAAAGAGCAGGTTAAAAAGACATTAAAAAGAAAAAGTGTGCGTTTTCAAAGAAAATTGAGAGACAAATTAAAAGGAAAATAGGGGACAACAGGGATAAAAATAGGTGTCTACTTGCTTTTTCTCTTGCTTGGGAGTGGCGTGCATGATAAATGACTATTTGCCCCTTGGGAGTTAAAGGGTACTGTGGATGATTACTTTGTAAAGATCATTGGCTCACCAAGTGTGTGAACTGTCTCTCATGAGGTCATGGAAGGGAAATTCACCATCTTGACAAACACACCGGGAGATTAGATCTATCTATTCATCCAGGCGAAAAAGTCCTTATTGGACAAATTCTTAGTGATTGGATCTCAGTGAATTAAACCATAAAAGACATAATGAAACTTGGAAAGAAGAGCGACATCCCAATCTGGTGTTCATTAGGAGTACAAAGACATAGAATGAAACTAGTGGCTCTGAATGACAAAGAAAACTAACTTGATATAACATGTAAACGCCACTGGTAATGAAACTCTACAAGCAATGTGAATTAAAAGCTGACTTTGTATCATCATCTAGGCACAGATAATAAACACAAATGAAAAACCCGACTTTATGTTATTGGGGTAAAGACATGTAAGTTAAAATGAAAACCCGAATGGTGAGTTTGTCGGGTAATGCAAACTTGAAATGAAAGCCAAAATTCGTTTATCGGCCAATGGAGAAAAATGCAAACTTGAAATTCGTTTATCACATTTTTCTCCCCGATAAATGTCATTTCGGCCAATCATGTCTTTAACCTTTCATTTGTGTTTACATTACAAGTTTGCATTGATAATTCGGGTTTACATTTTCGGGTATGGGAAAAAAAGACAAACCTGTCTCTTATACACATCTAGATGTGTATAAGAGACAGAATTTCACCTGAAATTCATTTTTATCAGTGCAAATGCAAACCTAAAATTCGTTTATCAGGTTGATGAAATGATCTCCCGATAAACGAATTTCGGGTTCTCATTTCATTTTTATAACCCTGTCTCTTATACACATCTATAAAATGAAAATGAGAACCCGAAATTCGTTTATCGGGAGGAAAATGCAAACCTGAAATTAGGTTTATCAAGTTGATCCTCCCGATAAACGAATTTCCGATTTTCATTTATCGGGGGAAAAATGAAAATGAAAACCCGAAATTCGTTTAGCGGGGATTTGTGCGGTCTCGGCAGTTGATGTTAACATGTCTATCCCAATGAACAGGGAACCCGAAATTCGTTTATCGGGAAGAAAATGCAAACTGAAATTCGTTTATCGGGTTGATGAAATGAAAATAAGAACCCAAATTCGTTTATCGGGGAAAAATGAAAATGAGAACCCAAATTCATTTATCGGGATGAAAGTGCAAACCCAAATTCGTTTATCAAAGGGTTGATGAAAATGAAAACCCAAATTCGTTTATCGGGAGGAAAATGCAAACTGAAATTCGTTTATCGAGTTGATGAAATGAAAATGAGAACGAAATTCGTTTATCGGAAGAAAATGCAAACCAAATTCGTTTATCGGGTTGATGAAATGAAAATAAGAACCAAATTCGTTTATCGGGAGGGAAATGCAAACTGAAATTCGTTTATCGAGGTTGATGAAATGAAAATGAGAACCCAAATTCGTTTATCGGGAAAAATGAAAATGAGAACCCAAATTCTTTTATCGGGATGAAAATGCAAACTCGAAATTCGTTTATCAAAGTTGTTGAAAATAAAAATGAGAACGAAATTCGTTTATCGGAGGAAAATGCAAACTGAAATTCGTTTATGAATGTTGATGAAATGAAAATGAGAACCGAAATTCGTTTATTGGGAAAAATGAAAATGAGAACCCGAAATTCATTTATCAGGGATGAAAGTGCAAACCCGAAATTCGTTTATCAGGTTGATGAAAATGAGAACCCGAAATTCGTTTATCGGGAGGAAAATGCAAACCTGAAATTTGTTTATCAGGTTGATGAAATGAAAATGAGAACCCAAAATTCGTTTTTCGGGAAGAAAATGCAAACCTGAAATCTGTCTCTTATCACATCTATGATGTGTTTAAGAGACCGATAACCGATGGATCGGGAAGCATTGCATTTACCTAGAAATTCGTTTATCAGGTTGATGAAATGAAAATGAGAACCTGAAATTCGTTTATCGGGGGAAAAATAAAAATGCAAACCTGAAATTCGTTTATCAGGTTGATGAAATGAAAATGAGAATCCGAAATTCGTTTGTCGGGGATAAAAATACAAACCTGAAATTCGTTTATCAGGTTGATGAAAATAAAAATGAGAACCCGAAATTCGTTTATTGGGATAAAAATATAAACCTGAAATTCGTTTTTCATCAGATTTGTCATTTTCAATTTTTTTTAAAAATGTGAAAAAAAAGACCGTTGGGTATCAAGACAGTTCTCAGGATTAGTGCGTCCCTTGTTGTTTATGAAGGATATCCAATCAATAAAAATTTGCCCCAGTGTCGTTGATTTTAGCGTCCACTTTATTTTCGTGTACCTGCAGGTACTCAAAATAATGTGATATTGAGCAAAGAAAACTCGAATTGGTCAGTATCATAACATACAAAATGTCAATCTTAGTGAATATAATAAGCAAGGTGACCGATCTCGGTGAGAGCTGGGTACGTACCCCACCGGGAATCGGAGTCGACGTTCCCCTGATTCTTAAGATGATTTTCACATATTTGACAACTTAGACATCAACAACAAGAAGAACAACACAAACAAACAAAATGGCAATATGTGAGTTAGATACATCTACATGAATAAATAATACAGGCACATGGGAGCAATCTTAGTAAAAATCGTGCGGATGTGTATAAGAGACACCGCTCTTAGAACACATTACCATGTGTATAAGAGACAGGATCAGGCAATGCTTTGGATCCATCGGATACGTGCCTCTTAAAGGCCAATGACTGTGTTGAGAGAACGACATAGTCCTGCAACCAATTAGCTTAACTTCAGTCAACAAATTTCGATTGAACACTTTCCCAGATGTGGACTCAGAGAAGTCATCAACCAGACTTTGACCGTTTGCTCGATTTGCCCCTTCCTCAGCGCCTTTTCAGGTTTTCGCTAAGGTTCCCCTCCCTTTTATTTTTATTTTTATTTTTATATTTTTCCGCACACTCTCCTTTTGCGCTAGGCCGCCCCGTAGGGTTTTCAACCTAGCCTCTCTTTAGCTTTTGGTTTGTTTGTTTGTTTTTTTTTTTAAAACAAACAAAGGTGCCCTTTCCGAGTTTTCGCCTAGGAGGTCCAAGTAAAACAGCAAGGTGTGGGAGTAAACGGAAGACGTCTGACTAAGTAATCGCCTTTTCCAATGCATGCGAACTTTAGTTTTCAAAGTTTTTCGGCATCAGTAAGGCTGTGTCCCTGTTATTGGGATAGACATGCCAAAGAACGCGAGACCGCACAAACTGCTCCCTTTAAGCCTATGCAGAACTTAGGATAGTTAGGGTCAAAATGGGTTAAGTCGTGTGATTGGTAAAGATTGGGATTATTTTAACAAAAATTTGCCCCAGTTTAAGATGGGCGTTTTGGTTGGAAAGAATATAGCTACAAGGGATGGAAGAGCGGGTTTGTGATATGAGGAAAAACTGGTTATGTCCTTATCTAAAAGAATTGCCCCAGTTTTGGGTTGAGAGTCTTACTTGAATGCAACTGACTGAACTAGGGCAATAGATGAAAAAAATTGCCCCAGTTTTATTATAACAAACTGAGTTTTCTTGGGTATTTGTTTTGGTCAGCATCTCGAACTTTTTTTTTTATAATAACTGTCTCTTATACACATCTAGATGTGTATAAGAGACAGCCTTGTTTCATGACATGATACACGAAATTTTTTAACATCGTAAATGAGCTCGGCAATTTGTTTTTTGCAGAAAATGATAGGGACAAAGCACAATTGAAACGACAGATAGGCAACGAAAAGAGAAAAGATATGAAAGGGTTTAGTCTCTTATCCATATGATGTGTAAAAAGAGAAAGATGACAACAAGTAGAATTCTATCCTACATTCTGCAATGACTTAAAGGTTTACAGTCTGCCAAATCAGATGAAAAACTTTTTGACCATGTCCGCATTTATCGGTTGAGGGAAAACCTGTCCATCCATCTCCGTAAGGATAAGAGCTCCTCCTGATAATACTTTGTGTTACGGATACCTGAGACCCTGCCAGTCAGGCAGCAAACTTGCCCTTTGCTTCGTCCTGTATTGGCAATATACGTTTCAAAACTAGATCGCCAGCCTGAATTGTCTGGGCTTGAATTTCTTGTTGTAAGCTCGGGCCATCCTCCGTTGATAACATTGGCCATGACACACTAGCTGTTAGCAGTCTTTCATCTATAGAGTGCAAGCTG
This sequence comes from Cinchona pubescens, assembly GCA_025175665.1. Lineage (NCBI taxonomy): Eukaryota > Viridiplantae > Streptophyta > Magnoliopsida > Gentianales > Rubiaceae > Cinchona > Cinchona pubescens. The sequence continues at coordinate 65,188 of JANKKI010000285.1, forward strand.
TTCCATGTCTTATACCACCCATTTGATATGCCTCATACCCCTGTCTCTTATACACATGCGTAGAAGGGATCTCTACTTCCGGCAAAAGCAGCTTCCATTCCGTACATGAGGAGTAAGGCGTTGCCATTAGATGTCTGATGGAAGTCCATAACCCAACAAAGTGCATATGGCGCTTTTCATGCCAATCACGCCGACTATCAACCATCTTTCGAATAATTCTCTTAAGATTCTTGTTGGGCGCCTGATTGATCCCCATTCATTTTGGCTTTGTAGATGGTAGAAGATTGACATTTTGTATGTTATGACACTGACCAATTCGAGTTTTCTTTACTCAATATCGCATTGTTTTGAGTAGGGTAGGTACATGAAAGTTTAGTGGACGCTAAAATCAACACACTGGGGTTCTTTTTTATTGACTCTGCCACTACTTTCTTTGTGACGTGCTTGTAGGATTCAGCATCGACCCACTTAGTGAAATATTCAATCGCTACTAGAATGAAGCGATGACCATTAGAAGCTGGCGGCTCGATCAATCCAATGACATCCATTCCCCAAATTGAACAAGGCCATGGAGTTTAATGTCGGATACGTATCCGATGGATCCAAAGCATTGCCTGATCAATTTCAAATAACCTAGAATATTTCTACACAGCGGTGAGAATACGGTGAGGCACGAGTGTGATACTGAAGATGAATTCCCATGACATTGTATTATTAGCTAATAAGTGTCCGTTCATATGTGGCCCATGAACTCTCCATGAACATCCTCCACAATGTAAGCGGCCTCTTTCTTATCAACGCACTCAGAAGACCCGGATCGTCGTCCTTCGATAAAGCATATTGCCATTTAAAAAGATTGTTTTGAAGATAAGGTAGCCAAAGTATAGGCGAATACATTCCTGGATCGGGGTATGTGAGTGAATTCCAAAGCATCAAAGTGTCGACCTAGTTTGAGAATATTGCAGTGATATGGCATGATTTTAGAATCTCTGGTTACCCAGTGTCTGATGGACAAGCAAATCTGAATCACTAAACACAGCTAACTCTTTAATACCCATATCTAATGCCATTTTCAGACCAAGTATGCAAGCCTCATACTCTGCCATGTTGTTCGTACACGGAAATTATAACTTGGCTGTTGCTGGGACACGTCTGCCGTCTGGTGAGGTTAAAATCAGCATACCTTTCATTCTGCTGGGGATCGCACTTGGAAATGAGATAAGTGGTATAACCCAGTAGATAATGCCTTAGCCGTTGCGAGATCCAAACCAATGCACAACATGTTCGTTCTAGAAAAGAATAATTAGCTTCATGGACTATAAACTTCTTACTTAGATAATAGATAGCCTACTCCTTTCTGCCCGAATTGTCATGCTGCCCCAAGACATTCCCATCCGTCCAAAATCGGCGATACATGATTAATGGCCCCTCTCAAATACCTTCTTAAGATTGGTCAAGTGATCCTCGGCCTTCTTGGATTTGATGATGATATCATCGACATAGACCTCCATCTCTTCGTATATCATGTCATGAAACAAGGTGGTCATAGTGCATTGATATGTTGCACCAGCATTTTTAAGTCCAAATGGACCTGTCTCTTATACACATCTAGATGTGTATAAGAGACAGGTGCCAGTACCGAAGAGCCTCTGGAGTTGATCGCACCATATTGGAAAGCCAAATAGGATACGGGATACAATGATGATTGTGGCATTAAACCGCTTGATGATTTGTTCTTTGATCTTTAAACTCATTTCCGGCTTAAACTTTCTTGGCTTTTGCTTTACAGGCAGGCATTTAGGATCGGTGGGAAGTTTGTGAACCACTACATCTGTTGAAATTCCAGGCATATCATCATAAGACCAGGCAAAGACGTCTTGGAACAAAATCAAAAATTCTATCATCTCTTTTCTCGCCTCTAGTCAAATATATGTTGATTTTAACCTCTCTTACGTCCGTATCTGTCCCAATGTTTACCGCTTCTGTTTCTTCCAAGTTAGGCTTTGGTTTTCCTCATGTCACCCGAATTCATTTTCAATATCACACTCGTCCTCATCACTCATTGTGTAGAAATAGGTCAGTGTGTATCGAAATTGTACTCATCGGCCTCATAAATGGTAGTATCCGAAGGATCAAAAGCATTAATTTTGGGCCATCTGGGAGAAAATAATGTATGAAATGAAAGAAAACAAAATGAGCTAAAACATCTTGAAGAAACAGTCCTCATTAGTCAAAGATTTGTACAAGTGATTCTGTTTAACATAAACTTAACATTCATACACATCTAGATGTGTATAAGAGACAGATCCAATTCATCTCCAAAAAGATGAATAAGATGAATCATGAAGGCAATATCATGATTGTACTTGCCTTACTAATTGAATTATTTTCAAGATTCATCTCCAAAACAAATGAACGAGATGAATCATGAATAACAATGTTGTGCATGCACCTATTTCTTGACTAGATGGCATAAACAAAACAACTTAAAAATGATACGAAACATACATACAAAGATGAAATTAAAAGGAACAAAACTAAAAATAATATCCTTTCAAATTTACCGAAACTCCCTGTGAATAGGGAGATCATCAGATGTCCAATTGTGCAGTTGGTCGATCTCAGCAAATGGCAGCTCAGTGTCATCCTCCTTGGCCTGCTCTTGAATAATTACCCCGGTAAATAATTCGGCTATCCCTTGGATAAGGTCCTCCTTTTCAGCTTCCTCTGCATCAGGAGCCAGAATGGCGGCAGAACGTGGAAAAGTAATCTTAAGAGGTGGAATGGCAATAGGCAATGCTCGACCTTCTGTTCAGCTCTCTTGACTCCTTAATCTCCCTCAATCGCGGCATTCGGCGAAACCGAGCCCAAATGTATTCATCGCGTCGTTGGTAGATCAATAGGGTGTGTTATGCCTTGTAAATTCATCCCCAAACCTTGGCCGATGTGATATTCTCCACGCAGCATTTCCTTTGCAATCATTACACTCGCCTTATCCCAGACAACTTTCATTGATGACTGCTTTCCATGTGTATAAGAGACAGCTGCTAGCCTTCCGTTCATACCCTTGGTAGGAAATGAAGGCATTGTTCCCTACATGCCTTTCCGGGTCTTACGTCAGTTTGGGAGGGTTCCGACTGCGCCCACTAACCCAGCAAGTTTGTCGTGGGAATGTCACGAGACACATGGGCCTCACTCAAAATCTTCAATACTCCTGTGTAGCTCGAATGTTAACAATAAGTTGAGCATAGAAATTTGTGAGGCATCTTATTTATTTTTCCACTGAATATTCACTTTTCCGATCAATCTTAGAAAGTCCTCCACATCTTTATCATCAATACCTTTGGATTGTTCGACCTCAAAACTATTGTCATTTGTGATTCGGCACGACGTGACAGACACTTCCTCGAAACCGCTTTCCATCGACTATCACAACGAGGTTGAGTGAATTGGGTACGGCAGTCACAATATACGCATCTAGATGTGTATAAGTTACAGATTAGTTCAATCACAACGGGATCTTGGGGTTCTACCTCAAATGTGATCCACGTCTATGACAAAAGGCTCAGATGGCTCCGAATCCAAATAAAACGGTTTGATCTGAGTCATTGTCACTTCTTTGATTGCTCCTTCTTCCTCTTGGATCTCCGCTGATACAAACCATCCCAACATGAGGCTCATGTCGTGGCAGTGGGATTAGTGTTTACTTCTTGAGAGCCCTTTGTGGATCCGTTTGAGGTAGAACCCCAAAATCCTAGTTGACGAGGAAGACAGGGAAAAGACAGCATTGACATTACTCCTTGAGCACACATGCAGTGCTATAGAGTTACCAACCCCTGTCTCTTAAAAATCTAGATGTGTATAAGAGACAGCTACCAGAGGTCCGGTGTGCCCGTGCCTAATCCACAACCTGTCTCTTATACACATCTAGATGTGTATAAGAGACAGACAGCCTCTATGTATGCTCTAGGTCGAGGTTTAAGTCGTACTGTTATCACAAAAGCATTTGCCAAGTCCTTCCAATCATGCAATTTTTTGGGATCAAGCATTATATACCATGATAACACATCTCCTCGGGCCGGCAAATACCTCATTGCTATCCGAGGTCGCTCGTGGATTTTCCCGGCAAGTTGCGAGAATATTTTAAGGTGAGCTACGGATCCCTGCCATTGTACTTTGGAAATTCTCGGGATTTTAAATTTTGGAGGCAATTGCACCTCGGGAATAGACATAGATCTTGGTAGTCGATAGCTCCAAATTTATCCCCTCCCCGTTGCTTCATGAAACTATCAAACCGCTCTATCTTTTTCAATAGGCATCATTGACCGATCGGGGTGGTGGTGGCATTAATTCAGCTTCCTCCCGGGGTATACTCCAACTCAAGAGAGGTGGTGGTGGTGGAGTTGGATCTCATTAGTGGTGGCGAGTTGGAGGAGGTTGATTTTGTGGTGGTGGGGTAGCGGCATCCCATGCCGGATTAGGCATATAAGGAGCAGCATCTCTGATTGGCGGGTCCTAGCTGTCTCTTATAGAGAGCTGAACGTGGAAGGTCGAGCAGTCTGTCTCTTACAGATGGAATCTATAGATAGCTACTATGGCGCAAACAGATGGAATCTATTGACCGCAGTTGAGGGAGATTAAGGACAAGGAAATAGTAGAAAAGGAGATAGTTCTAGATAATCACAGGCAAGCTCCTACTCTCGAATACGGGATTGTGTTCTTGAAGTCTTTTGTAAGCTTGCCTGTGATTATCTAGAACTATCTCCTTTTCTACTATTTCCTTGTCCTTAGCCTCCAATAGTGCGGTCAATCGAGCAACTTCTTCTGCAGGGTCTATTACGGCTTGCGTTGCCGGCTAAGCAAATGTTCCAGCCATGCATCATACTGATTGTTTTTATACAATTCATAGTCGCATAAGAGGCATTCAGTTATGTAATAGTAAATAGGTGATTCATTTAAATTTGTAATAGTAAGTAGGTAATTTATCGCCTTTTCGTATTGATTAGGGCGCATCCCTTTGTCGAACATAATATTGAATCGATATCGATTTTGGAGGTACTGTTGAACAAACCGACGTAAGACCGGAAAGGCATGTGGGATGATGACTTAACTTCTGAAGGGAGCGACCACAACAAGGCTCTATTACCTGTGAGGGGCGGCACATCTAGATGTAAATAGACTGACAATGTCACTCCTTCAATTAATTTAATTTTACTGATGATTGGATAACTTGTATTTTCATATAAGTGGGTCTCAATATAATATTTATGCCTATCTTACTTGTTAAGTATTATGCGAATTTACTCTTTTGCCCTCTTTCGTCGCCCCCCAGGACTTAATGAACCAGACATGCAATAATATAAAATTGAACCCTTGAGAAATTGACTCCATTCTGGCGTGTATGTATAAATTACTATTTTGCCCCTTGGGAGTTAAAGGGCATACATGTTAAATGTATGCGATTTTTACTCTGACGCCGGGCAAAATTCGGCTAACATCCGTCCGATCTAAATGCTATCCTCCCATCCGATCGGAGAAAATGCACGAGAGATCAGTGCTAGGAGGCCAGAACAAAGGGCTCGCTTCTGGGCCCAGGACTCCTCAGTGGGATGCAAAAAATGAGTTTTGTTTCTGTGAAATCCTTGTTTTGTGCCAAAGTGCTCAATGCTTATCTTACTATTTTTACATTATTTATGACTTAATTTCGTTTTTTTTTTTTTTTTTTTGTTTTAGAGCCTTTATAAAATGAACACGCAATCTTGCAAATCCCATTGTAGGTTATGTACCTAGGGATAGGTTTGACATTTACCTATTTTTAATGTATGGCCCTACATCGGTGTAGTTGTCCTACATACACACAAGGGATAATAAAACTTCTCTTAAACACATTGTAGATGTGTATCCTATTAGGGCTTGACAACCATATGCCTTGACCCTACCTAAGGCTTATGCAATGCAAAAATGTTAAAATTTACCCTTTGTGCAAAAGGTCTGATACACATACATGTTACACATTGACAAATCGGAGAAAACTAATTACTATTACATAGCAAAAATTGTAAGGCTATTTACTATTACAAGCCAGATAAATGGGTGGGTCTTACCGCCTCGTGTCTAGTGTCCTAAACAAGGTCCACACGGTTCCTTATGATTTAAGCTATATGACCATGAGAAGAAGCCCTCAGAGGAGTACCGTGAGTATGTGAAAAGATGGAGGGCGGTAGCTGCCAGAGTGAGCCCACCTAGATGTGTATAAGGGCCTTATCGTCGGTGGTTGGGTGATCGCCACGAGATACCGCACGTGCACATTGTGTCACGAACGCATATCCAGGTAGATCATCTTAATTCCTACGGAATGTGGGAGCGACACCCACAAAAATAGGATATGCAATAAATGAGACATGTATCCGTGTTCACTTGGAGGCGGTAAGATTCACACATTTTAGAGCGTTTGGCTCTAAAGGTTTGATGCACCCTAGCACCCCAAAATTTTTCCCCAAATTAACCACAACAAGTATAATAGCAAGATATATTAAAACATGTACAATAAAGTAAGAACAAATAACACCATAAGTAGACAGGATATGGCATGTAAAACGAGACCTAAGTCGAGCAAATTGGCACTCAAGACAAAAACATAGTGAAATACAAGAAAACAAGTGTAAAATAATTTGAAAAGAACAATACACATCTAGATGACATATAAGATCTAGGGTGTAACGAGACCTAAAATCCGTAAATCGGCACACAAGACAGTAAAAATGGTGAAATACCGTTAAAACAAGTGCAAATTAATTGAAAAGAACAAATAAAGTAACATATAGCATATGGCACGCAAAACGAGGTATAGAGCGGTAACATAGCACACAAAATGGGTAAAAATTAGCTGGTTTATAATGAACGGGGTAAAATTGAGAGAAACACGTTAAAATTGTGCGCTAATTCTCAAAGTCCCGATGGAGTCGCACATGCCGCGCCCCTTTACGCGTGCCTACCGACCGCGGGTCTGGCGGCCGGTGGGACCGGCCACCTGCAACGCGTGTTTGTAAATTGTAAATAGGATTTTTGCATTCAAACACCTATTTCACGAGTACCACACGCTGTCTTTTTTACTATTACAAATTTAAATGAATCACCTATTTACTATTACATAAGGGGCCTTTAATGCGACTATGAATTGTATAAAAATAATCTAAACTAGCGAAATACGTCCAGATCGGAGTCGCCACCGTCTTTGGTGCCAGGACACAAAAATACATCAAAATTTAAAAAGAAAAAAAAGGGAAACGCGATAAAATTATTAAGTCCTAGGCTAAATTGAATTTGATTCTTATTTAACGTCTAGTTGTGTCTCTAATCCAAAATTTGAGTGCAAAAGAGACAGGTTTTAAATTCACATAATTTGCTTAAGATAAGGCATAAATATTATAATGAGACCAATAAACATTAAAATAAAGCACCAATCATCACAAAATCAATTAAATAAAAAAATGTGCAAAGATCAAAGTCTATTTACAATTAAATACTCATAAGGGCAAAACAAAGAATTTCACAATCAAATAATTAAAACATATTAAAATGCCAAACAATCAAAGTAAAATTGGTGGTTATTGACATAAAACATGTAATTTGGAAGAAATTTGAAGAGAAAAACCAAGAATATTAAAGAAAATTTCTTAGGCCTAAATGTAAATAACAAAAAATTATTTGAGGGCTAAAAATGCAGAAGTCTGAAATCTGGAGGGCCAAAATGCAAACAAAATTTTTCAAATTTTGGATTTTTTTAAATGCCACGTCATCGATGACGTGTGGGCAATCTGGTGCCACGTCATCGATGACGTGGCACCAAATTCTCAGAAGGGCCTAAATGTAATTTGAAAATAATATTTGCAAAATGCAAAAACTGAAATGGAGAGTAGTAAATAGAAATAAAATTTTAACCTTTCTTTTTTTGCAGATTTTGTGACTATCAGCCTTTTCCACGCTTTTGACCCACAATTTTAACGATTTTGCTTCTGATTTGAAAATAAAAGTTGTAGCTCCAGGAACCCTCTATAACTTTTATACTTTGAGTTTACTCCAGTTCCTCCTCCATCGCTTGAAATCTTGGCTCAAAGTTGGTTGTCTGGAAAATTTTCAGACTCACAAATTTTGGAAAATCCTCTGGACCAACAGCCTTTTTCTACCATATATTCTGCTTCCGTAGTAGACAATGACATAAAAGGTTGTAAAGTAGCTTAGCCAGGAACCCTCTACAATTTTTCTTCTTTGATTTCAGTCTAATTCCTCTCGATCGTATGGAATTTTGGCTCAAAGTTGGTATTTGGCATTTTTGGCTTGAGAAAATTCTCCAGAAAAAATATTTCCTCCCAGGTTTAGACTGATTTTTTGATGCTTTTTAAGAGATTGGATTGAGTGTAAAAATGGTCAAAGACCATTCCTTGTCATGTGGGGAGTATGGCCATCAAATTTTTGGTGAAAAATGAGTGAAAAGCGAGAGAAAACGTGGCCAAAATGTACTGTGTCATTTATTCGCGCTAAAAGCTGGAACAAGCATGGCGTTCTGTTCCATGTGCTGATTTTTTTTTTTTTTAATTTTAAACCAATTAATTAATTAATAATTTTTTAATTAATAATTAATTAATTAATAATATTTTAATTATTATTTTTTAAAAAAAAAATTCAATAATATTAGAACTTATTCTTAGTATTTAAAAAACATAAAACGCATAAGAATAATTAAATATCACAACATAAATTAATAAAGAATTAAAGGGTAAATTAAAAGAAAAATCAAAGAGCAGGTTAAAAAGACATTAAAAAGAAAAAGAAAAAAAATTAAAAGAAAATTGAGCGACAAATTTGTCGGAAAATTTTCTTTTTAAGGGACAAAAATAGGTGTCTACACTTTCTATGTTATCTTCAAAAAGAGTCTTCTAGTTCTTGTGGTACGAGATATAGATGATAATACGTGAGCATGTGGATCTAGAGTTTGGTAGTTCCGATCCTTTTAGTTAACCTCTTCCAGTTAGAAAAATTTAGTAGATGAACCGGAGTCTATTAACCAAAGGAGGAGGAGCAGTCTTACCGCCTCCAAGATAGACCACACAGGGATATTCGACCACCTCAGCGATATACAAATCTAGTGTGCATAAGAGCAGAGCCGATTTATTTGGTTAAACCACTTTGTGAGCCTTCTACCTTCTTTGAAGCAGTTTATTGTGATAATTCAGCTAAGTGGTTGGTCGCTGTGAATGAAAAAATTGAATCTCTTTGTAAAAATAAAACTTGGGTTCGTGTGAAGTCGCCATTGGGTAGGAGTGTTCATAGTTTGGTTTAACCAAATAAATCGGCTGAACCAAATTAGTTTGATTTTTGATTTTCGGATAAAGAAATAAAAAATATTGGTTATAGAATGAATGGATCATGAAATTAGGTTTAATTAGTTTTAATTTAAAATTTTTTAAACCTAATTTCATGTTCCATTCATTCAACACTTTGATATTGTTTTCTTTTGTTATTTTTTAGTTTCTAGTGTTAGTTTTGTAGTTTTAAGTTTCTGTTTATTAATTTGATTAGTTTAATATTTAATTTTATACTTAATTTTTAAATGAACTAGTGAACTTTAGTTAATTAAATAAATAAAAAAAAGTTTAATACACATCTCAACAGAAAAAAATTTAGTCAATTTCAAAACCTTGAGGTTGCCTCTTGAAATACCAAAAAAATTTAAATGTTAATATACTAGTCGATTAACACAGTTAATTTTCTATAAGAAAATTGTTGATTACAAATAGATGTTTAATAAGAAGGATGGTCATCCAGGGGTTGAACATTCAAGGTATAAATCACGATTGGTTGTATAGGACTATAATCAGGTACACAATATTAATATCAATGATGTTTTTTCACCTGTTGTTAAACATAGCTCTATTCATGTTTTGCTTGCCTTAGTTGCCATGTATTATTTGGAATTAGAACAAATTGATGTCAAGATAGCTTTTCTACACAGTGAAATCGAAGAACAAATTTATATGAGGCAACCTCAAGGTTTTGAAATTGAAGGAAAAGAAGACCATGTTTGCTTGTTAAAAAAATTCTTGTACGGATTGAACAGTCTTCAAGACAGTGGTATAAGAGGTTTAATTTTTTTATGTTAGGTCATGGTTATTAAGGAGCATGTATGATAGTTGTGTCTATTTCTCGAAATTAAACGATGATTCTTTCATTTATTTGTTACTTTATGTTGATGACATGCTCATTGCTATCAAGAGTTTTGTAAAAATTCACACTTTGAAGGCACAGTTTAGTAGTGAATTTGAGATGAAAGATTTGGGAGTAGCTAAGAAGATTATTGGCACAGAAATCAAGAGAGATCGAGGAGTTATGAAAAATTGTTCCTCACCCAGAAGCATTACCTTGAGAAAGTTTTGGAGAAATTTAACCTGAAAAATGCTAAACCTATGAGTACTCCTCTTGCAAGTCATTTTCGACTTTCAACTGCTTAGTCACTACAATCAGATGAGGAAGAAGGTTACATGGCATGGGTTCCATATTCTAGTGCAGTCAGCAATATCATGTATGCGATGATTTGTACACGTCCAGACATTTCACAAGCAATTAGTGTAGTTAGCAGGTATATGTCTTGTCCTAGAAAATAGCATTGGCAGGCTGTGAAATAGATTCGCAGATTCTTGAAAGGTACTTCAAACATTTGTTTGGAGTTTTACTAAAATTTTGACACATTGATTGATTTTGTGGATTCGATCTTATCTTTACACATTACCTTGTATAAAAGAAGTTCTCTTATACTGGTTATGTATTTTGATGTTGGCGGTTGTGCAGTAGTTGAAAAGCTACTTTACAACCTTTTATGTCATTGTCTACTACGAGCAGACAGATGTCCGTATAAGAGACAATCAAAGACTCCTCGCCCAACAAACCTCTAAGCCAGATCTTTGAGTCTTAGTCTACATCTGATCTTTATCAAATGAATTGCATTTGACAACCAGAATAAATAGTAACACTATGATGTAGACCTGTCTCTTATACACATCTAGATGTGTATAAGAGACAGATTCTAGACACCTCAACCTATTCTCCGATTCAGTACCAAAGATAATCCTGCAGACATGTTTACGAAACCTCTTCTAGTTTACAAGTTCAAGCAATGCTTGGACTTGGTTGTCATTCGTTGTTGGTGATTAAAGCCCATTGGGACTTTTGTGGAGAAGGTGGAGCAAGTTTGCTATTTTGCTATTCTGTGGATGTGGGTACACGCTAAGGTAAAGATTTGTTATGTGGCTTTTGTCCCACATTGATTAATGTTAAGGAGACTTGTGTAGCCTTGGTCTTATAAATAGAGATCTTAGGTTTTGGACTTTATGTACCAAACATTAAACATAAGAGAGTATTAGTGGGCTATTGAACCTTGTTGGTCATTAAGTCTTTTATCTTTATTTGGCCTTTTTTGTGTTTTTGTACTAGTACTTTTGTGTGTTTAGGAGCACTCTCCTAAAGCTTTCGTATTATTCTCATATAAATATAAATTTTGCTCACCTTCACTGTGAATGTAGGTCTTTATTTGGAGCACATAAATCTGATGTCTCTCTTTATTTTCTCTATTATTTTGTTATCGTTTGTTTTGAATTTGTCTCGAACTTTTGTTAATTTCCTGGGATCCTTCCCAACAGCAACAAATGAAATTCTTTGCTCCTCAATAAAAATAAGGAAATTAACAAAAGTTTAAATTTCACTTTTTTGAATAAATTTTATTAAAAATTGAATAAAGTTAAATAAGTTATTAATTATAAAATTACTCCGTCAGATGACTCAAAAAAGTCAAACAATGACAAAAATTGAGATTATGAGTATCTTTGTAATATTTTTACAAATTAACTAAATTATTTTAAATAACTACAGTGATATTACTGGCTTTGTGTCATTTGAAAATATTAATAATTTGATTTTTATTATTATGAATTAAAAAGTAAAGTATGTATAGAGATACTAATCACTTACTTTTTTAGTTCACTTCATTTTTGATTGTATAATTTTTGCTTCAACGCTAACTAAGAAAAAATTTATAATCCGTATGATTTTGGAGAAATATTTGTTCATAGGTGATTTTCATGCATTTTCTTTTGATAAACTTTGTTGAAAATATAAGAAATTTATTTAGTTTAATAGTTCAAGCAATTTCATAAAATCCAAATAATTGTGTCTTGTGAATAATACATCTACCTTCTCAGCCATCAAGGCTTTTCTATTGCCTTGGTAACAGTAGATTTATGATTAAGTGCATTCCTTTATATTATGTTTTACTCTTAAAAACCTCTATACATCTCTTGGAACTAAATTGATGCAGAAATCATTCTTGTGCAAATATTAAATAATAATTTCTAATTTAGGAAATAAAAATCTCTCTTAAATATAGTTTGCACAACTATAGGAATTATATCATGAAAATAGAAAAAAATCATTGAAATATATCTATTTCCTGATTCAGTAATTTATGTGTCAAATTTAGTGATTCATTCATTATTATATTAAAAATATCAATCTATATAGTAGTAAATTAAAAGGTAGATATTGAAAATTATAAATTTTATTTGATAAAATAAAATAAAAAAACATATAGTTGCAATGGCTATCAACTTGTATAGTAATAATTCAAAAGTAATAACAACATTTAGTATTTAACTTTTATTAGAGAAATTACACTATAGTTAAAATCTTATTATCATTGTCTTTGATATCCCTATTTTTATTATGACTTTTATATGGTTATTAATATTAAATACTAGATATTTACAGGTACAAAGACAATGATAATAATATTTTTTGTAGGAGGACAACCTCTTATCTATAAAGAATTTTAACTAATATAATTTAGGAACTAATATATGATTATAGGAAAAGCATAATTTAGATTAAATATGTGCTAATTATTGAATTTATTATACACATCTAAAACAAAATAAGAATTGTAAGATAAGGACTATGAAGACTGTTCAATCCCTGTCTCTTATATTTTTGATTGTAGTAGTCTGTCTCATATACACATTTGATTGGGTATCTAGATGTAAGTAAGAGACAAATTGGTGCATTAGATAAACTTAATTGAAAGCTGATCCAATTCATGGAGATGAGTATATTTTATGTTTATTTATTGCATTATATAATCCACTATTTCTAAATTAAGATTTTGTTGAGGTGTCTAGAATTTGTAGGTGTTTTATTGTTAATACACGAAATATGAATAAAAAGGTTCATTTTTTTGATTTCTCAAGTTCCTAGGTTATGTGTTGTGTTTTTTTGTCATGATATCTTTGTGGTCTTCTGTCGTAATTTTGAAGTTTATGGGGATTGACAGGTGAGTTGTAGGATTATGCATCAACTGTTTAATTTATTTGATCAAATCAATGATTTTTAGAAGTTTGTCTCGAATTTATCAAGAAGGAGTTCTGAAATTTAAATTGGTGCTCTACGTAGGTTTATGTCTGAATTCATGGCACTGTCAGTTCCTTCATTCCATTCATGATTTTAGTAATTCTAACTAATCTTGCCTCATCAGAGTATAGATCAAAAAAAAAAAAAGAGTATAGATCATTCTGAATTTTGGAGTTTTTTAAATATGCGTTTGTTACTCCATGTGCTTTAGTCATTAGTTGTATAAAATAATTTTGTGGCAAGTCATATCCATAATTTTACTCGATCGGTAATTTCGAACCCCCTTAAAAAGCTCACCGCAAATGTTGAATTAATGCCACTGCTTGGTTTTCTTATAATTTTCAATGAGGAGTCTCCAAGAAAGTGATAGAAATTTTGTGATTGTTCATGTTGAAAGACCACTGTACAATACACAAGAACTTATTTCAAGATTCTATATTTATAAGGGAAAATTGCCAAAATAGTCCCTCAACTTTTTTACTTTAGCCAAAATAGTCCTTTAACTTTTATTTTTTTAGCCAAAAAAGTCCTTTTATGGTTTAGTCACCATAAATTTTTATTTTTTTTTATTTTTTTTTTTTTTATAAATTTCACATGAAAGTACTATCTATAAAATCACCTATGAACAAATATTCTGGCTCCAAAAATAGTTTATCAAACTATTTTGGCTAAAGTAAAAAAGTTTAAGGAAATATTTTGGCGATACAAATCTATTTATAACTAATAAAGTTCAGATTTTACTTAATTGGGTCCAACTTCTTAGCTTTAATCTCTCTAAAATTGGATGGGGTTTTACAATTTATACACATGTGAAAAAAAAAATTTCATTTTGCTGGCTTATAAAGTTTTTGCCTTATGTTATAAATTATATGGGTTGTAGATGTCACGCCCCGTTCTCGGGGGTCCCGTGACTGCCGTGCCCTCACCGTCCCATGAGGATACCAGATTCATAATAACTTCCAATTCTTGATCAAAACCCTTAATCAAATCTATGATTATAACCTGTAAAAAAATTAATTTGTGGGGTGAGCAACAAATCTCAACAATTAGCTAACACCACCTTTACTGGACCAAACAAGTTGTACACATATATATTTTATAAAGTTTTAATATACAGTCACACAAAAGTTTTTCAAAAAAATGTGTATTTTACTCGATATTAAAGCAAAATCTTATTTCATATAATTGCAAATGTTACTTTTCAAAAACAAAACGTACATACTTTTATAACAAGTGGCATTATATCAAAAATTTGCAGAATAGATATCACAAATATCAAAAATTAAAAACGGATTGAGAATACAAAAATCAGAATTCAAAAATTTAGAATCAAAATATCAGAGTCAAAATACATAATCAATAGAAGTTCAAAGTTCGTATCATTATTCATTATAGGTTCATAAAACAAACAAGCTTGCAAGCTTATCAGTACTCATCCTAATGCTAAGAGACCCCGCTAGAAAAGGTTGCTAAGGGGTCTTGCAAAAACCATTTTAGCTAGAGTTCGAAATTCAGAGTTGCAAGACAGAAGTTATCTTATCTAGCAGTTCAAAAAGTGCAGAACTATAGTTCCCACCGATTATTCATGATTATTTTAAAAGTCTCGATTCATTATTAATTATTGAACAAATATTCCATTCACATATACATGCAAAATAACCATACAAAGTTCAAAATAATGCCATTTATATAAATTCATAATTTAAAACAATTCAAATATCCATGTAAGATCCAAGTTTAATAGCTAAAATAATATGTTGTCAAAAATAATATTTAGACAATATTTTCAAAATTACAAAGGGGTAATAATCACTTACCTCGAAGTAACACAAAAATTGTAGCAAGTATCCGACTAATCTCCTAACAAAATTATTTTTTGCAAATATTAACAAAGGTTAATTTTAAAATAAATCGATTCGTATATAGACTATTATACTTTCGGTAATATTATTCAAATTTCAAAAATATTTAATCATATTCATACTAATATATATATATATATATATATATTCTTCTTAATTATATAAAAATATAACAATTAAAATATATTACTAATACCGCAAAAATATTCAGTAAGTTATTATTAAAAAGTTCTTTAATACCTTTAAATTACTTATACAATAAGTTCAAAAATTAAATCTCTAAAAATTAAGGGACTTATTATGAAATTTATCCCAAACTATCATGTCACAGACCTAAAAGACCTAAATATAATTAACCCAAATTACCAAAGGACCTAAACTTTAATTAACCCAAATTTTGAAACTTTGTCTTCATTAAAGAGCTATAATTATCCCTGTCTCTTATACACATCTAGATTTTTCTAAGAAGCCCTTGCCTTTCCTGTCTCCTACTTTTCCTACTTGGCTTTTACTTCTTTCTCTCTCTTGCCTTATTCCTTCTTCCAGCAGTATGCTTCTTCTTCTTTTTCTTCCTTATTTCTTTACGGCTGCTACCAGTAGTGCCAACCAGAGCAGGAGCAGCCAGCAACTACGGCGACCCTCCTTTTTTTTCTTCGAAAATTTTAATTTGGAATTTTTTAAATAAACTGAAATTTTTAAAGCAAAAGATGTACATAAATTTATATACTTTAAATTAAATCTCAAACTTCTCACAGTAAATTAAATTTGTCAAAATCGGTACGTCAAATAATAAACGGAAAAATATCAGTCCAGACACGATATTCCATATATAAAAAATACATATAAAGAAAACGGAATAATTGAAAATTTTGGTTAAGAAATTTTATCGAATTTGATACACGATGAACTCTTAATGTGTACGAAAACTCCTTTCTCTAAAACTTAAAATTTCAGCTTGCAAATCGTAATTTTCTGTCTTTTATAGACATTATTTATGTATATTTTACTCCCAAAAGCCTCCAATTTCTATTTCCCTGAAAATTAGGTAAAAATCTTACAATTCTTATACTTATTTGGTAAC
The DNA here is from genome assembly GCA_025175665.1 of Cinchona pubescens. Taxonomy (NCBI): domain Eukaryota; kingdom Viridiplantae; phylum Streptophyta; class Magnoliopsida; order Gentianales; family Rubiaceae; genus Cinchona; species Cinchona pubescens. Next base: position 81,583 of record JANKKI010000285.1, read on the forward strand.
TAAAAGTGGCTAAAAATTTGCACCATTTTAATTACAAAAATTGCCATTTAATTAGTAAAAGACTTATTTTCCAAAGAAAAATGTATTTAGACAATAAGTTAGTTTAAGGCAATTACCATAAATCATTAGCATTCCTAACTAGACAAAAATTTTGATCTATAAGAAAGTACTAATACCTGTTTCTTTTTATATACAATTGTTTAATTAAAATATCATTATTTTATATTGACAATATATATATATATAATGGGGGTTTATATTCTACCCTCCTTACAAAAAGTTTCGTTCTCGAAACTTCCACACCTCGATCAAAGGGAACATGTTTCTTGTCCATATATCATTTTCTTATTTCCCTATAACTTTTCTCACATTTTGACTAGTTCAATAAAACTTTACATATAAAATTTATCTCCTTCGAAACTTTTTGTCCCTATATTTTATAATCTTAGTGGTGAATCTGACCCTTTTATAAAATTTCCTCTAATGTTCAATAATTAAGACTTGATCACATATCTTGAATAGAGTACGTACTTCTATGTTTGCAATACTTGAAATATATTATGTACTCCGACAAATTAGATGTCAAAAATAAAATAATACATTTGTTTTCCAATCTATTCTGATATCTTGAATGGTCCAACCTATCAAGAATTTAACCCAAATAACTTTTATCTTTTTCTAATTTCTTTGTCACCAAGTCGAATTTAGAAATTAAGTTTTCTCGGACTCAATGCTAATATGGGGAGAATATACTCTTGTATCCATATAAATATTCAAATAGAGTTATTTCGATACCACTTTGATAACTATATTAATGACAATAGTCTATATTAATTTGGTACAAATCTAATGCATAAACTCGTAACATATTTTCTAGTGTTTAGATGGTCTTCTCGGATTGTATGTACATTTAAGGATAATTTGTTAGGATCGAAATTTCGGATATTTAAAAAAATTACTTGATGAACAAGCCCTTGAAAACGGTAACGAATGTAAATAAAAAGAAATATTGTAACACATCCATTCTTACAACCCTTTAGTACCAAACCCAAAACAAGACGTAAAATAACGTTCTCGATCTAATATTATGCTACGATAGTCCATGTAACCTCATAATTTACTCGCATACACTGTACTAACTTTTCATGGTTATCTCACTATGCATAGATATTAAAATATGTTGATTTAATCCAGTGATCCACCATTATCCAAATAGTACCTCCTTCGTAATTTCATCCCTCAAACTGATTGCTAGGTACCAATAGTATCCCATATGTCAAAAATCTATCATTACACCTTTTACTAAAATCAGACATATTGCCTTCTATCAATTCCTTGATCTTTACAAGTTTTCTATCTCCTTCTTAAGTGAACAAATATTTAAGTATATTGCGATCAGTAAATATGTCCAAATCAGTTAAACACTATAGTCGTCAATTTCGAGTCATGTGCAAGTTAATTGGTCTCACAATGAGAATTTTAGTTGCATTTATGGTTAAACCATTACCTCATTGCTTGCTTCAACAACACTATCTAATCCATTCTTAAACTCATCTTTGAATTACAAACCCTCAAGTCCCAAATGATAGGATTAAAATATATAATGTTATCAACTCTTTTTTCTTATAAAAATCCTTTCCTAATTTCAAGTATCACACCAATTATAGTTTTTATACCGATCTTTTTCATAGTGTTACAATAGATTGTAAACTATGAAAATGAACTTTTATAGTAACTAGCTTGTCTGAAAGGTTTCTTACTTTGGTAATGCTTGTAGACCTGATCTAGTATGAAACTTGAAATTTTTAGGACAGTAATGTCCATAATATAAAATCAGATGTCTTATAAATTATTATTTTAATATAAACCTGTCTTCTTTTACACATCTATTTCTTTTAAATGTTAATCATGAGATTTCCTATTTAGAAAATAAATCAGAATTTTATCAATAAAGAATATCTTAAATAATGGTTTAACCATAAGATATTTTTTGCCAGGAATTTTTATAAGAGATGTGTATAAGATACACGGGAATGTATATCACCAATGGAATTTGTGGAAGATATAAGATAAATAATTAGTTTACATAATCGCTTCCAAAAAATTCATTAACTACATGATCATCAAGTTTCCCACATTCCAGTAGTTGTCTACCATAGAAGTTAAGTATCCTTAATAACCATTAAAAAAAAACACTCTGTTGCTTGTACTTTCCTCATCAATATTCCATGAGGTGTTTTTTTTTGTAATCGTTTTACATTGATAAATCAATGCTACTCATTTAGAAAAGATTACAAAAAAACTTCTAAGCATCTAAACATGGTGTTAAGACTGTCTCTTATACACATCTAAATATAGACTCGAAATCACTTATATCAATCAGGACCAATTTAACCGCAGATTCTTTTTCATATATTTTCACAACCACAATCACTAAACTTCATATGAGATTTCGAGATTGTGGATATGACTGTATAGGACTAAAGAATCTCCAACTGCTAATTATTTCCAAAGCCACTAAATCTTCTCCTTAACTATGTCAGTTAATAAAAGATTTTTGGCTCTTTAATTATTATGAAATTTATTTAAATCAAGCATCAATTTAAGGAAAAAATTCTTTACTGTTCAAAGATATAACACAAGTATAAATTTTTGTTGTTTGCCAAAATAAGTTATGGCAAATTTACATAATCATTTTTTTAAATAGACTATTTTCGAAATATTACATTAGTATAGAAAAATGCTTTTACAAGTATTTAAAAAAATTGTGCCAAATAAATTATACTTTTCTTATTAAAAGAAGTCAAAATAGCACATAATATATTCTAAAATATATTCTTAATTAACTTAACAATGAACATAACTAACTGAATCCTTCAAGAACACCAAAAATCAATCAAAATTCTATTATTACTACCATCAAAATACAAAAACTAATGAATACTATCGTTTTCTCAATCCCTTTTCTCTTTATTGTTCTCCAAAGTTATTTAAAAATATTAATGTTATCATGTCCTTTATCCTTAATAAAGTTACCATCTTGATATTTCAATATCATGTTCATCTTAATTTCAGTTCTTCATTTTCTTCCCACAGAGCTCTTTGAAATCCCTATCTTAAATATTTTACCCAAAAAAATCAACTAAAATAGGCTCATTAACAATAGGCATCTATTCTTTGAAATTTGGCTGTCTCTTATATTGTCCTTAAATGTGTATAAATACACTTTAATAAAGGAGATTATTTGGTTTATGGGTATGAGAGTGGAGAATGGGAACCAAAGTTAATGATACATATAATTGTTGTTTGGTTGAACACTATGGGAATCATTCTATGGGAATGAAAGTGTTAAAATAAGATTGCGTACTTTCATTCCCCACTTGTGACATAGCTTTCAAATTGAGTAACTCATTAACATAATGAAACTCATTCCTATGTTAAACCTAACAAGTAATGAGTAATGATATTGGACTATTCTCTTAGTGGGGTCTATGATGTGTTTCGATTGTATAAAAGAATGTGAATCAAACACCTCCTTAGTTTCTCTTAACCGTAATACCTTCATATCTTTTCTTTTATCAAACTAAATCCGATACACGTACTTCAAATTACAAGTCTAATTAGTATCAATTTAAAAATATTCAAACTCATCAAAATAATATTTAAGCTTAACTCTAATCCTTAATAGTTGTGCCATAGATTCTAAATCATAGCTTTTGATACCATTCTGTCAAGCTCCTGCTCCCGGGGGTCCCGTGACCGTCGTGCCATTATTGTCCCTCGAGGACACCATACTCATAATAACTTTAAATTTTAGAAAGAACCATAAATATAATCTATGATTATAACCTGCAAAAATATGTAATTTTGTAGGGTGAGTGGCAAATCGCTCAGCAAGTAACTAATACCACCTTTGCTGGACCAAACAAGTTATACACATATATATTTTATAAAGTTTTAACACACAACCATACAAAAAATTTTCAATTTTTTTTTTATTCGATATCAAAGCAAAATCTTATGTCACATAATTGCAAATGTTTCTTTTCAAAAACAAAACGTACATACTTTTATAACAAGTAGCATTAAATCAAAGATTTGTCGAACAGATATCACAAATATCAAAAATTCAAAATCAAAATCAAAATACAAAATTCAGAATTCAGAATTCAATAATTCAGAATCAAAATATCAGATTGAAAATACATAATCGGAGTTTAAAATTCATATCATGGTTCATTATAGTTAGATAATAAAAACACGCTATAAATATTACTGAATAAACCTAGTGCTAAGAGTTATTAAAGAAGACAAATTTGATAATTTGTATAATTTGCTGTATCTTAACACATTTAGAATTCGGAATTTATATATGTTATCTTATCTGGCAGTTCAGAAGTGCAAAACTATAGTTTCTACTTATTATTCATGATTATTTAAGCTGTCTTGTTCCATTATTAATTATTGTACAATTATTCCATGCACATACACATGCAAAATAACCATACAAAGTTTAAAATAATATCACTTATATAAATTCATAATTTAAAACAATTCAAATGTCCATGTAAGGTCCAAGTTTAATAACTAAAATAATATGTTGACAAAAATAATATTTAGACAAAATATTTTCGATAAATCGGTTTGTATATAGACTATCATAGTTTCGGTAATATTACTCAAATTTCAAAAATATTTAATCATATTCATACTAATATATATATATATATATATATATTATTCTTAATTATATAAAAATATAATAGTTAAAATATATTACTTATACTGCAAAAGTATTCAATAAGCTATTATAAAATAGTTCTTTAACACTTTTAAATTATTTATACAATAAGTATTTAAGTTTTTATTTCAAAAATTAAATATCTCAAAAAATTAAGGAATTTATTATGCAATTTATCCCAAACTATCACGTGAAAGACCCAAAGAATCTAAACTGTACTAAACCCAAACTTTGAAACTTCCCGCCAAAGCTATGTCAAGTCCCGTCAACTTTCTCTCTCTTCTTTTTTCTCTCCAATCACTTAGCCTTCTCTCTCATACTTTCCTACTTTCATCTTACTTCTTTCCCTAACTTTGAAATTTCCTGCCAAAAGCTATGTCAAGTCCCGTCAACTCTCTCTCTCTAAGGAGAGTTCTCTCCAATCACTTGCCTTTTCTCTCTCATACATTTCCTGCTTTCATCTTACTTCTTTCTCTTTCTTCCTTGTTCCTTCTTCCAGCATGCTTCTTCTTCTTTCTCTTCCTTATTTCTCTCCTTACGGCTGCTACCAGTAGTGCTAAGCCGCTGCACTAAAGCAGCCTTAGCAACTACGGTGACCCTTTTTTTTTCTTAGTATGAGTTTAAGGAACAAGGATTGGAAGTGAAATTTGGGATAAGAGAGAAAGCAGAAGATATGTATAAGAGACTGTGTATTATACACATCTAGATGGACAAACCCTACACAGATATAGAGTAGAATTTAGTACGTTAAATAATAATTAACGAAACATACCGGTTTAAGCATGATATTCTATATACAACAAATACATATAAAGAAAATAGAATAATTGAAAATTTTGGTTAGAAAATTATATCGCATTTGATACACAATAAATTTTTAGTGTGCACGAAAACTCCTTTCTTCAAAACTTAAAATTTCAGCCAGCAAAAATAATTTATTAATTAGAAATTTTATACATATTTTACTCCCAAAAGCTATAAATTTCTAATTCCTAAAAATTAGGTAAAAATTCTATAGTTCCTATACTTATTTGGTAACTAAAAGTGGTTGAAAATTTGCACCATTTATAATTACAAAAATTACAATTTAATTGGCAAAGACTTATTTTCCAAATTCACATTCGGAAATATAAAATATAAATGGGGAAGGTAATTACCATCTTTTTTCTTTTTTCTCTTTCTCTTCTCAATTTCATACATTTTTTATATTTTGTTTAACTTTTATAACACATTCCGTGTAATTGTTCAATTTTTATTTTTTGGCTTATCAAGTTTTTGCCTTATGTGTAACTGTTTGTGTTTGTTGGGGATGATAGGGCTAGTGGTCTTCTGATGTTAGTTCCTTTTGAAGACTTTGGTGGTATATAGGGAGGTGGACAATAATTAACCAGAGAGCATGAAATTTACCCTAATAATGTATGAAATATAGATAAATTAAATTTTTAAAACTTTTCCTTACCAATCTCACTTCAATGTGGCTCTAGCAGTATAAAATTATAGTTAAGAGACAAAAATTTTAAAAAAAAATTATATAAATTACGCATGTATTTGTCTTCCCGTGCATAACACGGGTCAGGGATGTAACCAGAACTAAATGTCAGTGGGGGGTAAGTTTATATATAATTCTAAATCCCTATTATTGTGTTTTAAGGCTTATACTGTATAAGAATTCAAAACATAATGGTATTGTATTCTAACATAACCATATAATTTTCTTAACTTTTATACTTTATTACTAATTGCATAAATAGAACTATATGCAAGTTTTGTAATTACAAAAGAACCAATATCACAATTTTAGTACAAAAAGAAGTAGATAACCAAAATATCAAAATGTATTAGTAGCAAATAACTCATGTTATTTATACATCTATTCGTACATATTCTTATAAAACATGTTCCTTAACATGTTCTCATAGACAAATTAGATGTGTATAAGATTTTTCTTTGCATTTAGTTAAATATAAGTGATTATGTTTTGAAAAATAACAAACTACTAAAAATTTTAATAAAAAAGTAAATTTTCTTATTTAAAACAATAACAATAACTTTTAAATGCAACAAAAAGTAAAAACCAATACATGAAACAATAACAAACAAATTTATTATTTATTTTTGATTTAGAGTAAATTAGTTATTTAACTAAGTATGACAAAATTATATAGTTAAAATAACAAAACGAATCAATAATATAATTTTGCCGTTTGAAACAAATTAATAATGCTTACTTAATTATTATGGAGAAAAATGCGTGCCTATTTGTTGAATTTGGTTGACTTCTTTTCTTTCCAAAGGTGTGCCTTTTCTTTTTATCCCCAAAATTTTTTTTGTTGCTTGTTCTATTTCCCCATAATGGAATTTGGGTAAAATTAGGAATAAAAAAGAAAAAGTATTAATTGATGGATAATGGGCTTAAAAATGATTTTAAAATATTGTAGTGGTATAATGAAATTATAGTTACATACTCTATATAATATGTAGGGTTGGTCCAAATAAGTTGTACAATATTAAAAATTAAAAATAAATTTATAAAATTTCAACATTTTATAGGGACAAAATTAAAGTGAAACTTATTTTTTTATCAAATTTCACACTCCATATAACACAAGTTATCAACTAGTTATATAAAAACACAATTTACATGGGTCAATCTTTACTGATTAGAATTTTTCAATTGAATTAGTTTGGAAAATTTGTTTAATGCAGAGATATTGCAATTGGTGTTGTCTAAGTTCAAGAAGCCCAAATATTGGGGACTTGGGTGAACAAGGAAATGCTTTCATCCAGATTTTTTTATTTTTATTTTTTTAAATGTATGCATATATGGATGTCTTGGTTACTGAATACGGATGATTGACTATATAGACTATAAGCTTGGGAATATGTGAATGAGATGATTAATAGGGCTGTCGTCTTTCCAATATGTATTTGGTTGAAGAATAATAAGAATGTAAATCATTTTCCATTTGTCTTTGTAAGTTGGACTCGTGTTATATAATTAAATTAAAATGTTGATCATAATCCTTTTCTTAAATAGGTTGTTATTTCTAGATTATATTACTCCACATCATGTATAAGTTTGTCTATCTTGAAGTTTTATCCTTAGATGTACACCTTCTATCCTGCATTAAATTGTACATCTTCTCAACAAATAGGGTCTAATCTGGCATAAAATAATTTTACCAATTGTATGTTCTCAACTTGGATTAAAAAATAAATAAACCAATAAAGTTATAGGAAGTATTTATTTTTCAAATTTAACATTGAATTGAACTTTAATTAAAAAAAATCTAAATTAATAAAGTTTTAGTAAAGTTTTTTTTAATAAATAATAATAAAGATATTGATAAAATATCTATTAGATATGCATCGACTATTGAGTCAAATTAAATGGGGGTTAACAACACTTTGTCCCTAGATAATTATATTTTGTTTACCTGAATTATAAAAATATCATTTTATCCCATTGATACTATTCATCTATTACCAATATTAAAATTATTAAAATAATTTAATTACATGACTAAATACTCTTGGTATTATATTTTGATTTTTATATTTAAAATATACTTCCACCTGTGATAATTATACACATCTAGATGTGTATAATATTTTAATATAATTTATATCAATATATTTTTTAGTCAAAATTTTAACATTTTATTTTATATTATTTCGAATTTATATAAAAATATATTTTTTATAAAATGATACGACTTACAACATTAGATATAATATAATTTAATTTTTTTTTTCATATTTTTATTCCTTAAAACCAAATATATGAATGTGTTATTATATTCTATTGAAAGTCAGTCCACCACTTCCAGTTTTCGTCCTCATCCCCACTTCATCCTCTCGTGATCTCATCTCTTCCACTCTACTTGTCATGGCTATTGGTTACTCTCTCTTTCCCCTCCCTCACCAACTGTCGTTCCTGTGGCCATCAACCCTCCTCAACTGAGATCTCCAATCTCCCACTCTCACTTACTGGGAATCACACCAGCCACTCAGATGCACTCAAAAGGAAAATGCAAACATGATGGAAAAATGAATAAAATTCTGAATTTTCTATGTGTTTGGTTGGCTTCAGAATATAAGAGCTTATGGATTCATGCTGGTTTCGTCCGGCGAAGAAATGAAGTAAGAATTTGGTGAGATGAATCTCAGTTGTGGGATTCAGATTTCAATTAATTCACACCAACGTTCCCATCCCATCCCATCCCATCCATGTTGTTTTTTATTTAATTGACACTAAATATATGTTATGCTCTTTGTTGGTTTCGTGAATTATATGTGATTTGGTGTCGCTGTAAAAGGAAAAACAGAGAAATAATATTAAAAAGAAATAAAAAATGTGGTGAGGAAGAAGATGAATACGGTCAGGATAGAGTAAGAACTAAGAAGCCAGTAGTGATGGCCAATAAAATAAAATAATGTGCTACTTTTAAAAGGGTCATCTGGGCATAACCCAGCCTAAAGCCAATTTGGTGGCAGGTTACAATTTGTATATTATCTTCATATTTGAAACCTGAAAATTGATTGCCGGCCAACCTTGATACCATCCAAGATCCTACACATTCATTGGATGGCTCAATACCAACAGTTAAGGTTGGGTTCTTTTGATCTCCATATATGCATACATATACTCCTGGATTATTGATTCGCTGTCTCTTATACACATCTAGATGTGTATAAGAGACAGCATGTACAACTTATTTACAACTCTATATACTATATGGCTATTTTCTACACATATATCTACACATGTTTCAATAAGTTATTATAACACTGGTTTTTCATTTAGCTAGATGCTCTTGTCTTATACACATCTAGATGTCCATAATCTTTATCACATCTTCTGTCTGAGCTGCATTGATTTCCATTACAGAAAAGGAAATGATAGGAATGGAATAATATAACATAGTTAGTTCAAGGTAGTGCCAAATGAGGCCACAAGATCAATATCCATTCGGAAAGTCATTATTTAGGATTTATTCTAAATATCATTTAGAATAATTATTATATCAATTTTTGATATGTGATACATACAACATAATAGGTGATTGAAAAATGTGTTTAAAAATGATTACAAAATAGTGATACTAGTATTATTTAGAGCAAACGAGTAATGTCATGTCCACATGAAGCAGAAAAGATAGCATAGTTATTGTTAGTTAGTTACTGACCAAGATGTTGTGGAAATGGAGCACCCATTGATAACATGTCAGAAACAATGTACATAGTTGGCCTAGATTTTGGATTAGCAACAAGACATCCCTCTGCAATTTTGATGATGGATATCAGAACCACTTCAACTTCTCTACTTGGATGCGAAATCCGTTGGTCTAACAAGTCTTTCAGTTGAAAATTTCCAGGTGTAGGACACAATATTTGTGAGATGTAGTCACCAGGACATAACGTCCTTTGATTACTTCTAATGCTAGTATCCCGAAGCTATAAACATCGCATTTTTCAGTCACTTCCATTGTGTAGGCAAACTCTGCAATGGTAATATCATGTCATGAGTAGATATAATCATATGCTTTAATTGTTACTATAAAATATGCGATGGATATTGTAAGGCCCGGGTGATTTTGCTGTCACAATCCTATGAGATTCAGCATTTTGTCGCTTTGATTCATCATAAAAAAATAGAGAGAAAACATGGTTAATTACCTGGTGCAATGTATCCATACGTGCCAGCTAGCGCGCTCCAATTGGACGAATCCTTCTTCAGTAGCTTAGCAGTGCCAAAATCTGAAACATGAGCCTCATAATCTGAATCAAGCAGAATATTTTTGCTCGATATGTCTCGATGAACAATTGGCGGCGAACAATCATGATGCATGTAAGACAAAGCATAGGCTACACCCTTGATGATATTTACCCTTTTCTGCCAATCCAAATTCCTAGCTGCTTTATGCATCTTTGCTTAAAATGTTTGCCAAACTACCTCTTTCCTGGTACTCGTAAACCAGTATTGAGTGTTCTGAATTTGAGCAGAAACCATAAAGTTTTACAATGTTTCTATGCCTGATATTTGTCAATGCCCTTATCTCATTCAAGAATCCATTTCGATCTGTCATCTCAGATGGATGATGAAGTCTCTTTACAGCTACTACATCAGCTGATGGAAGATTTACCTTGTAGACACTCCCATAACCACCTTCCCCAATGCAAAATGTTGAGTTGAACACTTTTGTGGCTTCCAAAATCTGCCTGTACATTGCCCTGCCATCAAATACGGATATAGAGAAAAAACCATTACCGTCCGCATCCATATCTTCAGCTTTCACTGTTCTCTTTCTTCGTTCATACAGAATGAATGATCCAACAAACGCACAGAGAAGTACAAGTGATCCTAGAAGCGGGAGTAAGATTATGAGAACAAGTCTCCGCCCCAAATGTCTTTATGCAGTTCTTATTCGACAGGAGGGCTTTGACAAGGTTGTAACCCTGTAATATTTCCACACAAACCTTTATTCCCCTTTACTTGCTGTATTGTGAGATTCTTGAATACATTTCCGGGGGGAATAGGACCCTCTAAATTATTGAAAGATAGGTCAATATGCGTTGAACCAGGCATTGCATCCAAATCATCTGGAATGGAACCAGATAGATTATTGTGGGAGAGATTTAACATTTCTAAACTTCGCAAACTTCGAAACGCAGATGGTATCTCTCCTACAAGAAAATTGTGACTAAGATCAAGGGTAGAAAGTTGAATAAACTTTCCAAACTCAATAGGTATATTTTGGCTCAAAAGGTTGCTACTCAATTTCAACTGAAACAATTTCTGGCAGTTTCCTAAAGTTCTTGGTATTGAGCCATCCAATGAATTTGCAGACAGGTCTAGAATGAGTAGTTGAGTTAGTGATCCTAGTTCTTGAGGCCAGATAACTGATTTTCTTGCAAGAATAGATTTAGACCTGTCATAGAAGTCAGCTTTCCAAATTCCTTTGGAATCTCCCCAGTTAAGCGATTTGAGGAAATATCAAGTACACCTAGTTGAGTTAAATTTCCTAATTCAGGAGGTATAGGACCTGAGATGTTGTTTTCTGCAATCTTGAGAGTATAGATAAGTTTTGACATCTACCCCAATCGGCAGAGAGTTCACCATAAAAATTGTTGTTGCTAAGATCCATGTAGTCCAAGTTTGGATAGACTCCAAACATCTCAGAGACGTTTCCAGTGAGCCGGTTCCCATAGAAGACAGTTCTAAGTAAACTTGAGCAGTTCTTCAAACTTCTTTGAATTGGACCTGTAAGCATGTTCTCATTTACAGTGAGATTCTGAAGCACTCCACCTTGGCACAGCCCTTCAGGCAACTGCCCAGAGAACTGGTTTTCAGCCATGATCATAGCAACTAACTTAGTCAAATTTCTAAGCTCTTGGGGAATAGGACCAGAAAGTTGGTTGTGAAGAACATATATAATGATATTATAAGTGTATAAATTACCTAATGTAACTGGAACGGAACCGGTTAACAGATTATTGCTTAATTCTAGATCCTCAAGAAGTATCAGATTGCCCAACTCCTTGGGAATGGAACCTGAAAGTTGATTAGCATACAGGTGCAGAAAGGTCAAGTTGCTCAGATTACCTAATGATGGTGGAATTGAGCCAGTGAGATTATTGTTAAATAAGCTCAAACTATTAAGTGATGTTAGATTACCTAATTCAGAAGGAATTGAACCAGAGAGATTATTGCTGAAAAGATACAACACCTTTAACTTATTCAAGTTACCTAAAGTGGATGGAATATGACCTGATAACTGGTTTCCATCCATGAAAACCTCTACAAGGTTATCAAAATTTCCTAATTCTGGAGGAATTGGACCCGAGAGTTGATTGTCATGGACATATAAATAACTCAAGTTTTTCAAATTACCAAAGGAAACAGGGAAGGGGCCATCAAGATTGTTTGCGGCCAAAGACAAGATCATTTAGAAACCTCAACTGGCCTATCTCCTCAGGGATTGAACCATTTAAGTAGTTTCCATTAAGGTGAAGAGTTTGAACACATTTCAACAAGCCGATTTCGCGGGGTATTTCATTTACACATGCACCGCCTTGTAAATCAAGATAAATGAGCTTGGAGAGGTTACCTATCTGAGGCGGTATGCTGCCGGAAAATTCATTAATCGCCATATCAACATATTCAAGATTTGGGAGGGCTGAAAATGGAAAGTTGTAGAGTGTACTATTTATATTTGAATCTGACAACTTCAACCTGATTGACGCTTCCATTAATACAAGAAACACCATACCAACTGCAGAGGCTGGAATTTTGCTCTAGAATATACGAAGTACAGGTCTTGATTTTCGGATTCAAATCTATTTCCATTTAAAAAGTGCTGCAGCCTCTTCAGCAGAAGCTGAAAACAGTTCCATGGAAGCAAAATAATATGGTGACAAGAACAAAAACCAAATGATATGAGACTGTGAAGAAAGAAGGCTTTCCAATAGGAACAGAAATCATGGTTTCTGCTTCTTTGCAATGTTTGAAACTTCCAGATTGATCAAAGTGGTTTATTTGACAATAGAAATGAAACATATATATAATGTTACCCATTGGCTGCATTTGCACCATATTCTAACGTAAATTAAGGCCAAGAAAGTAAGAGTAGACTTGACTGAGCATTATTTTCCACAAGACAACACAAAGTCTTCCACAGACTATAAATGTGAAAAGGATTGGCATGCACTCCGAAGAATTCATGTTTGACACGAAGACTCTAGGTTCTCAACACAAAGCTCAAACCCACAAACGCACTTTTCTTGGAGAGCAAAGAGAGCTCTAGTAAAACAATGGGAGCACATTGGATTTGTTAACTAATATTTTCACTCCCTCTATTTTAAAATAATGGGGGAAAATCGCCAAAATAGTCCATCAATTTTTTCACTTTAGTCAAAATAATCCTTCAATATTAGACATTAGTTAATAGCTAGATGTGTATAAGAGACAGGTGTATACCAAGAAAGTGAAAGCTGAAGATGGTGGAATCGCTCTTAATTGGAAAGTTTTTTTATTTATTTATAAATTTCACATAAAAGGACTAACTTGGCTAAAAAATAAAAGTTGGAGGACCATTCTGGCTACAAAAAAAGTTGAGGGACTATTTTGGCTAAAGTAAAAAAGTTGAAAGACTATTTCAGCGATTTTCCCAAATAACTGTGTATAAGAGATTGGTATACACATATTAAAGAAATTATACATTTGCATTTTTCCACACTCAAACAGAAGATTTTGGAAAAACTAAATATCCTTTTGTCATTAATATCTCAATTCCATAATCCACTTTCATAGATGTTACATTAAGAGTAAAAGTTAGAACAATATGATTTAAAATTGCACTTGATTTTTCAAAATGACAGATAATATGACACAAGATAAATTATCTAAAATAACGGTTATTTTGAAATGGAAGACGTAATAAATTATAGTAAGCAATTAACTAGTAATATGATGCACAAGCTAATTGAGTATTTTACTAACTGAATATGTCTGGTTTTTCCAAAATCTTCTGTTTGAGTGTGGAAAAATTCTTACATGTATCCAGTCCACAGTAGATAGGATGGATCCCTTAATCCACATTTATCCACATCACTCTACCTCATTAAAAATAAATTTCTTCAGGGTGATGTGGATGAATGTGGACCAAGGTGTCCAATTCACCTACCGTAGATCTAGGGTTCATATAAGAATTTTTCATTGAGTATGTATAGTAGAATATTCGTTTATAGAGTGGGCATTGATAGAGGCAAGTGCGTGAATTTTTCTTCAGGCATTGATCTTTATAGTTGCAACTGTTATGTGCTTTTTGTTCCATATTGGTTAATGTTAAGGAGAGTTGTGTAACCTTGATATTATAAATAGAGATCTTAAGTTTTGACTTTTATGTATCAAGCACTAAACATAAGAGAGTTTAGTGGGCTATTGGACCTTGTTGGTCATTAAGCCTTTTCTGAATCTTTATTTTGGTCTTTCTTGTATTTTTGTACTAGTGCTTTTGTGGGTTTAGTAGCACTCTCTTAAAGCTTTTCATCTATATAGTAAAATTTTGCTCGCCTTCACCCGTGGACTTAGGTTTTTTTACTGAACCACGTGAATGTGTCAACTATGTCTACTTTTTATTTTGTCTATTATTTTGTTATCGTTTGTTTCGAATTTGTTTCGAACTTTTGTCAATTTCTCGGGATCCTTCCTAACAAACTAGTATCAAAGCTTCCAAGAAAGTTTTGAGGTATTATGACAATAACAAAGACACATGTAGAGAAATTTGACCACAGTGTCAACTTCGGGATGTGGTAACTCGAGATGGAGGCTATCCTAATCCAAGATGGTGTGGACATAGTGCTTCATGGAGTGGGAAAAAAGCTATAGAAGATGTCGGTAGAGGATTTTAAGGACCTTGATAAAAGGTCAGATCAGGTATTATCCTAAATATCTCTGATTCGGTTTTAAGGGACAGATGTATTGAGACGACAGACAATGAAATTGGGGATAAAATGAAGAATTTGTATATGAAGAAAACAATTGAGAATCAGCTTTATTTAAAGCAAACCCTTTACATATTTCGAATGACTGAATGTACATCTATACTCTCACATTTTGATAAATTTGATTCCATTGTTATGAATTTACGGAATATAAATGTGAAAATTGATGATGAGGATCAGCCTTTATTGTTATGTTCCCTTCCCCTATCATTTAAATATTTTCGTGATACTATGATTTATGGTAAAGAAACAATCTCATATCGTAAAATTAAATCTGCTTTAAAATTTAAGGACCAAACTGATAGGGATATAGCTGGAGAAATTGGTGAAAATTAGGCTGAAAGCTGGGTTGTCAGGGGTAGATCTAAAAAAATAGACTTTGACAGTAGTAAATCAAAATTTAGATCTAAATTCAGATAAAAAATTTGGTATACAATTATTGTCATAAAACGAGACACATTAAGTCCGAATACTTCAGGTTGAAAATCATGATAGAACAAGTCTAAATGAGTGGATTTTAGATTTGGGGTGCTCTTATCACATGTTTCCTAATTGGGATTTGTTTTCCACTTATGAATCTTGTAATGGTGGAATTGTTTTGATGGGCAATAATACCGTTTGTGATGTTGTTGGTAAGGATGCAGTCCGGATTAAAATGCATGATGGTATTGTAAGGACACTTACTAATGTTAGACATGTTCTTGATTTAAAAAAAAAAATCTCATCTCTTTACGCACTTTAGGGTGTCTGGTTGCAAATATGCAACTGAAGGTGAGACAGATGATACTGCTAAGACTGCTCTTGTTATTATGAAAACTTGTAAGTCCGGTACTTTGTATATTTTGTAGGGTTCTATCACAGGATTCTGCAGAAGAATTTGGTGATCTCAGATTGTCTAATTCTGACATCACCAAATTATAGCATATGTGTTTGGGACACATGAGCGAGAAAGGCTTGATTATGTTGAGCAAAAGAGGACTTCTTTGTAGGTAGAGTACTAGGGCGATGGATTTTTGTGAATACTGTGTCTTTGGAAAGTAGAAGAGAGTCAGCTTCAGTTCACCAGCAATCCACGGGATAAAAGGTACTTTAGATTATATCCATTTTGATCTTTGGGAGCCAGCTCGTGTTCCATCTAAGGGTGATGCCAGATATATGTTGACTTTCATTGATGATTATTCAAGAAAAATTTCGGTTTATTTTTTGAAACATAAAAATAATGTTTACCTAACTTTCGAACAATGGAAAGTTTTGTTTGAGAAACAGACAAGTAAATAGATCAAGCTGCTTAGAATAGATAATAGCAAGGAATTTTGTGAAGGCGAATTCGATGAATTTTACAAAAATGAAAGAATTGTTTGGCACCATACAGTTAGGATGACGCCTCAACAAAAGTCCTTTGTCAACCCTGCATTAGAAATCATACAATGGGCTCTCTCCAAAAGCTGTCTCTTATACAGATCTAGATGCCTGATCGGTTGAAAATCTATTCCATTTCAAGACTCCTCACTGTCTCTTATACACTCTTGTTAATTAGACTGATTTGAATGTTTTTGGGTGTCCAACATATGTGCATGTGAATTATGGAAAATTAAAGTTTAGAGCTAAAAAGTGCATTTTCCTTGGTTATGCTTCTAGGGTGAAAGGCTACAGATTATGGTGTCTTGATCCCAAGTCTCCAAAATTTGTAATTAGTAGAAATGTTACATTTGAATAACTTTCTACTGTTCTCTAAAATAAAGACTTTTAGATGTGTATAAGAGACAGGACCAAGGCTACACAACTCTCTAGTACTGAATTAGATGTCTATTGAAGAAGAATCAAAGGAGGAGGATCATGTCCATTGTCAAGGATAGACCAAAGAGGGAGATTCGACCTCCACAGCGATATTCAAATTTAGATGCATATGCCTGTCTCTTGAACACATGGATACATGCTGTGAAGCCTAACAAACTCCAGAGATTTCTCCAACGACTCTGAATTATCACAACTAAGTGGTTGGTATTGTGAATGAAAAAATTGAATCTCTTTGTAAAAATAAAACTTGGGTTCTTGTGAAGTCGCCATTGGGTAGGGGTGTTCATAGTTTGGTTTAACCAAATAAATCGGTTGAACCAAATTAGTTTGATTTTTGATTTTCGGATAAACCGAATAAAAAATATTGGTTATATGATTCGAATTTGGTTATTGAAAATAAAATATCGGATTACTGAATTATCGAACTTTTAGTTTTATTAGTTTTAATTTTTAATTTTTAGTAACCCAATTTCATGTTCCATTCATTCAACACTTTGATATTGTTTTCCTTTGTTATTTTTTGTTTCTAGTGTTAGTTTTAGTAGTTTTAAGTTTTTGTTTATTAATTTGATTAGTTTAATATTTAATTTTATACTTAATTTTTAAATTAACTAGTGAACTTTAGTTAATTAAATAAATTAAAAAAAAAGTTTAATTAACCAATCAACCGAAAAAAGTTTTGTTCGGATTTGGTTTAATTTTCTTGCACTGAAATACCAAAATACCAAAAAAAATTTACCGAATTACCGAAATACTGGCCGATGAACACCCATACCTTTGGGTAAGAAAATTGTTGATTGCAAATGGATCTTTAAGAAGAAGGAAGATCATCCAGGGGTTGAAAATTCAAGGTATAAATCACGATTCATTGCATAGGGCTATAGTCAGGTACACGGTATTGATTTCAATGATTTGTTTTCACCTGTTGTTAAACATAGCTCTATTCGTATTTTGCTTGCCTTAGTTGCCATGTATAATTTGGAATTAGAACAACTTGATGTCAAGATATCTTTTTTACATGATGAACTCGAAGAACAAATTCCAAATGAGGCAACCTCGTGGATTTGAAATTGAAGGAAAAGAAGACCATCTAGATGTGTATAAGAAATCCAGACAAGGATTGAACAGTCTCCAAGACAGTGGTATAAGAGGTTTGATTTTTTTATGTTAGGTCATGGTTATTCAAGGAGTATGTATGATAGTTGTGTCTATTTCTCGAAATTAAATGATGATTCTTTCATTTATTTGTTACTTTATGTTGATGACATGCTCATTGCTGTCAAGAGTTTTGTAGAAATTCACAATTTGAAGGCACAGTTGAGTAGTGAATTTGAGATAAAAGATTTGGGAGTAGCTAAGAAGATTCTTGGCATGGAAATCAAGAGAGATCGATATAGTTATGAAATTGTTCTGAACAAAATCATTACCTTGAGAAAGTTTTGGAGAAATTTAACCTGAAAAATGCTAAACCTGTGAGTACTCCTCTTGCAAGTCATTTTCGACTTTCAGCCTGCTTAGTCACTACAATCAGATGAGGAAGAAGGTTACATGGCACGTGTTCTATATTCTAGTGCAGTCAGCAGTATCATGTATGCGATAGTTTGTACACGTCCAGACATTGCACAAGCAGTTAGTATAGTTAGTAGGCATATGTCTTGTCCTAGAAAATAGCATTGGCAGGCTGTGAAATAGATTCTCAGATACTTGAAAGGTACTTCAAACATTTGTTTGGAGTTTGGAAAAAATAGTGACACTTTGATTGATTTTGTGGATTCGAATTACACCGGAGATCTTGACAAAAGAAGTTCACTTACTGGTTATGTATTTTGTGTTGGTGGTTGTGCAGTCAGTTGAAAAGCTACTTTACAACCTTTTATGGCATTGTCTACTACGGATGTAGACTCAACATCCAAACAAACCTCTCTGATAACACAGGCTTTTTTGATTGTTATCGCGTCTAGAGTCTATAAGATGTCTGTTACTACAGTTTATTGTGTATAAGTCACAGTGCAATTCAGCTCCCCTAAAGATCAGATGTGTCAATGAAAGGATCTAAGCACATTGATGTGAAGTTTCACTTCGTTCGGGATACTATTGTTGAGGAAAAGTTCTTATTCAAAATATCAAGACTAAAGATAATCCTGCAGGACATGTTTACGAAACCTCTTCTGGTTTACAAGTTCAAACAATGCTTGGACTTGGTTGGCATTCGTTGTTGGTGATTAAGCCCATTGGGACTTTTGTGGAGAAGATGGAGTAAGTTTGCTATTTTGCTATTTTGTGGATGTGGGTACACGCTAAGGTAAAGATTTGTTATGTGGCTTTTGTCCCACATTGATTAATGTTAAGGAGAGTTGTGTAGCCTTGGTCTTATAAATAGAGATCTTAGGTTTTGAACTTTATGTACCAAACACTAAACATAAGCGAGTTTAGTGGACTATTGAACCTTGTTGGTCATTAAGTCTTTCATCTTTATTTTGGCCTTTTTTGTGTTTTTGTACTAGTACTTTTGTGGGTTTAGGGAGCACTCTCCTAAAGCTTTCGTATTATTCTCGTATAGTAAAATTTTGCTCACCTTCACCTGTGAACGTAGGTCTTTCGACTAGAGCACATAAATCTGGTGTCTCTCTTTTATTTTCTCTATTATTTTGTTATCGTTTATTTTGGATTTGTCTCAAACTTTTGTTAATTTCCTGGGATCCTTCCCAACAGCAACAAATGAAATTCTTTGCTCCTTAATAAAAATAAGGCATTAAGAATAAGACCTTCAGACAAAGAAATCAAAACATTAGCGAGCACGTTCACATAGTTTTTAGTGAAAATTGAAAAACCAGCGAAGGAAAAGTTGTTACTATTTAACTTTTCTAATCAATGCATTAAATTTTTATAACTCAATCTTGTATAGATTTCTTTAACTTTTTTAAAAAAAATTAATTTGTATGTGTTAGTATTTAATATAAATTTCACTTTTTTGAATAAATTTTATTAAAAATTGAATAAAGTTAAATAAGTTATTAATTATAAAAACTCCATCCATTTCTTCAATAAGAGACAAAGTAATATGACACTAGGGAATTTGAATATAATTTAGTTACGAATGTAACTATATTATCTAGATACTGACTCGTGTGAATTACTGTCTCTTATACACATCTGAAGATGTGTATTAAGAGATGTCTATTATTACACATCTAGATGTGTATAAGTATGTTTAGAGATACTAACTGTTTACATTTTTTTTTAGTTCACTTCATTTTTGCTTATAAAATTTTTGTTTCAACGTTTAACTAAGTAAAAAAAAAATTATAATCCGTATGAGTTTGGAGAAATATTTGTTCATAGGTGATTTTCATGCATTTCCTTTTGATAAACTTTGTTGAAAATATAAGAAATTTATTTAGTTTAATAGTTCAAGCAATTTCATAAAATCCAAATAATTGTGTCTTGTGAATAACACATCTACCTTTCAATTTTTAAAATAGAAATCTATTTCCTTGATTGAGAAGTATTGAAGTATTTTACAATGAGTTAATTGGTGATTCTATTTAACTTCAAAAATAGGAAAGTTTAAAGTATCATCAAAGCAGGGGGCACAATGTATGACAGGAAATATATTAGACTTTGTTATTGTATCCATTCTATAAGTTTAGTAATCAAAGAGGGTAGTGTGGTTTTGAAAAATGTTGACAATTTATGCTATTTATTGAAACCCTTTATTCTCTTCAATTAATCAAGTTCTATCCTAATAACTTTAGATTTATCAAGCGCATTAAAATATTTGATTACTCTTAAAAACCTCTATACATCTCTTGGAACTAATTTGATGAAGGAATCTTCTTGTGCAAATATTAAATAACAATTTCTAATTTAGGAAATAAAAATCTCTCTTAAATATAGTTTGCACAACTATAGGAATTATATCATGAAAATAGGAAAAAAAATGAAAAATATCTATTGCCATTTAGTAATTTACAGTGTAAAATTTAGTGATTCATTCATTATTATATTAAAAATATCAATCTATATAGTAGTAAATTAAAAGGTAGATATTGAAAATTATAAATTTTATTTGATAAAATAAAATCAAAAACATATAGTTGCAATGGCTATCAACTTGTATAGTAATAATTCAAAAGTAATAACAACATTTAGTATTTAACTTTTATTAGAGAAATTACACTATAGTTAAAATCTAATTAATAACTAATTTGATATCCCTATTTTTTATTATGACTTTTATATGGTTATTAATATTAAATACTAGATATTTACAGGTACAAAGACAATGATAATAATATTTTTTGTAGGAGGACAATAATTATCTATAAAGAATTTTAACTAATATAATTTAGGAACTAATACATGATTATAGGAAAAGCATAATTTAGATTAAATATGTGCTAATTATTCAATGTATGAAAAGAGAACTAAAAACAAAATAAGAATTGCAAGATAATGATTATGTTCTTTTAAGAAAAATAAAATAGGTATGGATGACATTTTTCACTTCCTTTCTTACTCACTAGTTAGTTTAACAATAATCGAAAAAAATATGTTCTACCTTATATTTATTTTTTAATACACCGCACAAAATCAAAATTCTTTTCATATTCTAGACAATAAATTTCTTTCATTATTACAAACTCTAGACAATAATATTAAAGATTGCTCAGATATATGCACAATTTATTGGGTCACAAGATGACATTGACCTCCTATAGAATACACCTGTCGGTGATTCTTATATCCCTTGTGTAGTAATTTTTGACCTGTCTCTTATACACATCTAGATAATTTATAAGAGACCAAAATAACACAACAAATTGTCAATGTGAATTTGATAGGGGAAATTTAACTGTGTTTTCTACAAAGTACGAGACAAATTGGGGCATTACATAACAATCATACAAAGTTAATCCAATTCATGCAGACTTAAATTTTATGTTTATTTATTGCATTATATAATCACTATTTCTAAATTAAAATTTTTATTGAGGGGGGTGCGAGTTATTAGTTATAATTTCTCTAGACTTTGTAGGGGTTTTACTGTTAATACACGTATGCAAGTACTCTTTTTGTTTTTTTGACTTCTCAAGTTCCTACGTTATGTGTTGTGTTTATTGGTGATGATATGTTTGTGGTCTTCTGATGTAATTTTGAAGTTTATGGGGGTTGACAGGTGAGTTGTAGGATTATGCATCAACTGTTAAATTTATTTTATCTATGATTTTTAGACGTTTGTCTCGAATTTATCAAGGAGTTCTGAAATTTTAATTGGTGCTCTACGCAGGTTTGTGTCTGAATTCATGGCACTGTAAGTTCATTCCATTCATGATTTTAATAATTCTAACTAATCTTGCCTCATCAGACGATAGATCATTTTGAATTTTGGAGTTTTTTAAACATGCGTTTGTTACTCAATGTGCTTTAGCCATTAGTTGTATCAAATAATTTTGTGGCAAGTCATATCCATATTTTTGCTTGATCGATAATTTTGAACTCCCTAAAAGGGAACCGCAAATGTTGAATAATGCCGACTGCTGAAAATTTCTTATAATTTTCAATGAGGACGTTCTCGAAGAATGTGATAGAAATTGATGGTTGTTCATGTTGAAATACCACTGTACAACACACAAGAACTTATTTCAAGATTCTATATTTGTAACTAATAAAGTTCAGATTTTACTTAATTGGGTCCAAGTTCTTAGCTTTAATCTCCCTAAAATTGGATGGGGTTTTACAATTTATACATGTGTGAACAAAAATTTTCATTTTGCTGGCTTATAAAGTTTTTGCCTTATGTTATAAATTATATGGGTTGTAGATGTCACGCCCCGTTCTCGAGGTCCTGTGACTGTCGTGCCCTCACCGTACCCTAAGGATATCAAACTCATAATAACTTCCAATTCTTTATAAACAGATAATCGATGTCTATATTCAATACTGTAAAGATATTAATTTTGTGGGGTGAGCAACAAAGCACTCAACAAGTAGCTAACACCGCCATTGCTGAACCAAACAAGTTATACACATATATATTTTATAAAGTTTTAACACAGTCATACAAACAGTTTTTCAAAAAAAAATTTAATTCGATATCAAAGCAAAATCTTATTTCACATAATTGCAAATGTTTCTTTTCAAAAACAAAACGTACATATTTTTATAACAAGTGGCATTACATCAAAGATTTGTAGGACAGATTTCACAAATATCAAAAATTCTAAATCAAAATCAGAATACAAAAATCAGAATTAGAATATCAGTGTCAAAATACATAATCGGAGTTCAAAGTTCATATCATGGTTCATTATAGGGTTATAAAACAAACATGCTATCATCGGCTTATTGAATACTCAACCCAGTGCTAAGAGATCCCACTAGAAAATGTTGTTAAGGGGTCTCGCGAAAACCATCTTAGGCAGAGTTCGGAGTTTGAAAGCTAGAAGTTATCTTATCTGGCAGTTCAGAAAGTGCAGAACTATAGTTCCTACCGATTATTCATGATTATTTTAAGAGTCTCGGTTCATTATTAATTATTGAACAAATATTCCATTCACATATACATGCAAAATAACCACGCATACAAAATTCAAAATAATGCTACTTATATAAATTCATAATTTAAAATAATTCAAATATCCATGTAAGATCCAAGTTTAATAACGTAAAATAATATGTTGTGTGTAATATTTAGACAGATATTTCAAATTACAAAGGGTAATAACCACTTACCTCAAGTAACAGCATAAATTGTAAAGTTATTAGTTAATCTTAACAAAATTATCAAATATTAACTAAGGCTTAATTTTTAACAGGGACACTGATATGTGTATAATAGACTATAATATTGCTGAATAATTATTTAGAATTTTTGATATTATTAAAATCTGTCTCATGTAACTCTTATACATATATTCTTCTTAATGGTACCTAAAATATAACAGATTAAAATATATTACTAATACCTTATAAAAATATTTAGTAAGTTATTATTAAAATCTAAATTATGCTTTGATATAATCATGTATAAGTTCAAAAATTATATCTCTTAAAATTCCTGTCTCTTATTATGAAATTTATGTGTAAAATCAGAGACAGGGATTGGACCTAAAAGACCTAAATTGTAATTAACGGGAAGTACTATAGACCTAAACTTTAATTAAAACGAGTACAAGAAAAACACCTCAAGGAATATTGATGAGTCAACTCTCTCTCTATTTTTTCTCTCCAATCCCTTGCCTTTTCTCTCTCCTACTTTTCCTACTTTGCTTTTACGTCTTTCTCTCTCTTCCTTATTCCTTCTTCCAGCAGTATGCTTCTTCTTCTCTCTCTTTCCTTATTTCGCTACGGCTGCTACCAATAGTGCCAACCCAGAGCAGGAGCAACCAGCAACTACGGCGACCCTCCTTTTTTTTCTTCGAAAATTTTAATTTTAAATTTTTTAAATAAACACGAAAATTTTAAAGCAAAATATATACATAAATTTTTATACTTTAAATTAAATCTCAAACTTCTCACAGGAAATTAAATTTGTCAAATTCGGTACGTCAAATAATAAACAGAAAAATATCGGTTCAGACACGATATTCCTATATATGAAAAATACATATAAAGAAAAAGGAATAATTAAAAATTTTGGTTAAGAAATTTATCGTATTTGATAAACGATAAACTTTTTAGTGTATCGAAAACTCCTTTCTCTAAAACTTAAAATTTCAGCTAGCAAAAATAATTTCTTAATCCTATATATTCCCTTATTTATACATATTTTACTCCCAAAAGCTTCCAATTTCTATTTCCTAAAAAACAGGTAAAAATCTTACAATTCTTATACTTATTTGGTAACTAAAAGTGGCTAAAAATTTGTACCATTTTAATTACAAAAATTGCCATTTAATTAGCAAAAGACTTATTTTCCAAAGAAAAATGTATTTAGACAATAAGTTAGTCTAGGGCAATTACCATAAATCTTTAGCATTCGAAACTTTTTGACAAAAATTTTGATTTATACCCCCGTTGTATACTAACATACTAATTGAATTTTATATACAATTGTTTAATTAAAATATCATTATTTTATATTGATAATATATATATAGTATATATATATATAACGGGGGTTTATATTCTACCCTCCTTACAAAAAGTTTCGTTCTCGAAAGTTCCACACCTCGATCAAAGGGAACATGTTTCTCATCCATATATCTTTTTCTTATTTCCCTATAACTTTTCTCACATTTTGACTAGTTCAATGAAACTTTACATATAAAATTTATCTCCTTCGAAACTTTAGTCCCTATATTTTATAATCTTTAGTGGTGACCCTTTTATAAGAATTTCCTCTAATGTTCAATAATTAAGACTTGATCACATATCTTGAATAGAGTACGTACTTCTATGTTTGCAATACTTGAAATATATTATGTACCTTGACAAATTAGATGTCAAAAATAAATTAATACATTTGTTTTTCAATCCATTCTAATATCTTGAATGGTCCAACCTATCAAGAGTTTAACCCAAATAACTTTTATCTTTTTCTATTTTCTTTGTTACCAAGTCGAATTTAGAAATTAAGTTTTCTCCGACTCAATTCTAATATAGAGAAATATTGTAACACATCCATTCTTACAACCCTTTAGTACCAAACCCAAAACAAGAAGTAAAATGACGTTCTCGATCTAATATTATGCTACGATAGTCCATGTAACCTCATAATTTACTCACATACACTGCACTAACTTTTCATGGTTATCTCACTATTCATAGATATTAAAATATGTTGGTTTAATCCAGTGATCCACCATTATCTAAATAGTACCTCCTTCGTAATTTCATCCCTCTTGATCATTGCTTGCTTCAACACACACTATCTAATCCATTGTCAAACTCATCTTTAGACTTACAAACCCTCAAGTCCCAAATGATAGGATTAAAATATATAATATTATCAACTCGTCTTTCGAATGCTAAAAGTCCTTTCCTAATTTCAAGTATCACACCAATTATACCTTCTTTTATACCGATCTTTTTCATAGTGTTACAATAGAAGAAAACTCTTTAATGAACTTTTGACAGTAACTAGCTCGTCTGAAAGGTTTCTTACTTTGGTAATGCTTGTAGACCTTGGCCAATCCATTTTATCCTGAATTTTTAGGATCAGTAACTCCATATATAAAATCACATGTCTTATAAAAATTACCCTAATATAAACCTATCTTCCTTTAAAATGTCAAATATTTCTTTTAAATGTTTCTCATGAGATTTCCTATTTAGAAAATAAATCAGAATTTTATCAATAAATACTATCATAAATCTGTCCAGTAGTTTAAAACTTAAAACTAAACATTGAATCTGTATAAGAGACATTGGTCAACTGAAATGATATGATTAAAAAAGTATCTTTTCCAAATGATTCTTTTTGATTTATCAATGTAAAACGAGTAAAAAAAAAAACATTCATTAACTACACGAATAAGGAAGAGAGAGAAATTCGTAGTAGCAATCTAGGATAGAAGTTAAGTATCCTTAATAACCACTAAAAAAAAAAACTCTATTGCGTGTACTTTCCTCATCAATATTCCTTGAGGTGTTTTTCTTGTACTCTGTTTTACATTGATAAATCAATGCTACTCATTTAGAAAAGATTACCCATTTAATTCTACAGCACATCTTAACACCATGTTTAACTAACCAATTCATACCTAAATATAGACTCGAAATCACTTATATCAATCAGGACCAATTTAACGGTAGACTCTTTTTCATATATTTTCACAACCACAATCACTAAACTTCATATGAGATCTCGAAATCCAGAATTCCATAGTGTATACACTAAAGATTCCTCAAACCACTCAAGTCATACAAAAATATTCCAAAATGTGCTCAGAAGTATGAGTTGCGAGCTTTTATCCATTTTCCAAGGTCTTATATTTACGAACTTAAAATTTGAATCCTACTATGATTTCATCTTCCATATCATATTATTCTCCATCTTAGCAGAGGGACTGTCTCAAATACACAAATTGATGCTTGATATAAATGAAATGTTAGGTAAATAATTTAGTTGCTCCAATAATTTATAGTTTTTATTTAAATCAAGCATCTAATTTCCTGTCTTTTTTACACATCTACAGATATAACACAAGTATAAATTTTTGTTGTTTGCCAAAATAAGTTATGGCAAATTTACATAATCATTTTTTTTAAATATACTATTTTCGATTTTTAACATCTAAAATAGAAAAATTTATTTATAAGTTAATATATTACACATTTGTTATAACGAAACATAGAGAGAGTACCATTTAATTGATTCAGCTTTCTGTCTCTTATACACATAATATATTCTATAATTAACAACTAATGAACATAAGAAACAGTGTATAATATATTTCAAGAATACCAAAAATCAATCAAATTTCTATTATTACTAACATCAAGATACAAATAAGAATGAATATTATCGTTTTCTCAAATTCTTTTCTCTTTATTGTTCTTCAAAGTTAAAAAAGATTGATTTGTATGTGCTGTATAATACACATCTAGATGTGTATAAGAGACAGATACAAGAGAGATCATGTTAATCTTAATTTCAGTTCTTCATTTTCTTCCCACAGAGCTCTTTGAAATCCCTATCTTAAATATTTTACCAAAAAAAATCAATCTATGTCATAAGCTCTAACAATAGGCATCTATTCTTTGAAATTTGTCTAATCTTCTTCACAATTGTCCTTAAATTCTAAATAACTTTAATTAGGAGGCGTTTGGTTTATGGGTATGAGAGTGGAGAATGGGAACCAAAGTTAATGATACATATAATTGTTGTTTGGTTGAACATTTATGGGAATCATTCTATGGGAATGACAGTGTTAAAAATTGCGTACTTTCATTCCCCACTTGTGACATAGCTTTCAAATTGAGTAACTCATTAACATAATGAAACTCATTCCTATGTTAAACCAAACAAGTAAGGAGTAATGATATAAACCTATTCTAATAGTGGGGTTTATGATTCCCATTTCGATTTCGATTTCCGAATGTGAACCAAACACCTCCTTAGTTTCTCTTAACCGTAATACCTTCATATCTTTTCTTTTATCAAACTAAATCTTTTGCGTACTTCAAATTGTAAGTCTTTGTAGTATCAATTTAAAAATATTCAAACTCATCAAAGTAATATTTAAGCTCAACTCTAATCCTTAATAGTTGTGCCATAGATTCTAAATCATAACTCTTGATACCATTCTGTCACGCCCCCGATCAAGAATTGAAAGTTATTATGAGTCTAGTGTCCTCGGGGGACGATACTGGCACGACATACACATCTAGATGCGTGATCAAGAGCCTGACATAATGTACAATAACGTAACTTGTATTTACATTTATGGCCGAGGTCTAAATACAGTATCGGAGTTCAAAATTCATATCAAGGTTCATTATAGGTTCATAATACAAACACGCTATCATCGCCTTACTGAATTATCAACATCTATGTGCTAAGAGATCCCACTAGAAAATGTATGCTAAGGGGTCTCGCGAAAACTATTTGAAGGTAGAGTTCGAGGCCAAAATTTTTGTTATGTGTATAAGAAAAGTGCAAAACTTATAGTTTCTACTAATTATTCATGATTATTTAAGAGTCTTGTTCCATTATTAATTATTGAACAAATATTCACATGCACATACACATGCAAAATAACCATACAAAGTTTAAAATAATGCCACTTATATAAATTCATAATTTAAAACAATTCAAATGTCCATGTAAGGTCCAAATTTAATAACAAATAATATGTTGTCAAAAATAATATTTAGACAAAATATTATTCAAAAATACAACAAGTAGTAAAAAGTTTTTGGGACAAGTAACACAAAAATCGTAGCAAGTTTCGATTAATCTCCTAACAAAATTATCACTATTAACTAAAGTTAATTTCAAAATAAATCGGTTCATATATAGACTATCATGCTTTGGTAATATTACTCAAATTCTTTTAATAATTAAAGTATGATTTATACTTATAATATATATATATATATATATATATATATATATACTTCTTAATTATATAAAAATATAATAGTTAAAATATATTACTTATACCGCAAAAATATTCAATAAGTTATTATAAAATAGCTCTTTAACGCCTTTAAATTATTTATACAATAAGTATTCAAGTTTTTAATTCAAAAATTAAATCTCAAAAAATTAAGAGACTTATTATGCAATTTATCCCATAAGAACAGGAGTGCCGGGACTTAGACATAAGCTTTTGGCAGGAAATTTCAAAGTTAACTTCCGCCAACAGCATATCATCTCATTCATATACATATTTCTTTTTCTCTCCAATCACTTAGCCTTTACTCTAGAGAGAGAGAGTTGCCGGGACTTCTTCTTCTTTCTCACAGGAAATTTCTCTCCTTACGGCTGCTACCATGTAGTGCTAAGAGACTGTACCAGCAACTACGGTGACCCCTTTTTTTTCTTCGAAAATTTTAATTTTAATTTTTTTTAAATAAACACGAAAATTTTAAAGCAAAATATATACATAAATTCTTATATTTTAAATTAAATCTCAAACTTCTAACAGGAAATTTGTCAAATTTAGTACGTTAAATAATAATTAACGAAAAAATATCGGTTCATGCATGATGATTCTCCACTCTCATACCCATAAACCTGTCTCTTATACACATCTTTGCTTTTGGAAAATAAGTCTTTTACAGTTCCTATACTTATTTGGTAACTAAAAGTGGTTGAAAATTTGCACCATTTATAATTACAAAAATTACAATTTAATTGGCAAAAGACTTATTTTCCAAAAGCAAAATGTATTTAGATAATAGGTTAGTCCAAGGCAATTACCATAAATCATTAGGATTCCTGACTGGACAAAAATTTTGATTTTATAAGAAAGTACCAACACAAGTAATTCAATTTCATATAAAATTGTTTAATTAAAATATCATTATTTTATACTGATAATATATATACAGCTCTTATATTCTGAAGCTGGAAGTATACACATATCTAAGTATCAGATAAATGTAAATACAAGTTACGTTATTTACATTATGTAATTTATGAATCATTGTACTCTTATAAATATATGTACTACATGAGGAATAAAAAAACAGACTATTAACTCTTCCATTTTTTCTTTTTTCTCTTTCTCTCTCAATTTCATACATTTTTTATATTTTGTTTAACTTTTATAACACATTATGTGTAATTTTTTAATTTTTTTTTTTGGCTTATCAAGTTTTTGCCTTATGTGTAACTTGTTTGTGTTTGTTGGGGATGATAGGGCTAGTGGTCTTCTCGATGTTAGTTCTTTTGAAGTCTTTGGTGGTATCTAGAGAGGTGGACAATAATTAACCCAGAGCATGAAATTTACCCTAATAACAGTTATTTTAAGAAGTGTAATATAAGTTAAAATTAAACTTTTAAAAACTTTTCCTTACCAATCGCACTTCAATGTGGCTCTAGCCGAGTATAAAATTATAGTTAAAGACAAAAGTTAAAAAATTATATAAATTACGCATGTATTTGTCTTCCTGCATAACACGATTCAGGGTAACCAAACTAAATGTCGAGTGGGTAAAGCACTAGGTTGAGTCTGTCTCTTATACACATGACAAGGTGTATAAAGAGTATGAGAATTCACGAGAGGATAGTAGTGGGACTGGAACAGGATTACTATGATTACTAAAAGTTATACTTTATTACTAATTGCATAAATAGAACTATATGCAAGTATTGTAATCACAAAAGAACCAATATCACAATTTTAGTACAAAAATAAGTAGATAACCAAAATTTCAATATGTATTAGTAGCAAATAACTTTTTTATTTTTACAAAATTGCATATATCATCTTTATAAAATTGTTCCTTACATGTTCTCATATTCAGAAATCAGTTTTCTTTGCATTTAGTTAAATATAAGTGATTATGTTAGGTGAAAAATAACAAACTAATAAAAATTTTAATAAAAAAGTAAATTTTCTTATTTAAAACAATAACAATTAACTTTAAAATGCAACAAAAAGTAAAAACCATTACATGAAACAATAACAAACAAATTTATTATTTATTTATGATTTATAGTAAATTAGTTATTTAACTAAGTATGACAAAATTATATAGTTAAAATAACAAAACGAAACAATAATATAATTTTGCTGTTTGAAACAAATTAATAATGCTTACTTAATTTTTATATAATTAAGAAGAATATATATACTGTCTCTTATACATCTAGATGTGTATAAGAGACAGATATATAAGATATGGAGTACATTTGAAACTGTCTCTATTATACCATCTAATGGAATTTGGTAAAATTAGGAATAAAAAAGAAAAAGTATTAATTGATGGATAATGAGCTTTAAAATGATTTTAAAATATTTTAGTGGTATAATGAGATTGTAGTTTCATACTCCATATAATATATGGAGACAATTCTGTCTCTTATAAAAAAACATTTTTATAAGGATCAATCTTTACTGATTAGACATATCCTCTGGGTCTTATATACTCAAGGTTGTTCTTTGTCTCTTTAATTTTTCAGTTGAATTAGTTTGGAAAATTTGTTTAATGCAGAGATATTGCAATTGATGTTGTCTAAGTTCAAGAAGCCCAAAATATTGGGGACTTGGGTGAACAAGGAAATGCTTTCATCCAGGAGTATATGTATGCATATATGGATGTCTTGGTTACTGAATACTGATGATTGACTATATGGACATAAGCTTGGGAATATGTATATGAATTAGATGAGATGATATGTATTTGGTTGAAGAATAATGAGAATGTAAATCATTTTCCATTTGTCTTGTAGGTTGGACTCATGTTATATAATTAAATTAAAATGTTTATCATAATCCTTTTCTTAAATAGGTTGTTATTTCTAGATTATATTACTCCACATCATGTATAAGTTTGTCTATCTTGAAGTTTTATCCTTAGATGTACACCTTCCATCCTGCATTAAATTGTACGTTCTCAACATATAGGGTCTAATCTGGCATAAATTATTTCTTTTAATGAACACCCTTAAATTCAAATATTCCAAATGATGGAAATCGTCAAAAAGGAATTTCTTGAAAAGTTAAATGTAAATATCTCAAACAATATCAATTATGTATTCCTACTATAAAGTTGACTTGCAATTGGAAATTGGACTAGCAATTCCGGAAAGAACAAGAGACAGAAAGTTCTAAAGCATAACTTGGATTAAAAAATTTTGAGGCTGCATGTTTCAGAATATTTGAATTTAAGGGTCACTGGTAGCATGTGTATAAGAACTTTAATTAATAAAAATCTAGATGTGTATAAAGTTTTAGTAAAGTTTTTTTTAATAAATAATAATAAAGATATTGATAAAATATCTATTCCCGTGCATCGAATTGAGTCAAATTTTTTGGGGGTTAACAACACTTTGTCCCCTAGATAATTATATTTTGTTTACCTGAATTATAAAAATATACATTTTATCCCCAATTGATACTATTCATCTATTACCAATATTAAAATTATTAAAATAATTTAATTACATGACTAAATACTCTTGGTATTATATTTTGATTTTAATATTTAAAATTTGATAGTAAACAAAATAAATTATGTAAAAATAAATTATAGAATTACCCAAAAAATTTGACTCAATTCGATGCACGGGAATAGCTGTCTCTTATACACATCTAGATGTGTATAAGAGACAGGACAAATATCTTATTCCTTAAAACCAAATATATGAATGTGTTATTATATTCTATGGAAAGTCAGTGACACCACTAGAAGTTTTCGTCCTCATCCCCACTACATCCTGTCGTGACTTTCATTGTAAATCCCCTTATATATCTGTCTCTTATACACATCTAGATGTGTTTCCCTCCCTCACCAACTGTCGTTCCTGTGGCCATCAACCCTCCTCATCTCCTTCTCCAATCTCCTCACTCTCACTTACTGGGAATCACACCAGCCACTCAGATGCACTCAAAAGGAAAATGCAAACATGATGGAAAAATGAATAAAATTCTGAATTTTCTATGTGTTTGGTTGGCTTCAGAATATAAGAGCTTATGGATTCATGCTGGTTTCGTCCGGCGAAGAAATGAAGTAAGAATTTGGTGAGATGAATCTCAGTTGTGGGATTCAGATTTGTTTAATTCACACCAACGTTCCCTGTCTCAATTACATAATGTTGTTTTTTATTTCTCTACACTAATTATATGTTGTGCTCTTTGTTGGTTTCGTGAATTATATGTGATTTGGTGTCGCTGTAAAGGAAAAACAGAGAAATAATATTAAAAAGAAATAAAAAATGTGGTGAGGAAGAAGATGAATACGGTCAGGAAGAGTAAGAACTAAGAAGCCAGTAGTTGGGCCAATAAAATAAAATAATGTGCTACTTTTAAAAGGGTCATCTGGGCATAACCCAGCCTAAAGCCAATTTGGTGGCAGGTTACAATTTGTATATTATCTTCATATTTGAAACCTGAAAATTGATTGCCGGCCAACCTTGATACCATCCAAGATCCTACACAATATTGAAAATATTTTTGGCCAACAGTTAAGGTTGGGTTCTTTTGATCTTTGTATCCAAATACAGAATCCGAGGGAAAGCAAACACAAATTTTATTCTCTCTGGAAAAATGCTAACCGAAATCCTGATACTATAGATTGTACAGTTCTGAGGATCTTATACACATATATCTACAGTACTTCAAACAAAATCCAATCTTTCTGACACTGGTTTTTCATTTACGCTTAATGCTCTTGTCCCTCTAAATCTTCTTCCACAATCTTTATCACATCTTCTGTCTGAGCTGCATTGATTTCCATTACAGAAAAGGAAATGATAGGATATAACATAGTTAGTTCAAGGTAGTGCCAAATGAGGCCACAAGATCAATATCCATTCGGAAAGTCATTATTTAGGATTTATTCTAAATATCATTTAGAATAATTATTATATCAATTTTGATATGTGATACATACAACATAATAGGTGATTGAAAAATGTGTTTAAAAATGATTACAAAATAGTGATACTAGTATTATTTAGAGCAAACGAGTAATGTCATGTCCACATGAAGCAGAAAAGATAGCATAGTTATTGTTAGTTAGTTACTGACCAAGATGTTGTGGAAATGGAGCACCCATTGATAACATGTCAGAAACAATGTACATAGTTGGCCTAGATTTTGGATTAGCAACAAGACATCCCTCTGCAATTTTGATGATGCAGATATCAGAACCACTTCAACTTCTCTACTTGGATGCGAAAGCCGTTGGTCTAACAAGTCTTTCAGTTGAAAATTTCCAGGTGTAGGACACAATATTTGTGAGATGTAGTCACCAGGATAACGTCCTTTGATTACTTCTAATGCTAGTATCCCGAAGCTATAAACATCGCATTTTTCAGTCACTTCCATTGTGTAGGCAAACTCTGCAATGGTAATATCATGTCATGAGTAGATATAATCATATGCTTTAATTGTTACTGTAAAATATGCGATGGATATTGTAAGGCCCGGGTGATTTTGCTGTCACAATCCTATGAGATTCAGCATTTTGTCGCTTTGATTCATCATAAAAAAATAGAGAGAAAACATGGTTAATTACCTGGTGCAATGTATCCGTACGTGCCAGCTAGCGCGCTCCAATTGGACGAATCCTTCTTCAGTAGCTTAGCAGTGCCAAAATCTGAAACATGAGCCTCATAATCTGAATCAAGCAGAATATTTTTGGCTCGATATGTCTCGATGAACAATTGGCGGCAACAATCATGATGCATGTAAGACAAAGCATAGGCTACACCCTTGATGATATTTACCCTTTTCTGCCAATCAAATTCCTAGCTGCTGCATCTTTGCTTAAAAGTTTGATTTTTAACTACAAGTTATACTGTGTAGAACTTTCCATTTTATTGAAACATCCAAAATTGTATAGCTGAGTCCATAATAATGCATTGTTTCTAGACATCCATATCTTGTCACATCTTATATCTCATTCAAGAATCCATTTCGATCTGTCATCTCAGATGGATGATGAAGTCTCTTTACAGCTACTACATCAGCTGATGGAAGATTTACCTTGTAGACACTCCCATAACCACCTTCCCAATGCAAAATGTTGAGTTGAACACTTTGTGGCTTCCAAGAGTATCTACTATACATTTGGCCTATAATCTAAATCCGGATATAGGATGGTTTGTTCTTACTGTCCGCATCCAGATCTGGATGTGTATTCTCTTTCTTGTGTACGTTCATACAGAATGAATGATCCAAGAGAACGCATAGAGAAGTACAAGTGATCCTAGAAGCGGGAGTAAGATTATCCTGTCAAAGAACGCCCCTTGTGTCTCTTATGCGTTCTTTCAACAGGAGGGCTTTTACAAGGTTGTAACCCTGTAATATCTATTAAAGGGTTCCCCTTTACTTGCTGTATTGTGAGATTCTTGAATACATTTCCAGGGGGAATAGGACCCTCTAAATTATTGAAAGATAGGTCAATATGCGTTGAACCAGGCATTGCATCCAAATCATCTGGAATGGAACCAGATAGATTATTGTGGGAGAGATTTAACATTTCTAAACTTCGCAAACTTCGAAACGCAGATGGTATCTCTCCTACAAGAAAATTGTGACTAAGATCAAGGGTAGAAAGTTGAATAAACTTTCCAAACTCAATAGGTATATTTTGGCTCAAAAGGTTGCTACTCAATTCAACTGAAACAATTTCTGGCAGTTTCCTAAAGTGCCTCTTGGTATTGAGCCATCCAATGAATTTGCAGACAGGTCTAGAATGAGTAGTTGAGTTAGTGATCCTAGTTCTTGAGGTATACTACCAGATAACTGATTTTCTTGCAAGAATAGATTTAGCATAGAAGTCAGCTTTCCAAATTCCTTTGGAATCTCCCCAGTTAAGCGATTTGAGGAAATATCAAGTACACCTAGTTGAGTTAAATTTCCTAATTCAGGAGGTATAGGACCTGAGATGTTGTTTTCTGCAATCTTGAGAGTAGATAAGTTTTGACATCTACCCCAATCGGCAGAGAGTTCACCATAAAAATTGTTGTTGCTAAGATCCATGTAGTCCAAGTTTGGATAGACTCCAAACATCTCAGAGACGTTTCCAGTGAGCCGGTTCCCATAGAAGACAGTTCTAAGTAAACTTGAGCAGTTCTTCAAACTTCTAGGAATTGGACCTGTAAGCATGTTCTCATTTACAGTGAGATTCTGAAGCACTCCACCTTGGCACAGCCCTTCAGGCAACTGCCCAGAGAACTGGTTTTCAGCCATGATCATAGCAACTAACTTAGTCAAATTTCTAAGCTCTTGGGGAATAGGACCAGAAAGTTGGTTGTGAAGAACATATAAATATTCCAAGTTACTCAAATTACCTAATGTAACAGGAACGGAACCGGTTAACAGATTATTGCTTAATTCTAGATCCTCAAGAAGTATCAGATTGCCCAACTCCTTGGGAATGGAACCTGAAAGTTGATTAGCATACAGGTGCAGAAAGGTCAAGTTGCTCAGATTACCTAATGATGGTGGAATTGAGCCAGTGAGATTATTGTTAAATAAGCTCAAACTATTAAGTGATGTTAGATTACCTAATTCAGAAGGAATTGAACCAGAGAGATTATTGCTGAAAAGATACAACACCTTTAACTTATTCAAGTTACCTAAAGTGGATGGAATATGACCTGATAACTGGTTTCCATCCATGAAAACCTCTACAAGGTTATCAAAATTTCCTAATTCTGGAGGAATTGGACCCGAGAGTTGATTGTCATGGACATATAAATAACTCAAGTTTTTCAAATTACCAAAGGAAGCAGGGAAGGGGCCATCAAGATTGTTTGCGGCCAAAGCAAGATCATTTAGAAACCTCAACTGGTTATCTCCTCAGGGATTGAATACATTTAATAGTTTCCATTAAGGTGAAGAGTTTGAAGATTTTTCAACAAGCCGATTTCGCGGGGTATTTCATTTGATAATGCACCGCCTTGCAAATCAAGATAAATGAGCTTGGAGAGGTTACCTATCTGAGGCGGTATGCTGCCTGAAAATTCATTATTTTCCATATCAACATATTCAAGATTTGGGAGGGATGAAAATGGAAAGTTGTAGAGTGTACTATTTATATTTGAATCTGACAGGTTCAACCTGTTAACACTTCCATTAATACAAGAAACACCATACCAACTGCAGAGGCTGGAATTTTGCTGGAGAATCCACGAAGTTAGGAGGGGATTATCCGGATTCAAAAAACTGGATTTCCATTTAAAAAGTGCTGCAGCCTCTTCAGCAGAAGCTGAAACAGTTCCATGGAAGCAAAATAATATGGTGAGAAGTTCAAAAACCAAATGAACTGTGAAGAAAGAAGGCTTTCCAATAGGAACAGAAATCATGGTTTCTGCTTCTTTGCAATGTTTGAAACTTCCAGATTGATCAAAGTGGTTTATTTGACAATAGAAATGAAACATATATAAATGTTACCCATTGGCTGCATTTGCACCACAGCCTTACAATACCAATCAAGTAAGAGTAATCTTGACTGAGCATTATTTTCCACAAGACAACACAAATCTTCCACAGACTATAAATATACAAAGTCCAGAAATACATAAGAGAGAATTCATGTTTGACACGAAGACTCTAGGTTCTCAACACAAAGCTCAAACCCACAAACGCACATTTCTTGGAGAGCAAAGAGAGCTCTAGTAAAACAATGGGAGCACATTGGATAAGAATTTGTTAACTAATATTTTCACTCCCTCTATTTTAAAATAATGGGGGAAAATCGCCAAAATAGTCCATCAATTTTTTCACTTTAGTCAAAATAATGTCTCAATATTTTTTTTAGCCAGAATAGTCCCTCAATTTTTTTTTTGCCAGAATAGTCCTTTAACTTTTATTTTTAGCCAAGAAAGTCCTTTTATGGTGGAATCACCATAATTTTTTTTTTATTTATTTATAAATTTCACATAAAAGGACTAACTTGGCTAAAAAATAAAAGTTGGAGGACCATTCTGGCTACAAAAAAAGTTGAGGGACTATTTTGGCTAAAGTAAAAAGTTGAAAGACTATTTCATTGTGATTTTCCCAAATAATCATCACATTTGATTGGTAACATTAATTAAAGAAATTATTAATTTGCATTAATTCTATAAAAAGATAGTTCAAAATGACTAAAATATCCTTTTGCATTAATATCCCAATTCCATAATCCACCTTTCATTAATGTTGCATTAAGAGTAAAAGTTAGATAACAATATCATTTAATTCTTTCTTGATTTTTCAAAATGACAGATAATATGACACAAGATAAATTATCTAAAATAACGGTTATTTTGAAATGGAAGACGTAATAAATTATAGTAAGCAATTAACTAGTTGATGCACAAGCTAATTGAGTATTTTACTAACTGAATATGTTTATTTTTAATGAGGTACCTTGATGTCTGTCAATTCTTACATGTAGAGTCCACAGTAGATAGGATGGATCCCTTAATCCACATTTATCCACATCACTCTACCTCATTAAAAATAAATTTCTTCAGGGTGATGTGGATGAATGTGGACCAAGGTGTCCAATTCACCTACCGTAGATCGGGTTCATATAAGAATTTTTCATTGAGTATGTATAGTAGAATATTCGTTTATAGAGTGGGCATTGATAGAGGCAAGTGCGTGAATTTTTCTTCAGGCATTGATCTTTATAGATGCAAATGTGTATGTCAAAATCTTATCTACTCTCAAGATTGCAGAAAAGGAGATCTTGTGTAACCTTGATATTATAAATAGAGATCTTAAGTTTTGACTTTTATGTATCAAGCACTAAACATAAGAGAGTTTAGTGGGCTATTGGACCTTGTTGGTCATTAAGCCTTTTATCTTTATTTTGGTCTTTCTTGTATTTTTGTACTAGTGCTTTTGTGGGTTTAGTAGCACTCTCTTAAAGCTTTTGCATTCATATAGTAAAATTTTGCTCGCCTTCACCCGTGGAAAATAAAGGTTTTTCTTACTGAACCACGTGAATCTGGTGTTAACTCTTTTTATTTTGTATATTATTTTGTTATCGTTTGTTTCGAATTTGTTTCGAACTTTTGTCAATTTCTCGGGATCCTTCCTAACAAACTAGTATCAAAGCTTCCAAGAAAGTTTTGAGGTATTATGACAATAACAAAGACACATGTAGAGAAATTTGACCACAGTAGTCAACTTCGGGATGTGGAAACTCTATAAGAGACACTAATCCAAGATGGTGTGGACATAACTCACCTTCATGGAGTGGGAAAAAAGCTATAGAAGATGTCGGTAGAGGATTTTAAGGACCTTGATAAAAAGGTCAGATCAGGTATTATCCTAAATATCTCTGATGAGGTTTTAAGGGTGGTCGCTATTGAGACGACAGCCAAAGGTATTTGGGATAAAATGAAGAATTTGTATATGAAGAAAACAATTGAGAATCAGCTTTATTTAAAGCAAACCCTTTACATATTTCGAATGACTGAATGTACATCTATACTCTCACATTTTGATAAATTTGATTCCATTGTTATGAATTTACGGAATATAAATATGAAAATTGATGATGAGGATCAGGCTCCTGTATTGTTATGTTCCCTTCCCCTATCATTTAAATATTTTCGTGATACTATGATTTATGGTAAAGAAACAATCTCATATCGTAAAATTAAATCTGCTTTAAAATTTAAGGACCAAACTGATAGGGATATAGCTGGAGAAATTGGTGAAAATTAGGCTGAAAGCTGGGTTGTCAGGGGTAGATCTAAAAATAGAATTTGACTCTTATAAATCAAAATTTAGATCTAAATTCAGATAAAAAATTTGGTATACAATTATTGTCATAAAACGAGACACATTAAGTCCGAATACTTCAGGTTGAAAAATAAAGATAAGCATACGGAGAAATCTAACCAGAAAAATATTGATACTACTGAGACTAGTGTTGCAGCTGATGAGAGTGATAAAATTTTTTTCTTTATCACTAATGATAGAACAAGTCTAAATGAGTGGATTTTAGATTTGGGGTGCTCTTATCACATGTTTCCTAATTGGGATTTGTTTTCCACTTATGAATCTTGTAATGGTGGAATTGTTTTGATGGGCAATAATACCGTTTGTGATGTTGTTGGTAAGGATGCAGTCCGGATTAAAATGCATGATGGTTTTGTAAGGACACTTACTAATGTTAGACATGTTCTTGATTTAAAAAAAAAAATCTCATCTCTTTACGCACTTTAGGGTGTCTTGGTTGCAAATATGCAACTGATACAGGTGGAGTTATGAAAGTCTGTAAGGGTGCTCTTGTTATTATGAAAACTTGTAAGTCTGGTACTTTGTATATTTTGTAGGGTTCTACTGTCACAGGTTCTGCAGCAATCTCTTCATCATCTTTGTCTAATTCTGACATCACCAAATTATAGCATATGTGTTTGGGACACATGAGCGAGAAAGGCTTGATTATGTTGAGCAAAAGAGGACTTCTTTGTAGGTAGAGTACTAGGGCGATGGATTTTTGTGAATACTGTGTCTTTGGAAAGTAGAAGAGAGTCAGCTTCAGTTCACCAGCAATCCACGGGATAAAAGGTACTTTAGATTATATCCATTTTGATCTTTGGGAGCCAGCTCGTGTTCCATCTAAGGGTGATGCCAGATATATGTTGACTTTCATTGATGATTATTCAAGAAAAATTTCGGTTTATTTTCTAAACATACACAAATTAATGTTTACCTAACTTTCGAACAATGGAAAGTTTTGTTTGAGAAACAGACAACATCTAGTTCAGACGTATTAGAATAGATAATAGCAAGGAATTTTGTGAAGGCGAATTCGATGAATTTTACAAAAATGAAAGAATTGTTTGGCACCATACAGTTAGGATGACGCCTCAACAAAATAGTGTGGCTGAACGTCTGAACAGAACTCTTTTGGAGAGAGCCCGCTGTATGATTTCTAATGTAGGGTTGACAAAGGACCTTTGGGTAGAGGCGATCTCTACAACTTGTCATATTGTCAACCGACCTCCTTCTGCATCTATTGATTTCAAGACTCCTGACGAGTTTGATTAGGTACTCTTGTTAATTACTCTGATTTGAATGTTTTTGGGTGTCCAACATATGTGCATGTGAATTATGGAAAATTAAAGTTTAGAGCTAAAAAGTGCATTTTCCTTGGTTATGCTTCTAGGGTGAAAGGCTACAGATTATGGTGTCTTGATCCCAAGTCTCCAAAATTTGTAATTAGTAGAAATGTTACATTTGAATAACTTTCTACGTTATCTTCAAAAAAAGAGTCTTTCTAGTTCTTGTGGTACAGATATAGATGATAATACGCAGAAACAGGTGGATCTAGAGTTTGGTAGTTCTGATCCTTCTCAGTTAACCTCTTCCAGTTAGAAAAATTTAGTAGATGAACCGGAGTCTATTGAAGAAGAACCAAAGGAGGAGGAGCATTCCATTGTCAAGGATAGACCAAAGAGGGAGATTCGACCTCCACAGCGATATTCAAATTTAGTTGCATATGCTTTGTCAGTCGTTGAAGAAATGGATGGAGTTTGTGAGCCTTCACCTTCTTTGAAGCAGTTTATTGTGATAATTCAGCTAAGTGGTTGGTCGCTGTGAATGAAAAAATTGAATCTCTTTGTAAAAATAAAACTTGGGTTCTTGTGAAGTCGCCATTGGGTAGGGGTGTTCATAGTTTGGTTTAACCAAATAAATCGGTTGAACCAAATTAGTTTGATTTTTGATTTTCGGATAAACCGAATAAAAAATATTGGTTATATGATTCGAATTTGGTTATTGAAAATAAAAATATCGGATTACTGAATTATCGAACTTTTAGTTTTATTAGTTTTAATTTTTAATTTTTAGTAACCCAATTTCATGTTCCATTCATTCAACACTTTGATATTGTTTTCCTTTGTTATTTTTTTGTTTCTAGTGTTAGTTTTAGTAGTTTTAAGTTTTTGTTTATTAATTTGATTAGTTTAATATTTAATTTTATACTTAATTTTTAAATTAACTAGTGAACTTTAGTTAATTAAATAAATTAAAAAAAAAGTTTAATTAACCAATCAACCGAAAAAAGTTTTGTTCGGATTTGGTTTAATTTTCTTACCTTTGAAATACCAAAATACCAAAAAAATTTACCGAATTACGAAATACTTGTCGATGAACACCCATACCTTTGGGTAAGAAAATTGTTGATTGCAAATGGATCTTTAAGAAGAAGGAAGATCATCCAGGGGTTGAAAATTCAAGGTATAAATCACGATTCATTGCATAGGGCTATAGTCAGGTACACGGTATTGATTTCAATGATTTGTTTTCACCTGTTGTTAAACATAGCTCTATTCGTATTTTGCTTGCCTTAGTTGCCATGTATAATTTGGAATTAGAACAACTTGATGTCAAGATATCTTTTTTACATGATGAACTCGAAGAACAAATTAATATGAGGCAACCTCAGGGATTTGAAATTGAAGGAAAAGAAGACCATATTTGCTTGTTAAAGAAATCCTTGTCTGGATTGAACAGTCTCCAAGACAGTGGTATAAGAGGTTTGATTTTTTTATGTTAGGTCATGGTTATTCAAGGAGTATGTA
Source organism: Cinchona pubescens (assembly GCA_025175665.1). Classification (NCBI taxonomy): domain Eukaryota; kingdom Viridiplantae; phylum Streptophyta; class Magnoliopsida; order Gentianales; family Rubiaceae; genus Cinchona; species Cinchona pubescens. The sequence goes on from JANKKI010000285.1 coordinate 124,287, forward strand.
TGATAGTTGTGTCTATTTCTCGAAATTAAATGATGATTCTTTCATTTATTTGTTACTTTATGTTGATGACATGCTCATTTTTCATTTTTTTTCCTAGAAATTCACAATTTGAAGGCACAGTTGAGTAGTGAATTTGAGATAAAAGATTTGGGAGTAGCTAAGAAGATTCTTGGCATGGAAATCAAGAGAGATCGAGGAGTTATGAAATTGTTCTGACCCAAAATGCATTACCTTGAGAAAGTTTTGGAGAAATTTAACCTGAAAAATGCTAAACCTGTGAGTACTCCTCTTGCAAGTCATTTTCGACTTTCAGCTGCTTAGTCACTACAATCAGATGACATGGAAGAAGGTACACACATATACGTGTTCTATCTTCTAGTGCAGTCAGCAGTATCATGTATGCGATAGTTTGTACACGTCCAGACATTGCACAAGCAGTTAGTATAGTTAGTAGGCATATGTCTTGTCCTAGAAAATAGCATTGGCAGGCTGTGAAATAGATTCTCAGATACTTGAAAGGTACTTCAAACATTTGTTTGGAACTGGAAAAAATAGTGACACTAACTTGATTGATTTTGTGGATTCGAATTACACCGGAGATCTTGACAAAAGAAGTTCACTTACTGGTTATGTATTTTGTGTTGGTGGTTGTGCAGTCAGTTGAAAAGCTACTTTACAACCTTTTATGGCATTGTATACTACGAAAGCAGAATATATGACTGTGACCGAGGCAATCAAAAAAGCACGCTTGTGGTTAAGAGGTTTGTTTGGCGAGTTGAGTCTACATCATAGTGTTACTACAGTTTATTGTGGTATCAAAATGCAATTCACTTGATAAAGATCAGATGTGTCATGAAAGGACTAAGCACATTGATGTGAAGTTTCACTTCGTTCAGGATACTATTGTTGAGGGAAAAGTTCTTATTCAAAATATCAGTACCAAAGATAATCCTGCAGACATGTTTACGAAACCTCTTCTGGTTTACAAGTTCAAACAATGCTTGGACTTGGTTGGCATTCGTTGTTGGTGATTAAGCCCATTGGGACTTTTGTGGAGAAGATGGAGTAAGTTTGCTATTTTGCTATTTTGTGGATGTGGGTACACGCTAAGGTAAAGATTTGTTATGTGGCTTTTGTCCCACATTGATTAATGTTAAGGAGAGTTGTGTAGCCTTGGTCTTATAAATAGAGATCTTAGGTTTTGAACTTTATGTACCAAACACTAAACATAAGCGAGTTTAGTGGACTATAATTGAACCTTGTTGGTGACATCTAGTCTTTCATCTTTATTTTGGCCTTTTTTGTGTTTTTGTACTAGTACTTTTGTGGGTTTAGGAGCACTCTCCTAAAGCTTTCGTATTATTCTCGTATAGTAAAATTTTGCTCACCTTCACCTGTGAACGTAGGTCTTTCGACTAGAGCACATAAATCTGGTGTCTCTCTTTTATTTTCTCTATTATTTTGTTATCGTTTAGAGAAGATTTGAAATCAAACTTTTGTCAAATTTCCTGGGATCCTTCCCAACAAACAAATGAAATTCTTTGCTCCTTAATAAAAATAAGGCATTAAGAATAAGACCTTCAGACAAAGAAATCGAAAACATTAGAGAGCACGTTCACATAGTTTTTAGTGAAAATTGAAAAACCAGCGAAGGAAAAGTTGAGCACTATTTAACTTTTCTAATCAATGCATTAAATTTTTATAACTCAATCTTGTATAGATTTCTTTAACTTTTTTAAAAAAAATTAATTTGTATGTGTTAGTATTTCGGTCTAAATATAAATTTCACTTTTTTGAATAAATTTTATTAAAAATTGAATAAAGTTAAATAAGTTATTAATTATAAAATTACTCTGTATGACCAAAAAAGTCAAACAATGACAAAAATTGAGACGAGGGAGTATCTTTATAATATTTTTACAAATTAACTGTGTATATTATTTTAAATAACTAGTGTGATATTACGTGCTTTGCACGTTTGAAAATATTAATTATTTGATTTTTATTATTATGAATTAAAAAGTAAAGTATGTTTAGAGATACTAACATTTACATTTTTTTTTAGTTCACTTCATTTTTGCTTATAAAATTTTTGTTTCAACGGGGCGTGAATCTACAACCCATATAATTCCGTATGAGTTTGGAGAAATATTTGTTCATAGGTGATTTTCATGCATTTCCTTTTGATAAACTTTGTTGAAAATATAAGAAATTTATTTAGTTTAATAGTTCAAGCAATTTCATAAAATCCAAATAATTGTGTCTTGTGAATAACACACCCCACCATCTAGTTTTGAAAAATGTTGACAATTTATGCTATTTATTGAAACCCTTTATTCTCTTCAATTAATCAAGTTCTATCCTAATAACTTTAGATTTATCAAGCGCATTAAAATATTTGATTACTCTTAAAAACCTCTATACATCTCTTGGAACTAATTTGATGAAGGAATCTTCTTGTGCAAATATTAAATAACAATTTCTAATTTAGGAAATAAAAATCTCTCTTAAATATAGTTTGCACAACTATAGGAATTATATCATGAAAATAGAAAAAATGAAAAATATCTATTGCCATTTAGTAATTTACTGTAAAATTTAGTGATAGATTCATTATTATATTAAAAATATCAATCTATATAGTAGTAAATTAAAAGGTAGATATTGAAAATTATAAATTTTATTTGATAAAATAAAATCAAAAACATATAGTTGCAATGGCTATCAACTTGTATAGTAATAATTCAAAAGTAATAACAACATTTAGTATTTAACTTTTATTAGAGAAATTACACTATAGTTAAAATCTAATTAATAACTAAATGCTTTCCCTAGATTTTTATAATGATCTTTATCATTGTTATTGTATATTAAATATCTAGATATTTACAGGTACAAAGACAATGATAATAATATTTTTGTAGGAGGACAATAATTATCTATAAAGAATTTTAACTAATATAATTTAGGAACTAATACATGATTATAGGAAAAGCATAATTTAGATTAAATATGTGCTAATTATTCAATGTATGAAAAGAGAACTAAAAACAAAATAAGAATTGCAAGATAATGATTATGTTCTTTTAAGAAAAATAAAATAGGTATGGATTATTCTAAAGTAGAATATGCCTCGTAAATTGCATTTGCAACTACCACAATAAACTGTAGTAACACTATCTACTGTATATCTGTCTTAATACACATCTAGATGTGTATAAAAGACAGGCATATTCTGAGACAATAAATTAATATCATTATTACAAACTCTAAACAATAATATTAAAGATTGCTCAGATATATGCACAATTTATTGGGTCACAAGATGACATTGACCTCCTATAGAATTGGACAATCGGTGATTCTTATAGCCCTTGAGAGTAATTTTTTGATTTGAATTGGTTCAATTTTTATAAGGATTTTGCCCTAATTTAAGATTGTTAAATTGACAATGAAATTTGATAGGGGATGCGGGTTAAGTACGAGACAAATTGGGGCATTAGATAACAATCATTGAGAGTTAATCCAATTCATGCAGACTTAAATTTTATGTTTATTTATTGCATTATATAATCACTATTTCTAAATTAAAATTTTTATTGAATGGGTGCGAGTTATCAATAAAAATTTTGATTTAGAAGATAAGGGTTTTACTGTTAATACACGTATGAATAAAATTTTTGTTTTTGACTTCTCAAGTTCCTACGTTATGTGTTGTGTTTATTGGTGATGATATGTTTGTGGTCTTCTGATGTAATTTTGAAGTTTATGGGGGTTGACAGGTGAGTTGTAGGATTATGCATCAACTGTTAAATTTATTTTATCTATGATTTTTAGAAGTTTGTCTCGAATTTATCAAGGAGTTCTGAAATTTTAATTGGTGCTCTACGCAGGTTTGTGTCTGAATTCATGGCACTGTAAGTTCATTCCATTCATGATTTTAATAATTCTAACTAATCTTGCCTCATCAGACGATAGATCATTTTGAATTTTGGAGTTTTTTAAACATGCGTTTGTTACTCAATGTGCTTTAGCCATTAGTTGTATCAAATAATTTTGTGGCAAGTCATATCCATATTTTTGCTTGATCGATAATTTTGAACTCCCTAAAAGGGCAGATCAAATGTTGAATAATGCCGACTGCTTGTATTTCTTATAATGAGATCAATGAGGAGTTCAAGAAGAATGTGATAGAAATCTGATGGTTGTTCATGTTGAAATACCACTGTACAACACACAAGAACAATATTAAAAACCAATTCTATATTTGTCTCTAATACAGATCTAGATGTTTATAATTGGGTCCAAGTTCTTAGCTTTAATTATCTAATTTTCAACTAAGATATCAAAAGGAAATCTGAAAATCATACACAAAAGATGTGTATAAAGATGTGTTACGGATAAATTTTTATTTATGTTATAAATTATATGGGTTGTAGATGTCACGCCCCGTTCTCGAGGTCCTGTGACTGTCGTGCCCTCACCGTACCCTAAGGATATCAAACTCATAATAACTTCCAATTCTTGATCAAAACCCTTAATCGAATCTATGATTATAACCTGTAAAGATATTAATTTTGTGGGGTGAGCAACAAAGCACTCAACAAGTAGCTAACACCGCCATTGTATCTGAACCAAACAAGTTATACACATATATATTTTATAAAGTTTTAACACAGTCATACAAAAGTTTTTAGAAAAAAAATTTAATTACGATAAATTATAAAATCTTATTTCACATAATTGCAAATGTTTCTTTTCAAAAACAAAACGTACATATTTTTATAACAAGTGGCATTACATCAAAGATTTGTAGGACAGATTTCACAAATATCAAAAATTCTAAATCAAAATCAGAATACAAAAATCAGAATTAGAATATCAGTGTCAAATTACATAATCTAGATCTGTCTCTAATAGACATGGTTCATGGGTTGAGAGAAAACAATAAGCTGATCATAGTTGTTTGTATTTAATAACCCATAATTTTGTTTGATCTTATAGAATTGGTACCTAGCAGGGTCTCAAAACCATCTTAGGCGAGTTCGGAGTTTGAAAGCTAGAAGTTATCTTATCTGCGATTCGAAAGTGCGAACTATAGTTCCTACCGATTATTCATGATTATTTTAAGAGTCTCGGTTCATTATTAATTATTGAACAAATATTCCATTCACATATACATGCAAAATAACCATACAAAATTCAAAATAATGCTACTTATATAAATTCATAATTTAAAATAATTCAAATATCCATGTAAGATCCAAGTTTAATAACTAAAATAATATGTTGTCAAAAATAATATTTAGACAATATTTTCGAAATTACAAAGGGGTAATAACCACTTACCTCGAAGTAACACAAAAATTGTAGCAAGTATCCGACTAATCTCCTAACAAAATTATCAAATATTAACTAAGGTTAATTTTAAAATAAATCGGTTCGTATATAGACTATTATACTTGCGGTAATATTATTCAAATTTCAAAAATATTTAATCATATTCATACTAAAAAATATATATATATTCTTCTTAATTATATAAAAATATAACAGTTAAAATATATTACTAATACCGCAAAAATATTTAGTAAGTTATTATTAAAAAGTTCTTTAATACCTTTAAATTTCTAATACAATATAATGAATAAAGTTCAAAAATTAAATCTCTAAAAATTAAGGGACTTATTATGAAATTTATCCCAAACTATCATGTCAAAGACCTAAAAGACCTAAATTGTAATTAACCCAAAGTACTAAAGGACCTAAACTTTAATTAACCCAAATTTTGAAACTTCCTGGCAAAAGCTATGCCAAGTCCCGTCAACTCTCTCTCTATTTTTTTTCTCTCCAATCCCTTGCCTTTTCTCTCTCCTACTTTTCCTACTTTGCTTTTACGTCTTTCTCTCTCTTCCTTATTCCTTCTTCCAGCAGTATGCTTCTTCTTCTCTCTCTTCCTTATTTCGCTACGGCTGCTACCAATAGTGCCAACCCAGAGCAGGAGCAACCAGCAACTACGGCGACCCTCCTTTTTTTTCTTCGAAAATTTTAATTTTAAATTTTTTAAATAAACACGAAAATTTTAAAGCAAAATATATACATAAATTTTTATACTTTAAATTAAATCTCAAACTTCTCACAGGAAATTAAATTTGTCAAATTCGTACGTCAAATAATAAACAGAAAAATATCGGTTCAGACACGATATTCCATATATGAAAAATACATATAAAGAAAAAGGAATAATTAAAAATTTTGGTTAAGAAATTCTATCGAATTTGATACACGATAAACTTTTAGTGTATACGAAAACTCCTTTCTCTAAAACTTAAAATTTCAGCTAGCAAAAATAATTTCTTAATCCTATATATTCCCTTATTTATACATATTTTACTCCCAAAAGCTTCCAATTTCTATTTCCTAAAAATTAGGTAAAAATCTTACAATTCTTATACTTATTTGGTAACTAAAAGTCTCTTAAAATTTGTACCATTTTAATTACAAAAATTGCCATTTAATTAGCAAAAGACTTATTTTCCAAAGAAAAATGTATTTAGACAATAAGTTAGTCTAGGGCAATTACCATAAATCATTAGCATTCCTAACTAGACAAAAATTTTGATTTATAAGAAAGTACTAACACGACTAATTGAATTTACACTTGTTATAAAAATATGTACGTTTTGTTTTTGAAAAGAAACATTTGCAATTATGTGAAATAAGATTTTGCTTTGATATCGAATTAAATTTTTTTTTGAAAAACTTTTGTATGATTGTTTTTTGAAAAACTTTAAAATATACCTGTGTCTTATACACATCTAGATGTGTATAAGAGACAGGATTTATATGGATACAAGAGTAGATTCTCCCCATATTAGAATTGAGTCGGAGAAAACTTAATTTCTCAGAATGATCTATTGCTGTCTCTTATACACATCTTACATAACCTTGACAAATTAGATGTCAAAAATAAATTAATACATTTGTTTTTCAATCCATTCTAATATCTTGAATGGTCCAACCTATCAAGAGTTTAACCCAAATAACTTTTATCTTTTTCTATTTTCTTTACGTTACCAAGTCGAATTTAGAAATTAAGTTTTCTCCGACTCAATTCTAATATGGGGAGAATCTACTCTTGTATCCATATAAATCTTCAAATAGAGTTATTTCGATACCACTTTGGTAACTATATTAATGATAATAGTCTATCATAATTTTCTCCAAAATCTAATGCATAAACTCGTAACATATTTTCTAGTGTTTAGATGGTCTTCTCGAATTGTATGTCTATTTAAGGATAATTTGTTAGGATGGAAACTCCAGATATTTGAAAAAATTACTTAACAAGCCCTTGAAGACGGTAACGAATATAAATAAAGAGAAATATTGTAACACATCCATTCTTACAACCCTTTAGTACCAAACCCAAAACAAGAAGTAAAATGACGTTCTCGATCTAATATTATGCTACGATAGTCCATGTAACCTCATAATTTACTCACATACACTGCACTAACTTTTCATGGTTATCTCACTATTCATAGATATTAAAATATGTTGGTTTAATCCAGTAGAATTTGGATCCACCATTATCTAAATAGTACCTCCTTCGTAATTTCATCCCTCAAACTGATTGCTAGGTACCAATAGTATCCCATATGTCAAAAATCTATCATTACACCTTTTACTAAAATCAGACATATTGCTTTCTCTCAATTCCTTGATCTTTACAAGTTTCCTATCTCCTTCTTAAGTGAACAAATATTTAAGTGTATTACGATCAGTAACTATGTCCAAATCAGTTAAACACTATAGTCGTCAATTTCGAGTCATGTGCAAGTTAATTATTCTCACAGAATTTTAGTTGCCTTTATGGTTAAACCATTACCTCATTGCTTGCTTCAACACACACTATCTAATCCATTGTCAAACTCATCTTTAGACTTACAAACCCTCAAGTCCCAAATGATAGGATTAAAATATATAATATTATCAACTCGTCTTTCGAATGCTAAAAGTCCTTTCCTAATTTCAAGTATCACACCAATTATACCTTCTTTTATACCGATCTTTTTCATAGTGTTACAATAGAAGAAAACTCTTTAATGAACTTTTGATAGTAACTAGCTCGTGCGAAAGGTTTCTTACTTTGGTAATGCTTGTAGACCTTGGCCAATCCATTTTATCCCGAATTTTTAGGATCAGTAATGAGTATATATAAAATCACATGTCTTATAAAAATTACCCTAATATAAACCTATCTTCCTTTAAAATGTCAAATATTTCTTTTAAATGTTTCTCATGAGATTTCCTATTTAGAAAATAAATCAGAATTTTATCAATAAATACTATCATAAATCTGTCCAGTTGAAACTTAAAACTAAACCTTGAATCTCATACAACCATTGGTCAAACCAAATGATATCACCAAAAAAAAATTTGTCCAAGATATTCTAAATAATTCTTTCATAATCGCTTCCAAAAAATTCATTAACTACACGATCATCAAGTTTCCCTCATTCTAGTAGTTGTCTACCATAGAAGTTAAGTATCCTTAATAACCACTAAAAAAAAAAACTCTATTGCGTGAAGCACATCTTAACACCATGTTTAACTAACCAATTCATACCTAAATATAGACTCGAAATCACTTATATCAATCAGGACCAATTTAACGGTAGACTCTTTTTCATATATTTTCACAACCACAATCACTAAACTTCATATGAGATCTCGAAATCCAGAATTCCATAGTGTATACACTAAAGATTCCTCAAACCACTCAAGTCATACAAAAATATTCCAAAATGTGCTCAAATTTTGAGTTGCGAGCTTTTATCCATTTTCCAAGGTCTTATATTTACGAACTTAAAATTTGAATCCTACTATGATTTCATCTTCCATATCATATTATTCTCCATCTTAGCAGGAACAAACGTTCCAAATACCACGAATAGTACTCCATAACTGACATGTTAGGTACAAGATTTAGAGTTGCTCCAATAATTAGCAGTTTTTATTTAAATCAAGCATCAATTTAAGGAAAATTTTTTTACAATTCACAGATATAACACAAGTATAAATTTTTGTTGTTTGCCAAAATAAGTTATGGCAAATTTACATAATCATTTTTTTTAAATATACTATTTTCGAAATATTACATTAGTATAGAAAAATGCTTTTACAAGTAAAAAAAAAAAAATTATAACAAATAAATCATACTTTAATTATTAAAAGAAGTCAAAATAGCACATAATATATTCTAAAATATATTCTTAATTAACAACAATGAACATAACTAACTGAATCCTTCAAGAATACCAAAAATCAATCAACATTCTATTATTACTAAGATGTGTATAAAATACTAATGAATACTATCATTTTCTCAATCTCTTTTCTCTTTATTGTTCTTCAAAGTTATTTAAAAATATTAATGTTATCATGTCCTTTATCCTTAATAGAGTTACCATTTTGATATTTCAATATCATGTTCATCGATTAATTTCAGTTCTTCATTTTCTTCCCACAGAGCTCTTTGAAATCCCTATCTTAAATATTTTACCAAAAAAAATCAATCTAAAATAAGCTCTAACAATAGGCATCTATTCTTTGAAATTTGTCTAATCTTCTTCACAATTGTCCTTAAATTCTAAATAACTTTAATTAGGAGGCGTTTGGTTTATGGGTATGAGAGTGGAGAATGGGAACCAAAGTTAATGATACATATAATTGTTGTTTGGTTGAACACTGTCTCTTATCATTCTATGGGAATGAAAGTGTTAAAATTGCGTACTTTCATTCCCCACTTGTGACATACTTTCACAATTGAGTAACTCATTAACATAATGAAACTCATTCCTATGTTAAACCAAACAAGTAAGGAGTAATGATATAAACCTATTCTAATAGTGGGGTTTATGATTCCCATTTCGATTTCGATTTCCGAATGTGAACCAAACACCTCCTTAGTTTCTCTTAACCGTAATACCTTCATATCTTTTCAATTTTATCAAACTAAATCCCATATGCGTACTTCAAATTACAAGTCTAATTAGTATCAATTTAAAAATATTCAAACTCATCAAAGTAATATTTAAGCTCAACTCTAATCCTTAATAGTTGTGCCATAGATTCTAAATCATAACTCTTGATACCATTCTGTCACGCCCCCGCTCTCGGGGGTCCCATGACTGTCGTGCCATTATCGTCCCCCGAGGACACTAGACTCATAATAACTTTCAATTCTTGATCAAAACCCTTAATCGAATCTATGATTATAACCTGCAAAAATATTAATTTTGTGGGTGAGCGGCAAATCGCTCAGCAAGTAACTAACACCACCTTTGCTGGACCAAACAAGTTATACACATATATATTTTATAAAGTTTTAACACACAGTCATACAAAAATTTTTCAAAATTTTTTTTATTCGATATCAAAGCAAAATCTTATTTCACATAATTGCAAACGTTCTTTTCAAAAACAAAATGTACATACTTTTATAACAAGTAGCATTACATCAAAGATTTGAGAACAAATATCAAAAATTCAAAATCAAAATCAGAATACAAAATTCAGAATTCGAAAATTCAGAATCAGAATATCAGATGTCAAACTGTGTGTTCGGACTTCATAAAATATATATGTGTATAACTTGTTTGGTCCAGCAAAGGTGGTGTTAGTTCTGTCTCTTATACACATCTAGATGTGTATAAGAGAAAGAACGTTTGCAATTATGTGAAATAAGATTTTGCTTTGATATCGAATGTATGAATTTTGAAAAATTTTTGTATGACTTTGTTCTCAAGACTCTTCTCTTATACACATCTAATTATTTGTATAAGAGTATTTATAGAGTCTTTATACACATTAATTATTGAACAAATATTCCATGCACATACACATGCAAAATAACCATACAAAGTTTAAAATAATGCCACTTATATAAATTCATAATTTAAAACAATTCAAATGTCCATGTAAGGTCCAAATTTAATAACTAAAATAATATGTTGTCAAAAATAATATTTATGACAAAATATTTTCAAAATTACAAAAGGGTAGTAACCACTTATCTCGAAGTAACACAAAAATCGTAGCAAGTTTCCGATTAATCTCCTAACAAAATTATCACTATTAACTAAAGTTAATTTCAAAATAAATCGGTTCATATATAGACTATCATGCTTTCGGTAATATTACTCAAATTCTAAAAATATTTAATCATATTCATACTAATATATATATATATATATATATATATATATATATTCTTCTTAATTATATAAAAATATAATAGTTAAAATATATTACTTATACCGCAAAAATATTCAATAAGTTATTATAAAATAGCTCTTTAACGCCTTTAAATTATTTATACAATAAGTATTCAAGTTTTTAATTCAAAAATTAAATCTCAAAAAATTAAGAGACTTATTATGCAATTTATCCCAAACAATCGTGTCAAAGGCCCAAAGAATCTAAGCTGTAATTAACCCAAATTTTAAAACTTCCCGCCAAAAGCTATGTCAAGCTCCGTCAACTCTCTCTCTTCTTTTTTCTCTCCAATCACTTAGATGTTACTCTCTATGTCAAGTCCGTCAACTCTTACTCCTCTTTTCTCTCCAATCACTTACCCTTTTCTGAAATAGTAAGATACTAGGAAAACTTTCATCTTACTTCTTTCCCTAACTTTGAAATTTCCTGCCAAAAGCTATGTCAAGTCCCGGCAACTCTCTCTCTCTTCTTTTTTCTCTCCAATCACTTGCCTTTTCTCTCTCATACTGTGTATAAGAGATACTTTCGTCTTACTTCTTACTCTTTCTTCCTTATTCCTTCTTCCAGCATGCTTCTTCTTCTTTCTCTTCCTTATTTCTCTCCTTACGGCTGCTACCAGTAGTGCTAAGCCGCTGCACCAGCAACTACGGTGACCCCTTTTTTTTCTTCGAAAATTTTAATTTTAATTTTTTTTAAATAAACACGAAAATTTTAAAGCAAAATATATACATAAATTCTTATATTTTAAATCTAGAGTAAAGCACTAACTGGTATCTCCCGTACAAGGCTGTCTCTTATACAAGAGACAGATGTGTATAAGAGACAGCATATACATATTCCCAAGCTTATGTCCATATAGTCAATCATCAGTATTCAGTTGAAATTTTTGGTAAGAATTAAAATTATCACCGAATTTGATACACAATAAACTTTTAATGTGCACGAAAACTCCTTTCTTCAAAACTCAAAATTTCAGCCATAAAAAATAAGTTATTAACCCTATAAAGTCCCTTCTTTATACATATTTTACTCCCAAAAGCCTCCAATTTCTAATTCCTAAAAATTAGGTAAAAATTCTACAGTTCCTATACTTATTTGGTAACTAAAAGTGGTTGAAAATTTGCACCATTTATAATTACAAAAATTACAATTTAATTGGCAAAAGACTTATTTTCCAAAAGCAAAATGTATTTAGATAATAGGTTAGTCCAAGGCAATTACCATAAATCATTAGGATTCCTGACTGGACAAAAATTTTGATTTTATAAGAAAGTACCAACACAAGTAATGTCAATTTCATATAAAATTGTTTAATTAAAATATCATTATTTTATACTGATAATATATATATATATATATATATAAAATGGGGATTTACAATGAATGTCTACACATGTATTTTAATTTTGATAGGTTGTAGTGGAAGTATATCCATATCTAAGTATTTGATAAATGTAAATACAAGTTACGTTATTTACATTATGTAATTTATGAATCATTGTACTCTTATAAATATATGTACTACATGAGGAATAAAAAAACAGACTATTAACTCTTCCATTTTTTCTTTTTTCTCTTTCTCTCTCAATTTCATACATTTTTTATATTTTGTTTAACTTTTATAACACATTATGTGTAATTTTTCAATTTTTATTTTTTGGCTTATCAAGTTTTTGCCTTATGTGTAACTGTTTGTGTTTGTTGGGGATGATAGGGCTAGTGGTCTTCTGATGTTAGTTCTTTTGAAGTCTTTGGTGGTATCTAGAGAGGTGGACAATAATTAACCTGAGAGCATGAAGTCGGTATTGTTAATTTACCCTAATAACAGTTATTTTAAGAAGTGTAATATAAGTTAAAATTAAACTTTTAAAAACTTTTCCTTACCAATCGCACTTCAATGTGGCTCTAGCCGAGTATAAAATTATAGTTAAAAGACAAAAAGTTAAAAAAAAATTATATAAATTACGCATGTATTTGTCTTCCCGTGCATAACACGATTCAAGGGCGTAACCAAAACTAAATGTCAGTGGGGGTAAATTTATATATAACTTTAGATCCCTATTATTGTGTTTTAAGGCCTATACTGTATAAGAATTCAAAACACAATAGTATGGTACTTTTATGACCATATAATTTTCCTAACTTTTATACTTATATTACTAATTGCATAAATAGAACTTATATGCAAGTATTGTAATCACAAAAGAACCAATATCACAATTTTAGTACAAAAATAAGTAGATAACCAAAATATCAATATGTATTAGTAGCAAATAACTTTTTTATTTTTACAAAATTCGTACATATCATCTTTATAAAATCGTTGTTCCTTACATGTTCTCATATTCAGAAATCAGTTTTCTTTGCATTTAGTTAAATATAAGTGATTATGTTAGGTGAAAAATAACAAACTAATAAAAATTTTAATAAAAAAGTAAATTTTCTTATTTAAAACAATAACAATTAACTTTAAAATGTCTCTTATACACATCTAGATGTTAATATTGTAACAGTTGTATAAGAGATATTTATTTATGATTATAATTAATTAGTTATTTTGTTATTTATACTAAAATAATATACTTATAAATAACAAAATGCAGATGTGTAATTAAGAGACAGCAATTAATTAATAATGCTTACTTAATTATTATGGAGAAAAATGTGTGCCTATTTGTTGAATTTGGTTGACTTCTTTTCTTTCCAATGGTGTGACTTTTCTTTTTATCCCAAAAACTTTTTTGTTGCTTGTTCTATTTCCCCATAATGGAATTTGGTAAAATTAGGAATAAAAAAGAAAAAGTATTAATTGATGGATAATGAGCTTGTAAAATGATGATTTTAAAATATTTTAGTGGTATAATGAGATTGTAGTTTCATACTCCATATAATATATAGAGTTGGTCCAAATAAGTTGTACAATATTAAAAATTAAAAATAAATTTATAAAATTTCTAAATTTTATATGGACAAAATTAAAATAAAATTTATTTTTTATCAAATTTCACACTCCATATAGAACAAGTTCTCAAGGACAGTGGGGACAAATGCCCCCATTGCCCCCACTCCCTCCTCCCCTGACACGGGTTATCAACTAGTTATATAAAAACACAATTTACATGGATCAATCTTTACTGATTAGATGATATCCTCTGGGTCTTATATACTCAAGGTTGTTCTTTGTCTCTTTAATTTTTCAGTTGAATTAGTTTGGAAAATTTGTTTAATGCAGAGATATTGCAATTGATGTTGTCTAAGTTCAAGAAGCCCAAAATATTGGGGACTTGGGTGAACAAGGAAATGCTTTCATCCAGGAGTATATGTATGCATATACTGGATGTCTTGGTTACTGAATACATCTAGATTGACTATATGGACATAAGCTTGGGAATATGTATATGAATGAGATGATATGTATTTGGTTGAAGAATAATGAGAATGTAAATCATTTTCCATTTGTCTTGTAGGTTGGACTCATGTTATATAATTAAATTAAAATGTTTATCATAATCCTTTTCTTAAATAGGTTGTTATTTCTAGATTATATTACTCCACATCATGTATAAGTTTGTCTATCTTGAAGTTTTATCCTTAGATGTACACCTTCCATCCTGCATTAAATTGTACGTTCTCAACATATAGGGTCTAATCTGGCATAAATTATTTCTTTTAATGAAATTGTTGATAAATTCAAATAATCCAAATGATGGACATCGTTAAAAAGGAATTTCTTGAAAAGTTAAATGTATAATATCTAGAACAATATCCATTATGTATTCCTACTATAAGGTTGACTTGCAATTGGAAATTGGACTAGCAATTCCGGAAAGAACAAGAAAAGTTAAGTTCTAAACTTTCATAACTTGGATTAAAAAATAGCTAAACCAATAAAGTTATAGGAAGTATTTATTTTTCGAATTTAACATTGAATTGAACTTTAATTAAAAAAATCTAAATGAATAAAGTTTTTTTTTTTTTAAATAATAATGAAGATATTGATAAAATATCTATTCCCCTGGATCGAATTGAGTCAAATTTTTTGAGGGTTAACAACACTTTGTCCCCTAGATAATTATATTTTACTTACATGAATTATAAAAATATACACTTTGCCCCCAATTGATACTATTCATCTATTATCAATATTAAAATTATTAAAATAATCTAATTAAACATGAATTATAAAAATATACACTTTGCCCCCAATTGATACTATTCATCTATTATCAATATTAAAATTATTAAAATAATCTAATTACATGACTAAATACTCTTGGTATTATATTTTGATTGAAAGTATTTAAAATTGGATAGTAATCTGTGATAATTATTTAAAAATAATATAATACTTTTAATATAATTTATATCAATATATTTCTTGGTCAAAATTTTAACATTTTATTTTATATTATTTTGAATTTATATAAAAATATATTTTTTATAAAATGATACAACTTACAACATTAGATATAATATAATTTAATATTTTTTTCATATTTTTATTCCTTAAAACCAAATATATGAATGTGTTATTATATTCTATTGAAAGTCAGTCCACCATTTCCAGTTCACTACTACTGCCTTGTGTTGTGTTTCGTCCACATCCATTCCCACTTCATCCTCTCGTGATCTCATCTCTTCCGCTCCTTGTCATGGCTATTGGTTACTGTCTCTTTCCCCTCCCTCACCAACTGTCGTTCCTGTGGCCATCAACCCTCCTCATCTCCTTCTCCAATCTCCCACTCTCACTTACTGGGAATCACACCAGCCACTCAGATGCACTCAAAAGGAAAATGCAAACATGATGGAAAAATGAATAAAATTCTGAATTTTCTATGTGTTTGGTTGGCTTCCAGAATATAAGAGCTTATGGATTCATGCTGGTTTCGTCCGACGAAGAAATGAAGTAAAAAATTGGTGAGATGAATCTCAGTTGTGGGATTCAGATTTCCATTAATTCACACCGACGTTCCCATCCCATCCATGTTGTTTTTTATTTAATTGACACTAAATATATGTTATACTCTTTGTTGGTTTCGTGAATTATATGTGATTTGGTGTTGTTGTAAAAGGAAAAACAGAGAAATAACATTAAAAAGAAATCAAAAATGTGGTGAGGAAGAAGATGAATACGGTAAGGAAGAGTAAGAACTAAGAAGCCAGTCTTTGGGCCAATAAAATAGAATAATGTGCTACTTTTAAAAGGTTCATCTGGGCATAAAAACAAAATTTGGTCTCGCAATAAGAGCCTAAAGCCAATTTGGTGGCAGGTTACAATTTGTATATTATCTTCATATTTGAAACCTGAAAATTGATTGCCGGCCAATCTTGATACCATCCAAGATCCTACACATCAATATTGAAAATATTTTTGGCCAACAGTTAAGGTTGGGTTCTTTTGATCTTAGGTTGCTTTTGGACGAGTGAGTTTGAATGGTAGGAAAGATATGAATAAATAAATTTGAAATGTCATAAAATTTGATTGAATTCTATTCATTTAATTATTAAAATTTTACGCTTGTTGTTAATAAATTTCAAATTTTTAACTAAATCTTTGACTTATTTAGATAAATAATTTCAAATCAAAATCCACGCAAATCCCTCCCATCAACACAGCCTTAAGGAATTTGCCAGAGAAATGTTAAGGTTGGAAAAACTAACCTCTTTGTATCCAAATACAGAATCCGAGGGAAAGCAAACACACATTTTATTCTCTCTGGAAAAATGCTAACCGAAATCCTGATACTATAGATTGTACAGCTCTGAAGATCTTATACACATATATCTACAGTACTTCAAACAAAATCCAATGACACTGGTTTTTCATTTACGCTTAATGCTCTTGTCCCTCTAAATCACTTCTTCCACAATCTTTATCATATCTTCTGTCTGAGCTGCATTGATTTCCATTACAGAAAAGGAAATGATAGGATATGACATAGTTAGTTCAAGGTAGTGCCAAATGAGGCCATAAGATCAATATCCATTCGGACTGTCATTATTTAGGATATTATTCTAAATATCATTAAGAATAATTATTATATCAACTTTTGATATGTGATACATACGACATAATAGGTGATTGAAAAATGTGTTTAAAAATGATTACAAAATAGTGATACTAGTATTATTTAGAGCAAACGAGTAATGTCATGTCCACATGAAGCAGAAAAGATAGCATAGTCATTGTTAGTTAGTTACTCACCAAGATGTTGTGGAGATGGAGCACCCATTGATAACATGTCAGAAACAATGTACATAGTTGGCCTAGATTTTGGATTAGCAACAAGACATCCCTTTGCAATTTTGATGATGGATATCAGAACCTCTTCAATTTCTCTACTTGGATGCGAAAGCCGGTTGGTCTAACAAGTCCTTAAGTTGTAAGTTTCCAGGTGTAGGACAGATTATTTGTGAGATGTAATCACCAGGATAACTTCCTTAGATTACTTATAATGCTAGTATCCCGAAGCTATAAACATCACATTTTTCAGTCACTTCCATTGTGTAGGCAAACTCTGCAATGGTAATATCATGTCATGAGTACGTGTAATCATATGCTTTAACTTGTTACTATTACATACGCAATGGATGTTGTAAGGGACCGAGTGACTTTGCTGTCACAATCCTATGAGATTCAGCCTTTTGTCACTTTGATTCATCATAAAAAAAATAGAGAGAAATTTATATTTAATTACCTGGTGCAATGTATCCATATGTGCCTGCTAGCGCGCTCCAATTGGACGAGTCTTGCTTCAGTAGCTTAGCAGTGCCAAAATCTGAAACATGAGCCTCATAATCTGAATCAAGCAGAATATTGTTGCTCGATATGTCTCGATGAACTATTGGCGGCGAACAATGACATCATGATGCATGTAAGACAAAGCAAAGGCTACACCCTTGATGATATTTATCCTTTTCTGCCAGTCTAAATTCCTAGCTGCTGCTTCTTTGCTCAAAATGTTTGCCAAGCTACCTCTTTCCAGGTACTCATAAACCAGTATTGAGTGTTTGGAATTTGAGCAGAAACCATAGAGTTTTACAATGTTTCTATGCCTGATATTTGTCAATGCCCTTATCTCATTCAAGAATCCATTGCGATCTGTCATCTCAGATGAATGATGAAGCCTCTTTACAGCTACTACTTCAGCTGATGGAAGCTTTACCATGTAGACACTACCATAACCTCCTTCCCCAACAGCAAAATGTTGAATTGAACACCTCTGTGGCTTTCAAAATCTGCCTGTACATTGCTCTGCCATCAAATACGGATATAGAGAAGAAGTCCATCACCATCCACATCCATATCTTCAGCTTTCGCTGTTCTCTTTCTTCGTTCATACAGAAGGAATGATCCAACGAACGCATCAGAGAAGTAAAAGTGATCCTAGAAGCGGGAGTAAGATTATGAGAACAAGTCTCCGAACCTTGTGTCTCTTATGCGTTCCTTCGACAGGAGGACTTTGACAAGGTTGTAACCCTGTAATATTTCCACACAAACCTTTATTCCCCTTTACTTGTTCTATTGTAAGATTCTTGAATACACTTCCAGGGGGAATAGGACCCTCTAAATTATTGAAAGATAGGTCAATATGCGTTGAACCAGGCAGTGCATCCAAATCATCTGGAATGGAACCAGATAGATTATTATGGGAGAGATTTAACATTTCTAAACTTTGCAAACCTCCAAACACAGATGGTGTCTCTCCCACAAGAAAATTGTGACTAAGATCAAGGGTAGAAAGTTGAATAAACTTTCCCAACTCAATAGGTATATTTTGGCTCAAAAGATTGCTGCTCAAGTTCAACTGAAACAATTTCTGGCAGTTTCCTAAAGTTCTTGGTATTGAGCCATTCAATGAATTCGCAGTCACAGGTCTAGAATGAGTAGTTGAGTTAGTATCCTAGTTCTTGAGGTATACTACCAGATAACTGATTTTCTTGCAAGAATAGATTTAGCATAGAAGTCAGGTCTCCAAATTCCTTTGGAATCTCCCCAGTTAAGCGATTTGAGGAAAGATCAAGTATACCTAGTTGAGGTAAATTTCCTAATTCAGGAGGTATAGGACCTGAGATGTTATTTTCTGCAATCTTGAGAGTAGATAAGTTTTGACATCTACCCCAATCGGCAGAGAGTTCACCATAAAAATTGTTGTTGCTAAGATCCATGTAGTCCAAGTTTGGATAGACTCCAAACATCTCAGAGAGGTTTCCAGTGAGCTGGTTCCGATAGAAAACAGTTCTAAGTAAACTTGAGCAGTTCTTCAAACTTCTAGGAATACACATCTAAGATGTGTATAAGAGACAGTGAGATTCTTAACACTCCACCTTGGCATAGCCCTTCAGGCAACTGACCAGAGAACTGATTTGTTTCAGCCATGATCATAGCAACCAACTTGGTCAAATTTCCAAGCTCTTGGGGAATAGGACCGGAAAGTTGGTTGTGAAGAAGATATAAATATTTCAAGTTACTCAAATTACCTAATGTAACAGGAACGGAACCGATTAACAGATTATTGCTTAATTCCAGATCCTCAAGAAGCATCAGATTGCCCAACTCCTTAGGAATGGAACCTGACAGTTGATTAGCATATAAGTGCAGACACATCAAGTTTCTCAGATTTTTATAATGATGGCGGAATTGAACCAGTGAGATTATTTTTAAATAAGCTCAGTGTGTTAAGTGATGTTAGATTACCTATCTCAGAAGGAATTGAACCTGAGAGGTAATTGCTGAAAAGATATAGCACCTCTAATTTATTCAAATTACCTAAAGTGGATGGAATATGACCTGATAACTGGTTTCTATCCATGTAAACCTCTACAAGATTATCAAAATTTCCTAATTCTGGAGGAATTGGACCCGAGAGTTGAATTGTCATAGACATATAAATAACTCAAGTTTTTCAAATTACCAAAGGAAGCAGGAAAGGGGCCATCAAGATTGTTTGCCGCCAAAGCAAGATCATTTAGAAACCTCAACTGGCCTATCTCCTCAGGGATTGAACCATTTAAGTAGTTTCCATTAAAGTGAAGAGTTTGAAGATTTTTCAACAAGCCGATTTCGCGGGGTATTTCATTTGATAATGCACCGCCTTGTAAATCAAGATAAATGAGCTTGGAGAGGTTACCTATCTGAGGCTTGTATGCTGCCGGAAAATTCACATTAATCGCCATATCAACATATTCAAGATTTGGGAGGGATGAAAATGGAAAGTTGTAGAGTGTACTATTTATATTTGAATCTGACAGGTTCAACCTGTTGACGCTTCCATTAATACAAGAAACACCATACCAACTGCAGGGGCTGGAATTTTGCTGGAGAATCCATGAAGTTAGGAGGGGATTATCCGGATTACAAACTGGACTTTCCATTTATAAAAGTGCAGCAGATGATTCAGTTGAGGCTCCTGTGAAAGATTCCAGGGAAGCAAAATAATATGGTGAGCAAGAACAAAAACCAAATGAACTGTAGAAGAATAGAAGGCTTTCCAATCGGAACAGAAATCATGGTTTCTGATTCTTTGCAATGTTTGAATTCATGATTGATCAAAGTGGCCTATTTAAGATAGAAATGAAACATATATGTCATCGATTGGCTGCAATTGCTTTGTATGTTCACATAAATTAAGGCAAAGAAAATAAGAGAAAACTTTGACTGAGCATTCGTCCGGAGGTCAGCACACAAGTTTTGCATTAACTATGTATGTGAAAGGACTGGTATTCACACTGAAGAATTCGTGTTTGACTCAAAGACTCGAGGCTCTCAAGAAAAAGTTAAAAACCCACAAACGCACTATTTTGACTAAATATTTAAGAACCAAGTTGATGCTTATCTTTTCACTAGCCAATAATTAAAGTTCTCCTGATTAAATATATGTAGTTGTCATCAGAATTTTCTGTTAAGGTTTGCTTGTCAAGTATGGCTGGTGGAATTTTTATTTATATAAGGGGCAAGTGTGTAATTTCATCTTCGGCCATTGATGATCATGGTGGCATCAATTGGAATTCTTTGCCCCCTAAATAAATGTTGGGCATTAAGAATAAGAATTTCAAGCAAACAAATCAAAAGATGTGAGAGAACGTTCACATAGTTTTAGTGAAACTTTAGAGATCATCAAAAAATATTGTATAAACTCTTTATTTCATATTAAGTCACATCATTTAACAGTTAATATTGAAATGATGTTAAATAATGTGACTTTATAATATTATACCATAATCGAATCCATATAAAAAAATTTCAAAAAACAAATTACATACAACACTCAGATGATTAAATCATAAATCTTTATGATATTTTTACAAATTGATGAATTATTTCAAATTATTGGATTCAAGAAACAGCCATAAGAAGTGTATATGTATATGGTCAAGTGCGTATAGGTGGCTATTTAAATTCATCACAATACTAATTTGACGGAAATGACTTCAAAACAGAAATCAAACTTTTTCTGATACATCAGAAACCCAATTGCGACCTTCTAAAAATTAAATATCTACAGATACAGGGGCATGGGTTGGAAAGAAAATTTTACTCGACCCACCAAAGAAATGTGAACCCAAAACTCCGTTCTCACGACAACTAGACCCGTGGAAGGGGAGGAAAAAAAAACAAAAGAGACACACACTGTTAAGCACTAACGAAAAATTTTTGTATGGACTTGTTCATAAAATAGTATCATAAATCTCTTTATTTATAATTTTTCATATCATATTGCATGAGTGATATAAAATGATATGAAATGATGTGAAGAATTATAAATTAAGAGATCCATAATACTACGACATTAATTGAATTCATGTAAAAAATTTCCCTCAACCTCATGTGTTGAAAATGTTTGGACCAAATATGCATTATGTTGAGCACCGAAAGAAACTCCAAAAAAAAATAATAATAATAAGTTTGTTTTATGCAATGAATCCATCCTTATAAATTAATATATAATCACTATCGCAAGGATTTGAATCATCTCTATTTAATTTTCTTCTATTTATTGCCTATTTATTTATATCTAAATAATTAAATTTAAAAAATAATCTTAATATATCCTTAGTTTTATCTCGTTGAGTTATATGTCATATTTAGACAGTATAAAAATTTTAAAACTTTGATGAATTATAATGTAGCTTAATCAGTCAACAAAACATTATTATTTTTTTCTAATTTTTTAGAAGACATTTATATAGAACTGATTTAAATTATGAATAGTATTGATTTTTAAAAATATTTTTTAATTTTATTTTTTAAAGGGTAAATGAAAGTTCTTTCATCTACCGTCAAATGAATATGATCCTTGTCCCTATCGCAATACTTATTTGTTAAGGTAATAAATAAAAACTGATTTGGTTTATAGAGATGAGATTCTCCCTTAAATGGAGATGATCCTTAAGTTTAGTTTTGGTTTGAACATGTAGCATCTTGTTAGTTCTCATATTATGTGATTGTAATCACATGTAGCATCTTGTAGCATTATTCAGTTTTTATAAGAAGGAAATGAAGAAATAGCATTATCTAGGTTTTAGAGAAGAAATGGGAAAATGAAAAAAAGTAGTTAAGTGTATAGCATGATTATTGGCACATTCCATGATTGAAATATACTGAAAAAAAGATTGAGTTGTTGCATGTTTGCACTGGTTGTGTTATTGCTACAAAGTTATTTAAGTTTGTTTTAGTTGATCTTTAAAATTTTAAATTTTTAGTTAACCAACATGTTTGATAAGAAATTCGATCAAGATACAGTAAAAGGATTAAGATTGATAGAATTTCTATATCTATATATTAAAAGTAAGATTAAGTGAAACAAAAAATGAAGTTAATAAATTAAAAGTAAAAGAATATTAAGTCATATAAATATATTACTTAAATAAGTGGATAAATGTTATTATATAGACATACTATGGTGTAATGTTTTCAATTTTATGTTTGTTAGTGTGTTAGTAAGATTGTGCCTTGAGATGTGTCATATATTCTCCAAATGTAGTGCAAGTTTCTAGAAATAAATATTAAATGACAAGTAGATATTATCAAAGATGTGCATGAGGTTAAATCATGAAAAAAAAATGAAAATGAAAATGATATACTAATTATATTGCCTTTGTGTTTGTGTATATTCAAATTTGGGACATTGATATTCTTTACCTTTTTTTGCAATATTTTTTATTTTCTTCTATTCTTGCAATTTTATAACCTAACTGCCTTTGGTAGTCTTTTAGTAAATCGAATTCCATGTTAAGAAAATAGTTAAATAATCTATAAAAATGAAAATATTAATGGAACATGAATTATTTGGACACAAATTTTGCAAGAAAATACAAAATTATAATTGATTGTGAAAAAAAAATACATCATTTGTCCGGATTTAAGATACCAAGTAACCATATTCGATAGTGATTAACATAAAAGTTACTACACTCTATTAAGATCAACAAAGGAATATTGAAAAACATGTGGTCTAGGGAGATAAATAATATCCAAATAATATGTTTAAAAATATAATTCTAAATATTCAAAAAATTTGTCATAAACAATCATAAGGAAAAATAAAACAAACAACTAACTCACTACATCACCATCCATCTAAAATCATTTTTAAACTTTTATAAAAATAAAAAGAAAATTCAGGCGAATATTCTTGTACGTTATCTTTTTAAACCAACCTCTCCTTCTATACCTTAGTGACTTGAATTCATGAACAATTAGTCGTACTTAAGTTGCATTTTGTTATCAAAATTTATTCTAAAATTAGAAATAGTAACTAAAAAAATATTTAAATTCTCAAAATTTATGATATCGTGAAACGTGGTATTTCTTCACCAGTTTTCATGAGAAGATTTTTTGCTATGATTTACTCTGTGTGTATCTATATATGTTGAATATATATATATATATATATATATATATATATATATATTGAGTTAAGTAGCTCAAAGGAAAGCTTCCGATCCTGAAAATAAAATAAAAACCTCAAAATAGAGAAAGAAAAAAGGATAAATTTGATAATTATGTGATCGAATATTTAAAATGGATATCATCTACCTCTTTGTATTTTAAAATGGGGTAGTAGAAAAAAAAAAAAAAAAAAAGATAGTTGTGATAAGTATGGTAATTGAATATTTAAATAGATATAGGTAATTTATTATCTAATGTATTATGTTTTTTTTAAAGGAATTAATAAAAGAATAGAAAATACTTAAGTTAAATTACCCTGCACACATGCATTATCTATTTTTAATTTTTTTAACTTAAGTAGCTAAATATAGAGGAAGAAAGAAAAGGATAAATTTGATAGATATGGAATTCAATATTTATAATAAATATGAGTCATATGCATTACCTACCTTTTTGTGTTTAAAATGAGTAGTAAAAATTGAGAAAGAAAAAAAATGAATATGATAAATATAGGAGATAAAATTTAAATATATCTTGGGTAATGCTCAAACTAACTTTTAGTAATTAAATCAAATAAAGATAAGAAAGCTACATAACAATCTTGTTTAAGTTTACTATACAAAAAATAAAAATAAGAACATAATTAAAGATTGTTAAATATACCTTTAAAATATAAACTCATTTTTTTTCAAAAAAAAAAAAAAAAATATGGACTAAACTTTTTCGCAGATACAACTGAGCGAACTATATAAAAATTAATAATTACTTGTTATAGTCCATATTAGTTCGTGTTCATTTTTTCCTAATAAAACTACTTTTTAGACTTTAAATATGTGTTTAAAATATGTTTTTTATGATCGTAAGCTCATTTGTTTTTCTAATGGATTAAACTTTTTTCCCTATATAAATACCTAGATAATATAGAAATTAATAATTATTTGTTAGACTCAATAATTAGTTTGTACTCATTTTCATAATAAAAAAAAATTGATATGTGAGAGGATAAAGTTATTTGAATATTTAAACTTATATTAGTTTTTAAAATTAATTGAGTTTAGTGATAGGTAAAAAAATTACCATAATACGATGCCACTTGTCATGTTCTAGTAGCTCCTTACTAAAAGACCCTTTTGCTATCCTATCTATATCTATATATTATAGCATAATGGGTTTTTAACAACAAGATACGAGAGAGCATGGCATTTGTCAGACTCTCCTGTTTTAAACTTTTTTTTTTGATTAAAACTAGCTTTCTATGAGTTTTGCGTAATTTTTTAAATTCAAATAACAAATAGATCAAATTTGCTATATTGATCTTCAATTTAAATAATACTATATATGTAATTGTTTATCCAAATTTAGTTTTCATTTTAGTTTGGAAGAAAAATAATCATAGAGTGCTTATCTTTCATATATCCCGCCAATCCTTATATCTGAATTGGTCTTGCAATCACAATGTAATTATTCAAATTCAAATGACCAATAAATCATGATTGCTAGTTAAATTTAAATAATTTGTACCATTGTTTATCCGAAAATGTTATTCATGCAATTTTATTCAAAAAATTATCACCAAGTGAATTCAAAACCTATCTTCATGTTTAAATTGTCACCACGTAAATTCGAAACCTATCGTCACCACGTAAATTCGAAACCTATCTTCATATTTAAATTCAACTTACTGGTCAAAGAGTTTGATTTGGATCGAAAAATTCGACCTTATCAAGATGCTCACTTTTGATTTAACATGTACAAACTCTCATTTCTTTCACTCCAAAATATATTATCTGTCCTTTTTCTTTTCTCCCCTACCTCCTTTGTGCATTTGGTGGTGGCCTACACATAAGTGCCACCTTCGTGATCGGGTGGTAGTACAACATTTCACATTTAAGAAAATTTCTTTTTTCATTCATACTTTATCACACGAAACCCCCCAATCTTTAATTTTTCTTTTATTATTATTATTATTACTATTGTTATTTTTTATTTTTATTTTTTATTTTTTATTTTTATTTATTTATTTATTTATTTTTTACAATTTGGACAATTTTATTTCTATTGTTTGCCAAACTGAAATAGATCAAAATATAGTAGCATCTTTGCCATTTTTATTTGTATTTGCCTACATGACTCTAATATGGCATGGAATATGCTAAAATATTTTGAGAAATTGATTGTAGTTTTGGCGAGAATATAAAATATTGTATTTTGTTTTTTTGTTTCTTTAAACATTGAATCTTTTTTCTTGAATGTTTATTATTTTTGATAGGGTCAGAATGTTGGGGTTGATGAAGGAAGGAGGAAAGTACGGAATGACCCGATTGATATCTTCAAGAGGTCTGATATTTTTCTTACTATCTTACTTTTCTTTTTATTTTTCCCTTTTTTTGGGATTTTGATAACATCAGTTGAAATAATTTTTATGGATTCTATATTTTGGTTATTGTTGCTGTGAAGTTTAATATCCCGTGAATTGAAAATTCTACATTGAAGAGTGGGTATTTTAAACCATTGAATGATTAAAAATAATAGAACTTTCTTGCTTTTCAATCATTTCAAAAACTATCATACTCTCCCTATATTGTGAAGTGAATAACAAAACTTACTCCGTTAATTGATATTTAGACATAACGGTTTGTAAAAAAGTACTGGTGAAGGCTGGTGGTTTAATCTATAATGCATGTATGCATATAGATTTCTTGGTATGGAGAATGTCTTGCTATTGCAGTTGGACTAGCTATTAAGAATATCTAGACATGTCAATCTCCTATAACTATAAGTGTTGGTTAACAAAATACCTAAGAAGGAAGCATCTGTTTAGAACTTTTAATATAGCAATGCACATGTTTATGAGATGTACTATTATCTTGGCATTGATTTTTTTCCCTTTCACTTATTAGTTTAAGCTTTGTTGCATTTTGTTCTATTTTTGTGCTAGCATCATAGATGTATTTATGTGACTTTATATCTTTAAAACCCATGATTGGCTTTGTTGGCCCAAAAAGCAACCTAAGAGAGGGGTGAATTAGGTTATTTCAAAAAATAAACCTTTTAATGTGCTTAATGAGAAATGCATATTTTATGCAACAACTAAACACTTAAGCACAAATAAATACAAAAGATATTCAATAATTGAAGTTCAAAGAACAATATAAAATGATTGAGATAGAAAGTATCAAACGAAACTCCCAAACTTCTCAAATTTGGAGTATATCCACTAGTAGTGCCTCTTCAAAGAAGGTGAGGCAATAACCTTCTTGTACACAGAGTATGCTCACCCTTGCACCAACTAAGCCCCTCTATTTGAGCTAAAGGGTTTTTACAATACAACCTCACTTTTGTACACTTGTTATCCCTCCACTCTTGTACTTAAAGATCACTCACTAGTCTACTCTTACTCACACTAATTTCCTCTAGTTGGCCCAAGATAACTACACTACCCAAACCAATAGGCAGCCAACACACAATATTTTAGCCTATTTCTTCCCAAATAACTCTTGCAAGTGTTTGTATTGAATGCAATAGTTCTACTATCTCTCTTTCTCACACTTTTGCATTTATAGACTTGGGGGTATTTATAGATGTCAAAAATTGCCTTCAATAATTCTCTAACGGGCTATTTTTAGTTTACTGAAAAACTAGCCGTGAGATCTTTCACACGGCCAATGTAGTAAGTGTGCATTCGAACGAACTAGCCGTTGGATCGTTCGAACGTCCCATGAATAGCTTAGCGTCCGATGTTGCGTCCGATCTCTAGAGGTGTTTTGTCATCCAATCGTTCGGATGTCTGAGACTGCGTCCAGTCGATCATAGTGACTATTGGAATTTTGTCTCAACTGATCGGATGCTATTCTTCGTCCAAGGCTGCTTTAGGTTCTCTCTGTTGTCATCCTTCCGGACGATCATTTTTGTCCGAAGAGTTCTTTTGGTCTTCGGACGATCATCAGCGTCCACACCTCACCTATTTTTCTGCACACTTGTTTTCAAACCATTAGTGCGATTTGGTCATCATCAAAATATGATTAACACAATTGGGGTTCAACATGCTTTATATCCTTAAAATATACTATGTTATTGGATTCAAGTATTTATATGATTGATCTTATTTTGTTAATTTAACGCATTTTATATTTTCAAGGTTGGTAAAACTTCATTGATGAATCAGTATCCTTAGATATTTCAGTTAATTTCTAGTTTGATCTGAATTATTTTTTGCTGTATTTTCTTTTTTCCAAATTTCTTGAAGACAATTTTTTTATTTTTTATTTTTTTGGGTTCTATTAAGGGTAAACTGTAAAGCAAAATTGAGCTGGCATTATATATTTTTCCTATTTTTTGGCAAGATTTAAGTTTGAAATTTGGGTTGTTTATTAACTGTATTTTATTAAGAATAAATCAACAAAATATTCAATGTGTTCCGATGATGGTGATAATAGATAGAGGGAGAGGGAGAGATAAGAAAAGCTAAAGAAAACAAAGATCATGATCATCATTTAAGTGACTTTTGTTTACACCCTCATGTCATTTTTTTTTAGTCCAAAAGACAAATATTTTTGTCCTTTTCGTATGACCTATTGATCATGAGTTTGAGTTATTAGAAGGTAGGAGGAAAAAGTGATTTTTTTAAAAAAAGATTTTTCTGAATAAGAAATGATTAATTAATTAATTGATTATTCCATATCATATTATTGTAGTTAAATGTGTTAAGAATTAAAATCATCTGTTATATTCTTTCAGGGCAAATTTTTTAGACAATGAATTGCAACTTAAGCAATAAGCCGCTTTTCACACGACCTATTGGTCATAGGGGGAGGTGGTTTTTTTTTTTTTTAATTTTTTAAGGGCGTGTAAAGTCAAAGAAAAAATAGTATGTGCATTTGTTTTTATAAACTAGATTGATTTATTACTTTTATGTTGGAAAAAATAGTGATTGTATTTCAATTTTATAATTGTTTACTCTTTAACTAATTTGTTGCAAATTGTTCAAGAGAGTTCATATAATTGATTTGGTATACGAAGAATTACAACAAACTAATTTGGTTTAGTTTCATTATTAGCTAAAAGAATTAGATACATGTCATGATAATTATCTCACTATTCTAAATTAATTTCGTTCCCGTACATAGTGCGAGTATTAAGCTGGTATATATATATATAGAGAGAGATAAGAAGCTAAGTAAACTTCCTCCACTTGTCATGTGGCACCTGCTGCTGATGTGGAAGCTGATGTAGAAGGGGAATGTGTGAATTTTTTTTTTTTTTTTGCTGAAAAATTACAATTTGTGCCCCTTCTATAAGAGACAAGTTGTGCAGCCTGTTAGGCAATTTTGTCATTTCACAATCCTTTTGCTATACCACTTATAAAAGATTTAGATTTTTTGCATGACAATACACAAAAACCCTTTAACATAAATAGTTCCAAACTATACAAGGTATTATAGTCTTGTGCACCATTCCTATGACTTGGAAACTTTAATTTATCCTTGCCTTATGAGCTACAATTATATTTACTCTCAAAACAATATAGAATAATTAGTACAGATTGTAGCTTTTAACCCTAATATTAGACTAGATGACTATCAAATTTTGGAATGCTAGATTTGTATTTTACTCTAATTACAGTTCAAATCAATCGTTGGATCAAGTTTAAAGTTAATTAACAAAAATAACAGTATAAACCTACTGCAAACAGCATCAACTCTTATTATACCCTCCTCTTGCTCTGCCTTTCATCAATCTTCACTTTACTACATTTTCAAGAAGATTTGTTCATTTTTCCCAAATTTTGCAAGTCCAATCTCCATCTCTTATTTCTCTCCATACATATTACACGACTTCCATCCTTCTCCATCTTTTCCTAATTTTTCTTTTCTCCTCCCTCTCTATTTTGTCTGTTTTTTTGTTCTTTATCCCCTCTAATGTTCTTAATGATAATGAATATAATGCTGTTTACACTGCTATTTTGCAGGATTTGGTTGGGGATTAAGGTTATTTCTGTGAAAATGGAGCCTGTTTTATTTTTGTATTTTTTTGCTTATTGCTAAAGTAATTCAAAGGTTTTTTTTTTTTGTACTTCTATATTTTTTGCCTTTGAAAAATTACTACATTCTTTCTATTTTATGAATGATTTCATTTGCTACTAAATCTTGATTGATTATTATTCATTAGGTTTTTTTTTTTTTTTAGCTTTTTCTGAGCTAAATAAGAAAAGGGTTTTATTTATCTTTATTGGGAGAAATTATTGAAGGGTTCTGCTTCAGTTGAAGATGGAAAAGCTAACTACTTTCAGCCCTCTTCGGACATCACTTCTCTATGTAGGTTCGGTCGACTGTAAAGGGACTCAATTTCTTGCGGTTTGCATCTATATCTTAGTTCGAGTCAGACCCCCTTCGATTCGGGTAATGAATAATTATCAATTTAAATAAAGAGGGATTTTTTTTAGTTTCTTGATTTGATTGGAGAAAATTTTCTTTGTTGTTTGAATTTTTACGTTGTTGTCAAACTAATTGATCTTTTGGTATATTTTTTTTTGGTGTCAAAGCTATTTGTTGAATGTGGTGAATATTTTGTTAAGCATAGTAGCATTGGCAAAAAAATGTCATCTTTATGATCGTGAATCTAATATTATCTAAATGCTACTATTTTGCAGTATCTGGTTGGATTTAGAATAGTTCTATGTAGATTATAAGTTGTTTGATCGTTGACAAACTGGTATGATTCTTCTACTGCTAGATGTGTATAAGAGACTTTAGTCTACTTATTGTTTTTTTCTCCTTACAAAATAACTAATCTAATACTTTATTACGAAAATTTTGGATGTAATGCTTCTAAGAAAGTTAGCAATTTCATTTTATCCTTAATTTTTCAATCTAAGGCCATGCCTAATATCTATACATTATAGCTGTATGGTAATCTTGATTTGAATACAGAAAGAGGCTAGATTTTGTATATGTATTATTTATTATTACAATTTGAGCACTGAAGTGTCAGAATATAAATTTAGTCATAGATAATTCTTACGGACTAATTTTTAAACAAAAACACTCATGACTGAGGTTTGATACATTTATTAATTATGATAGCAATAGAGAGATAAAATTAATCACTTTTTAATATTTCCAACCAATGAATATTATTGAACCTATTTTCCCTCTACTGTTACTAATGAGTCTATATCTCTCTCACCATATATTCCTATTACACTTTGGTTGTATTGATGACAGTACATAAGGTGCTTGACTTCACTTCTTTGGTGGTTGTCATATTTAACTGGTCGATTTGAAGTCAGTTTTTTAGAAATTGTTTGTGACGCAAATAGAGAAAAAGCAAAAGCTTTCGAGGATAGCATATGAAGAGTAAAATATAAAAGAAATTGTATTTTTACCAAATAAAAAATCAAAGAGAAAGAAAAACGAAAAGGAAAAGAAGACTCACTTTTTTACAATTTATTCTTAATCGATAAAGTTGTAGATGTTGAATGGTTTAATCACAATTTTTTACTGTAAAGATTAAAGCTTTGAGCAACAATACATCTTGAATTGCTTTAATCTTAATCTCAAATCATGATCATTGCCTTTAGTAAATCGCTGCATGAACTTAATATTTTATTTTCAGATTATGTTCAATCTAATTTGTTTCTCGTCCGTGCATAAATATATTTTACTCTTAAATATTTTGTATCAATATAAATTTACAATCTTTTAAGGTTACAACTACTTCAAAAACTATAATTTACCATAATTAATCTATTAGTTATGACAATACAGGTTTGATGATGTTTTGGATTGCAACTTTGATATCTTTTATTTATGTCCCTTCCATCTTTGGCCAATAGGTTTAATAGTATTTTTGGTATTTTAAAAAGCAGATTTAGTACTGCTAGGATTGGTGGGAGGCATATGAGGTCAAGGGATACAAATTTTGTAAGGATTATGAATTGGTAATTTGTATCCTTTAATTTATTTTAGAAATTGATGCTTGGGAATATTGCTTGTCTTTTACATTTTTGTACCAATATTTATGAACAGTATATACAAATACAGGTCTCTATTGTAATTAGTGTTTCTTTTTGTTTGTATGTTTCTTAACAAAGCATGTACTATTCAGCTTTTAACAAATCAAATTCACTAATTTATTACTTCATTTTTGGATTATAATTGAATTCATGTATTTTTTGCCATACACAGTTTTTGGTACACTTTCAATATTTTATACCAATAAAAATTTGAGAAAATGACCTTAATAGTTACATTTTATATTTTTGTACATTTTTAGTCCTCACATTTAAAATAATGCATTTTAATCCCTCATAAATTTAAAACGCACCATTTTGGTCATTCAACCCAATTATGAGTATATTTTGGTCTGAAATACTCACATGAGTATAAAATGTAACATATTCAAATGTAAAAAATATTTTGGTCTGAAATACTCACATGAGGAACCAATAGAGTTGTGTTCCCTAAAATTTAGTATAATTTTATACAAATATATTTTCCATTTTAGAATAAATAGTGGGCATTGATCGTACCTTGCACAGTTAGATTCTACCAGTACCAATTTACATCAAAATGTTAAATCAATAAGGTTACAAAAACTAGGGAAATTATTGGTCAGCATTATAATACTCACAATTAGACGATTATTTATCTTTATCTTCGTCATATGGCTATGTTGGTCCACCGTAAGTTTTCTGTATTAATTCTTCAAATTGGAAATACGCAACCCCCTCCAATTAAGTTTTTTTATGAGTTTAAAGTAAATTAGAATGACCTAAACTAGTCCACTAATTAGACATTCAATTAAATCCTTCCACCTCAGTATTAACATCCTCTTCAAAATTCAATATGTTTTGATAAAGGAATTGATGGGCCTGCACAAGCGGTGGAGCATGTGGTAAGACCTTTGCAGGATGTTGATGTCGTAGAGAAAAAAATATTTAACATGTTTAGTTCATGTAAAACGAAAATAAACAAGAAATTATTGTAAAAAAATCTCCATTTTGTTTTTAATTCTATTTTGAAGAAACTTAATATATAAGTTGATTAAAGAAATTTGACAATTCAAAATTTCTATCCTTCAATAGTCACGAAAAAAAATTAAAAGAAATATGTGCAAATTATTAGAAATTATATGAAAGAAGAATAACTTTGCATATAAATTTTTAGAAGACATTTTTATCAAAATAAATATCCACATTAAATTTTTATGCGTACTTATTTGAATTAATTACATTTTGGCTCCTTGTAAAGTTAAATAATTGATTTTAGTTTGTCCCTATAAAAAATTATATATATTTAACCCATCTAACTAAAAGTCAAAGCTAACAATTCGTAAACTATTAGAAATTGATGCAAAATTAGTAAACTACCCTAAATTAGTAAATTATTCAATCATTCCTATGTGATGGCATTTGATGAAACTCATTAGATGGCTCCGATGGCAACTTCAATAGTCGTTTCAGGCCACAATTCAAAAAAAATTTAGTGACAAAATTTGAACTCAAATTTTACTAGGATAATAATTATTACAATGAAACAAGTCGAAAATGACTGGATAGCTGCTGAATGGAAAAAGACCTGTCATGACCACACTCTCTCCTTAAACATGATTTAAACATGCATAAATCCAACAAGAAATTGCATCAATATGATTCCCTTAGATTACATAATAAAAAAAAAGTAACAATTTCACCAACAAAATAAGGGAATAAATGTCAATCATATTAAATTTGATACCAAGTTTAAAACTTAAATTACGTTAATTCTAGCATAAAATTCTTAAATGTTCCATTAGAAATCATAATAAGGACAATAAAAGATTACTATCTTAATTAACTTGCAAAACAACAAAGACCCATTGAAGCAAGAAATTCCTTATCAGACATTTTATTTAACTTTCCAGTGATACAATAGAAATTTAAAACATTATAGGGTAAAATGTAATTTTTTACTATTATGAAGCGTAAACTCTAACTAACCTTAAATTACATGAGAGCAATGCAGTTGTTTTGAGCCACTCTGTGACCATTTGGCTAACATTTGGTTTTGACTGTTAATTAAATAGACCTAAATATGTATAAATTTATAACCTTTATTTCTTAAAAGACAAATCAAGATATAGATAAGTTTAAAAAGGGGTAAAGTGTAATTAATCATAATTATTTGTATGACGGAACTTTCAAAAGAAGTGGAAAAGTGCACCTTACGTGTAGGTTTAGGGTAAGTGTAATTAAGAGATTTTTTATTGAGTAACAATAATAGTTAGCCCTGAACTATGTGGGTGATTACACTTTGCCTACATAAATTAAATGACTATATCATGTACTTCCCAAGCATACCATCTATCTGTTAACAATTTTAACACTATTTAGAAATCTAATTAAATGATTATAATGTCTTTAATACCATATTTAGATTTTTTTTATGCATTAATTTTTGATAATGATATGACACGCATTAAAAATTAAATTAAAATATCACAACATAATCCATATCAAAATATGTCGGAGAGTTTTCCGGTGAATTGGTTCCCACGGAAGACAGCTCGACGTAAACTTGAGCAGTTCTTCAAACTTCTAGGAATAGGACCTGTAAGCATTTGTCTTGTTCTCATTTACGGTGAGATTCTTAAGCACTCCACCTTGGCATAGCCCTTCAGGCAACTGACCAGAGAACTGATTTTCAGCCATGATCATAGCAACCAACTTAGTCAAATTTCCAAGCTCTTGGGGAATAGGACCGGAAAGTTGGTTGTGAAGAAGATGTAAATATTTCAAGTTACTCAAATTACCTAATGTAACAGGAACGGAACCGATTAACAGATTATTGTTTAATTCCAGATCCTCAAGAAGCATCAGATTGCCCAACTCCTTAGGAATGGAACCTGACAGTTGATTAGCATATAAGTGCAGAAGGGTCAAGTTTCTCAGATCACCTAATGATGGTGGAATTGAGCCAGTGAGATTATTGTTAAATAAGCTCAAACTATTAAGTGATGTTAGATTACCTAATTCCGAAGGAATTGAACCAGAGAGATTATTGCTGAAAAGATACAACACCTTTAACTTATTCAAGTTACCTAAAGTGGATGGAATATGACCTGATATAACTGGTTTCCTTCCATGTAAACCTCTACAAGATTATCAAAATGTCCTAATTCTGGAGGAATTGGACCCGAGAGTTGATTGTCATAGACATATAAATAACTTCAAGTTTTTCAAATTACCAAAGGAAGCAGGAAAGGGGCCATCAAGATTGTTTGCGGCCAAAGCAAGATCATTTAGAAACCTCAACTGGCCTATCTCCTCAGGGATTGAACCATTTAAGCAGTTTCCATTAAGGTGAAGAGTTTGAAGATTTGTCAACAAGCCAATTTCGCGGGGTATTTCATTTGATAATGCACCGCCTTGCAAATCAAGATAAATGAGTTTGGAGAGGTTACCTATCTGAGGCGGTATGCTGCCCCAAAGTTCGTTATTCCCCATATCAATATATTCAAGATTTGGAAGGGATGAAAATGGGAAGTTGTAGAGTGTACCATTTATATTTGAGTCTGATAGGTTCAACCTGTTGACACTTCCATTAATGCAAGAAACACCATACCAACTGTCTGCAGAGGCTGGAATTTTGCTGGAGACTC
This sequence comes from Cinchona pubescens, assembly GCA_025175665.1. Lineage (NCBI taxonomy): Eukaryota > Viridiplantae > Streptophyta > Magnoliopsida > Gentianales > Rubiaceae > Cinchona > Cinchona pubescens. Next base: position 160,102 of record JANKKI010000285.1, read on the forward strand.
CATGAAGTTAGGAGGAGATTATCCGGGTTCGAAATACTGGCTTTCCATTTAAAAAGTACAGCAGCCTCTTCAGCAGAAGCTGATGCACTTCCAATGAAGCAAAAGAATATGGTGAGAAGAACAAGAACCAAATGAAATATGAAGAAAGAAGGCTCTCCAATAGGAACAGAAATCATGGTTTCTGTTTCTTTGCAATGTTTCAATCTTCCAGATTGATCAAAGTAGTTTATTTAACAATAGAAATGAAATATATATATATATATATGTCCTCCATTGGTTACATTTGCACCATATTCTCACGTAAATTAATGCCAAGAAAATATGAGTAGACTTGAGTAAGCATTGTTTTTCTGTTCCATAATTAAACCAAACTTCTTATCAATTAAAAAATATATTATTGTTGAATTTGGTAATAAATATATTATTGATGAATTTGGTAATTTAGTTGTTCAAGTAATTTAGTTTTCTATTAAGTTGATTATGTTTAAAATTATTATTCCCAATGTAATTAAATATTTTAATAATCAAGTTTGTTACCCTATAAATAGAAAGTTTGTAATATTAGTCTATTGAGAGTTGAGTTGAGAGTTTAGAATAGAAAATTTCTAGAGTTTGTAAGGCTATTATGCCGTAAGCTTATGCCGGTCTCATTATGAGAATTTAATGTGCGTTATTTTATAACTCATTTTCTTCTCTCACATATTTTTATTTGTGTTGAATAAATTTATGTGTTTTTTCTTACATTTCCTCAGGTGAACACACAAAGTTTTCCACAAACTATATATGTTAAAAGGATTGGCGTTTACACTGAAAAATTCGTGTTTGACTCAAAGACTCGAGGTTCTCAACAAAAAGTTAAAAACCCACAAATGCACTTTTCTTTGAGACCAAAAAGAATTTGAGTAAAACTAAGGGAGCAGACTGGATTTGTTAACGAATATTATTATTAATAAATTGTTGTAAGAAATTAACAAGTTGAGTCCTGCTGATTTTTTCACAAGATAATTGAGGATCTTCCTAACTTAAATATGTCTGGTTTTTCCAAAATCTTCTGTTAAGGTGTGCCTATCAAGTATGTACGGTAGAATATTCGTTTATAGAGTGGGCCTTGATAGAGGCAAGGGTGTCATTTTTTCTTCGGCCATTGATGATGATGGTTGTCTCTTATGGAATTCTTTGCTCCTTAATAAATGTTAGGGATTAAGAATAAGACCTTCAAACAAAGAAATCAAAAGATGTGCGAGAACGTTCACATAGTTTTAGTGAAAATTGAAAAACCCAACCAAGGAAAAGTTACATATAACACCCAAATGATCAAATCAAATATCTTTATGATATTTTTACAAATTGACTAAATTATTTTAAGTAATTAGATTCAAGTAGTTATTATAAGAAGTTTGTACGGTCAACTGTGTATAGGTTGCTACGAATTCATCACAATCCTTGTTTGACATCAATACACAGAAGTCCCATTTTTCTCTTCTGTATGATGGTCCAGTTTACTTCTCCTCGGCTATCCCTTTCTGCTGTCAATTCTTTTGGCAACCCTTTTGACTTCGAGAATCACGTTAGTTACCAATAGCTAAAGATTTTTTAAAACAAATATATACATATATAGTAAAGGAAGATACTGTTAATGAGAAATTAAGAGAATCATCCCGTTAATTTTAAAAATTTGTATAGTATAAATCTTTTTTAAAGTACGTAATATTATAATATACAAACTCTTAAACTACAACACGATAATTTTCTACGTAATTGTAGAATTTTCCACTTTTATAGTATCACCCACTTATCTTCTCTTTACGTGAGGTTGGCCATCAAGATTAAAAATCTTCAGATGATAAATTCAGATTACAGAGCTCATAGGATGTGCGCCTAGTAAAACAAAAGAACATATCACCCTAGAAAATCAAATATCTTTACTAAATTAACAGCTCAAAAAAAAAAAAACAGCATAAAAATTACTTCGAAACAAGATTACACAATTGCATGTGCTAACACCCAGATTATCACAGCATACGCTTCTACAAGAAGTGTCTATGACAGTCAGTATAGCAATAGTTTTCACTTTTCTGATTGTCTTGCGTTTCCTCGATCGCCTCTCGCTTTCTGCTGACAAAATGCTTTGCCACCATTTGAAAGTAACATTTGACTTTTTCTTTCGGAGACTTCCAGCTCTAATTTGGAGCTTTTCTTTCACCTAATTTTTTGACTTTAAACCAGTTACTTTTTTGAAGGTAATCAATTGGATTTCTGAATATTTGCAAATCGTAGAACCAGTCAAGGAAGCAATCTGCAGATTAAATGCCATTCAAAGTTTAGGACTTTAAATACTCAGTCTTGCAAAGGTACACTTACTAGAAAAGACTGGCTTTTCAACTAATGATATAAGGAGAGCTCACACACTACAAACTGACTCCGCTTATCACAGTGGATTTACATCCTTCCAACTAATTTCATGGATTGAATTCCACCCATTCAAGTTTCAACTTGTAGGAAAATTTCAACATTATCGATGTTCTCAAAATTAGAACAACTTTATAGTCCAAATTCTGAGAAAAGAAAACACGTAGACATTCTAGCAGTAAAACATTTTAAACTGGAGAAGCTCAAAACTTATAAATTTTTTCCACTGGCAGATTATGTTTATATTTTGAGTTGATTTATGCATGCTTAGAATTAATCTCACCTTCTCCCGGATCCAGCCACAAGCATTCAACGGCCTGACCACCGCACAAGCAACCATGGTAAAAATATCAATTTACAAAAACGTTAAATTAATAAGGTTACAAAAACCACGGAAATTATTGGTCAGCTTTTTCTCATGTATTTACTCGTATGTATCTACGACACCCGGAATGAGATGATTATTTATCCTCCTCACTATAGCTATGTTGTTCCACCACGAGTTTTCATTATTAATTCCTAAATTGAAATACCCAACCCTGTCTAATTAAGCTTTCTTTGTTACCTTAATATCAAATTTACATTTGAAACGTTGAATACAAGTAACAATATCAAAATTCAAAATTTCTCCATAGTGCAATGCATTGTTTCACATATGATTTTCCTTCTAAAAACATACACCTTTTATATATATATATGTATTCCTAGAAGCTTCAATTACAGTGAATTTTGAAGGTGACAAGATGGTTAGCCGGGCCCTCTCATTTACTGGAACTTCTTGCTGTTTAGACGGTGTAGTTGATAGGGTACATTGATCGCATGGCTTCGCATGGCTTCGACACTGTAGTTGATAGGGTACATTGATCGCATGGCTTCGACACTGTAGGAGTAAACCATGAGGTGAAATTTGATTATTTCAGTTTCCGTTTCAATGATATTGGAAAATTTGTATGGATTAAGTTTTACTTTTATTTTCCTTTGGGGGGTCATGGATATGATATTTTGAATTGTTGGAATTCACGTGATTAGTGTTATCCGAGGTGAGTGATTCTTATATTCTTTTAGATTTTCCAAGTGATATTTAAAAAGTTAAATATTTTGTAAAATACATATTTTGTTTATAAATCGAATTAAATATAGTTTATATTTGATTTCTTCGTATGTGTATATGCCAAGTGATCTTTCATTAAACATAACGAATAATATGATTGCAATGATTCTTTGATTGATAGTATAATTTAGTATAACTGATTGTATGATGTACTCAAGAGTGCTATTCGGACATATGTGTTACCTTGACCTAAGGGCGGGATCCACTCAGTAAGATTTTGTTCTTACCACCTCTAGAATTTCATATGACCAAGTGTTACCGATTGCTGCGATTGATATTTGATAATTGTTTAATGGAATGTTTGCTTAACTTATGATCACTTGTTATGTATATGTCTAATAATTGGTATCACTTTGTTGTGTACATCAATGAGTGGTCTAATTTGTAAAGAAAATGTATATACAGTAATATACTCAATTCGGTAAAAGAACAAGTACTACTAACTGAGCCCGTGGTTCGCTTATTCCCCAATATTAACATTTTTGCAGGGTTGTAATTATAGATTCGATTAAGGGGTTTGATCAAGGATTGGAAGTTATTTTTAACCTAGTCTGCTCATGGAAAGGTGAGGGGGCACGGCTGTCACGCAACATTTTTGTCAAGGCGTGACAAAAATTAAACATAATTTTGTAATCAAAAATTTGTTTGAATGGATCTAATTTTCAAATATTTAGTTCTCATATTATGCGATTGTGTCACATGTAGCTTCTTGTAGCATTATTCAGTTTTTGTAAGAAGGAAATGAAGAAAGCTAGCATTATCTAGGTTTTAGAGAAGCAAGGGGAAAATGAAAAAAAGTAGTTAAGTGTATCAGGGATTACAAAAATTGATATAATTGCTAGATCTAATATTAAATGTAATCGATGTCTCTTATACACATCTAGATGTGTATAAGAGACAGTAAACGACGTGTTAAGTCATAATGTCTCTATTACACAAATAGATGTGTATAAATGACATTATATAGACATACGACATTGTAATTAGTAAGAATTTTATGTTTGTTAGTGTGTTAGTAAGATTGTGTATAAAAGATGTGTCAAATATTCTCCAAATGTAGTGCAAGTTTCTAAAATAAATAAAAATGACAAGTAGATATTATCAAAGATGTGCATGAGGTTAAATCATGAAAAACCTGCACCTGAAAATGATATACTAATTATATTGCCTTTGTGTTTGTGTATATTCAAATTTGGGACATTGATATTCTTTACCTTTTTTTGCAATATTTTTTATTTTCTTCTATTCTTGCAATTTTATAACCTAACTGCCTTTGGTAGTCTTTTAGTAAATCAAATTCCATGTTAAGAAAATAGTTAAATAATCTATTCTAAAAATGAAAATATTAATGGAACATGAATTATTTGGACACAAATTTTGCAAGAAAATACAAAATTATAATTGATTGTGAAAAAAAAATACATCATTTGTCCGGATTTAAGATACCAAGTAACCATATTCGATAGTGATTAACATAAAAGTTACTACACTTTAAGATCAACAAAGGAATATTGAAAAACATGTGGTCTAGGGAGATAAATAATATCCAAATAATATGTTTAAAAATATAATTCTAAATATTCAAAAAAATTGTCATAAACAATCCTAAGGAAAAATTCAACAAACAACTAAGTTACTAGATGTGTATCCATCTAAAATCATTTTTAAACTTTTATAAAAATAAAAAGAAAATTCTGGCGAATATTCTTGAACCTTATCTTTTTAAACCAACCTCTCCTTCTATACCTTAGTGACTTGAATTCATGACCAATTAGTCGTACTTAAATTGCATTTTGTTATCAAAATTTATTCTAAAATTATAAATAGTAACTAAAAAAATATATTTAAATTCTCAAAATTTATGATATCGTGAAACGTGGTATTTCTTCACCAGTTTTCATGAGAAGATTTTTTGCTATGATTTACTCTGTGTGTATCTATATATGTTGAATATATATATGTATATTGAGTTAAGTAGCTCAAAGGAAAGCTTCCGATCCGGAAAATAAAATAAAAAACCTCAAAATAGAGAAAGAAAAAAGGATAAATTTGATAATTATGTGATCGAATATTTAAAATGGATATCATCTACCTCTTTGTATTTTAAAATGGGGTAGTAGAAAAAAAAAAAGATAGTTGTGATAAGTATGGTAATTGAATATTTAAATAGATATAGGTAATTTATTATCTAATGTGTTATGTTTTTTTTAAAGGAATTAATAAAAGAATAGAGAGAAAAAAAAAAACTTAAAATATTGACAAGCTGCACATATGCATTATCTATTTTTTAATTTTTTTAACTTAAGTAGCTAAATATAAAGGAAGAAAGAAAAGGATAAATTTGATAGAATTATGGAATTCAATATTTATAATAAATATGAGTCATATGCATTACCTACCTTTTTGTGTTTAAAAATGAGTAGTAAAAATTGAGAAAGAAAAAAAATGAATATTATAAATATAGGAGATAAAATTTAAATATATTTGGGTAATGCTCAAACTAACTTTTAGTAATTAAATCAAATAAAGATAAGAAAGCTACATAACAATCTTGTTTAAGTTTACTATACAAAAAATAAAAATAAGAACATAATTAAAGATTGTTAAATATACCTTTAAAATATAAACTCATTTTTTTTCAAAAAAAAAAAAATATGGACTAAACTTTTTCGCAGATACAAATGAGCGAACTATATAAAAATTAATAATTACTTGTTATAGTCCATATTAGTTCGTGTTCATTTTTTCCTAATAAAACTACTTTTTAGACTTTAAATATGTGTTTAAAATATGTTTTTTATGATCGTAAGCTCATTTGTTTTTCTAATGGATTAAACTTTTTTCCCTATATAAATACCCGTAGATAATATAGAAATTAATAATTATTTGTTAGACTCAATAATTAGTTTGTACTCATTTTCATAATAAAAAAAAATTGATATGTGAGAGGATAAAGTTATTTGAATATTTAAACTTATATTAGTTTTTAAAAAAAATTAGTGATAGGTAAAAAATTACCATAGATAGGATGCCACTTGTCATGTTCTAGTATCTCCTTACTAAACACACCCTTTTGCTAAACCTATCTATATCTATATGCTTATAGCAGAATGGGTTTTCAACAATAAGATACGAGAGAGCATGGCATTTGTCAGACTCTCCTGTTTTAAACTTTTTTTTTTTTTTTTTTATTAAAACTAGCTTTCTATGAGTTTTGCGTACTTTTTAAAATTCAAATAACAAATAGATCAAATTTGCTATATTGATCTTCAATTTAAATAATACTATATATGCAATTATTTATTGTCCTTAGTTTTCATTTTAGTTTGGAAGAAAAGTCATCATAGAGTGCTTATCCTTCATATATCCCGCCAATCCTTATATTTGAATTGGTCTTGCAACCACAATTACATCTGTCTCTTATACACATGCTAGATGCATCAGAGCCTGTCTCTTATACACATCTAGATGTGTATAAGAGACAGAAGGAAGACGAATTTGGAAAAGAAAAAGGACAGCATCAAATATATTTTGGAGGAAAGAAATGAGAGTTTGTGCATGTTAAATCAAAAGTGAGCATCTTAAATTCAAACCTAGTGAGCATCTTGATAAGTTAGGTTTTAAAATTCAAAGAGTTTGATTTTGATCGAAAAATTCGACCTTATCAAGATGCTCACTTTTGATTTAACATGCACAAACTCTCATTTCTTTCACTCCAAAATATATTATCTGTCCTTTTTCTTTTCTCCCCTACCTCCTTTGTGCATTTGATGGTGGCCTACACATAAGTGCCGCCTTCGTGATCGGGTGGTATACAAATGCACAAATTATGAAAATTTCATTTCATTCATACTTTAAAATAAAAACCCCCCAGATCTTTAAGAAATCTACAAATGTTATTATTATTATTACTGTCTCTTATTTTTATTTTTATTGTTTATTAAGAGACAATATATTAAAAGAAATTTTTTTTTTACAATTTGGACAATTTTATTTCTATTGTTTGCTTCTAAATTTTGTGGAGTGAACAATATTAGACTTTTAATTTTAGCTTTATTTCAGGATAAATATTTATAAGATACTAGGCATATCTATTTCAGTTTATTTGTGTTACTAGGATAGCTATAATGTCCATATTAGTTTTGTGTGCGAGTTTGAATAATTAAAGCAATGTAACCCTCTTTAATTTTTATTCGTATTTGCCTACATGACTCTAATATGGCATGGAATATGCTAAAATATTTTGAGAAATTGATTGTAGTTTTGGCGAGGATATAAAATATTGTATTTTGTTTTTTTGTTTCTTTAATACATTGAATCTTTTTTCTTGAATGTTTATTATTTTTTCAGGGTCAGAATGTTGGGGTTGATGAAGGAAGGAGGAAAGTACGGAATGACCCTAGGCCATTGATATCTTCAAGAAGTCTGATATTTTTCTTACTATCTTACTTTTCTTTTTATTTTTCCTTTTTTTTGGGATTTTGATAACATCAGTTGAAATAATTTTTATGGATTCTATATTTGGTTATTGTTGCTGTGAAGTTTAATATCCCGTGAATTGAAAATTCTACATTGAAGAGTGGGTATTTTAAACCATTGAATGATTAAAAAATAATAGAACTTTCTTACTTTTCAATTATTTCAAGAACTATCATACTCTCCCTATATTGTGAAGTGATAACAAAACTTACTCCGTTAATTAAAATTTAGACATAACGGTTTGTAAAAAAGTACTGGTGAAGGCTGGTGGCTTAATCTATAATGCATGTATGCATATAGATTTCTTGGTTTGGAGAATGTTTTGCTATTGCAGTTGGACTAGCTATTAAGAATATCTAGACATGTCAATCTCCTATAACTATAAGTGTTGGTTAACAAAATACCTAAGAAGGAAGCATCTGTTTAGAACTTTTAATATAGCAATGCACATGTTTATGAGATGTACTATTATCTTGGCATTGATTTTTTTCCCTTTCACTTATTAGTCTAAGCTTTGTTGCATTTTGTTCTATTTTTGTGCTAGCATTGTATTTATGTGACTTTATATGGTTTAAAAACCCACTCTTCTTATTTGTCTCTTATACCTAAAACTTAGTTAGTTAGGTCCATATTACATCTCTTATATTTAAATTATATCATGCTATAAGAGAAATTAATCTTTTATACAACATCTAGATGTGTATATACACAAATAAATACAAAAGATATTCAATAGCCTAAGTTCTTATAACAATATAAAATGATTGAGATAGAAAGTATCAAACTAAACTCCCAAATTTCTCAAATTTGGAGTATATCCACTAGTAGTGCCTCTTCAAAGAAGATGAGGCAATAACCTTCTTGTACACAGAGTAGGCTCACCCTTGCACCAACTAAGCCCCTCTAGTTGAGCTAAAGGGTTTTTACAATACAACCTCACCTTTTGTACACTTGTTATCCCTCCACTCTTGTACTTAAAGATCACTCACTAGTCTACTCTTACTCACACTAATTTCCTCTAGTTGGCCCAAGATAACTACACTACCCAAACCAATACAACACACAATATTTTAGCCTATTTCTTCCCAAATAACTCTTGCAAGTGTTTGTATTGAATGCAATAGTTCTACTCTCTCTCTTTCTCATACTTTTGCATTTATAGACTTGGGGGTATTTATAGATGTCAAAAATTGCCTTCAATAATTCTCTAACGGCTATTTTTAGTTTCTTGGAAAACTAGCCGAAGATCTTTCTCACGGCCAATGTAGTAAGTGTGCATCCGAACGAACTAGCCGTTGGATCGGTCGGACGTCCAATGAATAGCTTAGCGTCCGATGTTGCGTCCGTTCTCTAGAGGTGTTTTGTCATCCAAGCAGCTCAACGCCTCGAGATATTTAGATCGATGGTCAGTGACTATTGGAATTTTGTCTCAACTGATCGGAATAGATGCAATGCTATTCTTCGTCCAAGGCTGCTTTGGGTTCTCTGTGTTGTCATCCTTCCGGACGATCATTTTTGTCCGAAGAGTTCTTCTGGTCTTCGGAGGTGGATCATCAGCGTCCACACCTCCCTGTTTTTCTGCACACTTGACGAAGAATAGCATCCGATCAGTTGAGACAAAATTCCAATAGTCACTGACCATCGACTGGACGCAGTCTCAGATAATGTCTCTTATAGAAAATATACTATGTTATTGGATTCAAGTATTTATATGATTGATCTTATTTTGTTAATTTAACGCATTTTATATTTTCAAGGTTGGTAAAACTTCATTGATGAATCAGTATCCTTAGATATTTCAGTTAATTTCTAGTTTGATCTGAATTATTTTTTGCTGTATTTTCTTTTTTCCAAATTTCTTGAAGACAAATTTTTTATTTTTTTGGGTTCTATTAAGGGGGTCAACTGTAAAGCAAAATTGAGCTGGCATTATATCTTTTTCCTATTTTTTGGCAAAATTTAAATTTGAAATTTGGGTTGTTTATTAACTGTATTTTATTAAGAATAAATCAAGAAAATATTCAATGTGTTCCGATGATGGTGATAATAGATAGAGGGAGAGGGAGAGATAAGAAAAGCTATAGAAACAAAGATCATGATCATCATTTAAGTGACTTTTGTTTACACCCTCGTGTCATTTTTTTTAAGTCCAAAAGACAAATATTTTTGTCCTTTTCGTATGACGTATTGATCATGAGTTTGAGTTATTAGAAGGTAGGAGGAAAAAGAGATTTTTTTAAAAAAAGATTTTTCTGAATAAGAAATGATTAATTAATTAATTGATTATTCCATATCATATTATTGTAGTTAAATGTGTTAAGAATTAAAATCATCATTATATTCTTTCAGTGGCAAATTTTTAGACATAGCTTTAATTATTCAAACTCGCTTTTCACACGACCTATTGGTCATAGGGGAGAGGTGGTTTTTTTTTTTTTTTTTTTTTAAGGGCGTGTAAAGTTAAAGAAAAAATAGTATGTGCAAATTTGTTTTTATAAACTAGATTGATTTATTACTTTTATGTTGGAAAAAATAGTGATTGTATTTCAATTTTATAATTGTTTACTCTTTAACTAATTTGTTGCAAATTGTTTTAATTGATTTGGTATACGAAGAGTTACAACAAACTAATTTGGTTTAGTTTCATTATTAGCTAAAAGATATAGATACATATCATGATAATTATCTCACTATTCTGAATTAATATCCAGGTACCACATGCGAGTATTAAGGAAGTATACTTATAGAGACTCCACATATCTCTCTCTATATATATACTAGCTTAATACTCGCACTATGTACGGGCTGTCTCTTATACTGACGTAGAAGGGGAATGTATGAATATTTTTTTTTTTTTTTTTTTTGCTGTAAAATTCAATTTGTGCCCCTTATATAAGAGACAAGTTGTGCAGCCTGTTAGGCAATTTTGTCATTTCACTATCCTTTTGCTATACCACTTATAAAAGATTTAGATTTTTTTCATGACAATACACAAAATCAGCCCTTTTAACATAAATAGTTCCAAACTATACAAGGTATTATAGTCTTGTGCACCATTCCTATGACTTGGAAATTTTAATTTATCCTTACCTTATGAGCTACAATTATTCTCAAAACAATATAGAATAATTAGTACAGATTGTAGTTTTTAACCCCAATATTAGACTAGATGACTATCAAATTTTGGAATGCTAGATTTGTATTTTACTCTAATTACAGTTCAAATCAATCGTTGGATCAAGTTTAAAGTTAATTAACAAAAATAACAGTACAAACCTACTGCAAACAGCATCAACCAAATTATACCCTCCTCTTGCTCTGCCTTTTATCAATCTTCACTTTACTAGATTTTCAAGAAGATTTGTTCATTTTTCCCAAATTTTGCAATCTCCACCTCTTATTTCTCTCCATACATATTACACAAATTCCATCCTTCTCCATCTTTTCCTATTTTTTCACTCTAATGTTCTTAATGATAATGAATATAATGATGTTTACACTTCTATTTTGCAGGATTTTGTTGGGATTAAGGTTATTTTTGTGAAAATGGAGCCTGTTTTATTTTTATTTTTTTGCTTATAGCTAAAGTAATTCCAAGATTTTTTTTTTTTTTTTTTTTGTACTTCTATAGTTTTTGCCTTCGAAAAATTACTACATTCTTTCTATTTATGAATGACTTCATTTGCTACTGAATCTTGATTATTATTCATCAGTTTTTTTTTTTTCTTTAGCTTTTTCTGAGCTAAATAAGAAAAGGGTTTCACTTATCTTTATTGGGAGAAATTATTAAAGGGTTCTGCTTCAGTTGAAGATGGAGAAGCTAACTACTTTCAGCCTTCTTCGGACATCACTTCTCTATGTACGTTCGGTCGACTATAAAAGGACTGGATTTCTTGCGGTTTGCATCTATATCTCAGCTTGGGTCAAACCCCCTTCGATTCGGGTAATGAATAATTTTCAATTTATTCACAATTAGTTATTGATTTTTTTAAAAAAAGGGCTGTCTCTTATTCTTGATTAGATGTGGATAAAAACAGACTATTAACACATCCAGAATGTTAACGTTGTGATAAACTAATTGATCTTTTGTGATATTTTTTTGGGGTCAAATAATTGAATGTGGTGAATATTTTGTTAAGCAATAGTAGTATTAGCAAAAAATGTCATCTTTATGATCGTGAATCTAATATTATCTAAATGCTACTATTTTGCAGTATCTAGATGGATTTAGATTAGTTCTATGTAGATTATAAGTTTTTTGATCGTTGACAAACTCTTATACACTTCTAGATGTGTATAAGAGATGGTTTGAAAACAAGTGTGCAGACTGTCTGTGCATAAAAATCGGAGGTGTGGAATATTATTGATGATTTAGAACCAGAATAACACAGAAGAAAGTTAGCAATTACATTTTATCCTGTCTCTTATCAATATCTAGATGTGTATAATATCTATACATTATAGCTGTCTGGTAATCTTGATTTGAATACAGACATGAAGAGGCTAGATTTTGTATATGTATTATTTATTATTACAATTTGAGCACTGAAGTGCCAGAATATAAATTTAGTCATAGATAATCCTTACAGACTAATTTTTAAACAAAAACACTCATGACGAGGTTTGATACATTTATTAATTATGATAGCAATAGAGAGATAAAATTAATCACTTTTTAATATTTCCAATCAATGAATATTATTGAACCTATTTTCCCTCTACTGTTACTAATGAGTCTAGATCTCTCTCACCTTCCTATTACACTTTGGTTGTATTGATGACAGTACATAAGGTGCTTGACTTCACTTCTTTGGTGGTTGTCATCTTTAACTGGTAGATTTGAAGTCAGTTTTTTAGAAATTGTTTGTGACGCAAATAGAGAAAAAGCAAAAGCTTTCAAGGATAGCATATGAAGAGTAAAATATAAAAGAAATTGATTTTTACCAAATAAAAAATCAAAGAGAAAGAAAAACAAAAGGAAAAGAAGACTCACTTTTTTTTAAAATAATTTATTCTTAATTTCTAAAGTTGTATATGTTCTAATGTGTTTAATCTCAATTTAGACATAAAGATTAAAGCTTTGAGCAACAGACCTTATCTTCAATTGCTTTAATCTTCACAAATCATGATCATTGCCTTTAGTAAATCGCTGCATGAACTTAATATTTTATTTTCAGATTATGTTCAATCTAATTTGTTTCTCGTCCGTGCATAAATATATTTTACTCTTAAATATTTTGTATCAATATAAATTTACAATCTTTTAAGGTTACAACTACTTCAAAAACTATAATTTACCATAATTAATCTATTAGTTATGACAATACAGGTTTGATGATGTTTTGGATTGCAACTTTGATATCTTTTATTTATGTCCCTTCCATCTTTGGCCAATAGGTTTAATATTATTTTTGGTATTTTAAAAAGCAGATTTAGGAGGTGTTTGGTTTATGGGTATGAGAGGGAGGAATGGAAATCAAAGTTAATGATACCCATAGATGATGTTTTGTGTTGAACACTATGGGAATCATTCTATGGGAATGAAAATGTTAGAAAATACCTACTTTCATTCCCCACTTGTGACATGGGTTTCAAGTTGAGTAACTTATTAACATAATAAAACTCATTTCTATGTTAAACCAAACAAGTAAGGGGGAATGATATAAACCCATACTAATAGTGGGGTTTATGATTCCGATTCCGATTCCGATTCCGATTCCCGAATGTGAACCAAATACCTCCTTAGTACTGCTAGGATTGGTGGAGGCATATGAGGTCAAGGGATACAAATTTTGTAAGGATTATGAATTGGTAATTTGTATCTTTTAATTTATTTGAGAAATTGATGCTTGGGAATATTGCTTGTCTTTTACATTTTTGTACCAATATTTATGAACAGTATATACAAATACAGGTCTCTATTGTAATTGTCTTTCTTTTTATTTGTATGTTTCTTAACAAAGCATGTACTATTCAGCTTTTAACAAATCAATTCACTAATTTATTACTTCGCTCCATTTTTGGATTATATTTGAATTCATGTATTTTTTGCCATACACAGTTATTGGTACACTTTCAGCATTTTGTACCAATAAAAATTTGACAAAATGACCTTAATAGTTCCTCCTTACATTTTATATTTTTATAGATGTTTAATCCCTCACATTTAAAATGATTCATTTTAGTCCCTTATAAATTTAAAACACACCATTTTAGTCTTTCAACCCAATTATGAGTATATTTTAATTTGAAATACTCACATGCATATAAAATGTAACATATTCAAGTGTAAAATTGATAATAAATAACTTAAATAATAAATTATTCCAAAAAAAAGAGGATTGGAGCTGTTGGAGTAGAATTGGAGAAGGAAAAGTCGCGAGGGAGGGGAATGGTTCTCTGATGGTAGGTGAGAATTTTAGAATAATAGTGATGGAGGTTTTAGGTAGTATCGTTTAATATTTAAAATTTGTGTGTTACTAATTTTGCTCATGAAAAATATAACATTCGATACACATGGCCTGAATATTTTAGGCCAAAATATGCTAATAATTGTATCAAAGGACCAAAATGCTACATTTTAAATTTGTGAGGGATAAAATGCATCATTTTAAATGTGAATGACTAAGAAAGTACAAATATAAAATATGAGGAACCAATAGAGTTGTGTTTCCTAAAATTTAGTATAATTTTATACAAATATATTTTCCATTTTAGAATAAATAGTGGGCGTTGATCGTACCTTGCACAGTTAGATTCTACCAGTACCAATTTACAAAAATGTTAAATCAATAAGGTTACAAAAACTAGGGAAATTATTGGTCAGCATTATAATACCCACAATTAGACGATTATTTATCTTTATCTTCGTCATATGGCTATGTTGTTCCACCGTAAGTTTTCTGTATTAATTCTTCAAATTGGAAATACGCAACCCCCTCCAATTAAGTTTTTTTATGAGTTTAAAGTAAAGGGAAAATCGCTGAAATAGTCCCTCAACTTGAGGGACCTCCAACTTTTATTTTTAGCCAAGATAGTCCTTTCATGTGAAATTTATAAAAAAAATTTTATGGTGACTACACCATAAAGGACTTTTTTGGCTAAAAAATAAAAATTAAAGGACTATTCTGGCTAAAAAAAAGTTGAAGGACTATTCTGGCTAAAAAGAAAGTTAAGGGACTATTTTGGCGATTTTCCCTAAAGTAAATTAGGATGATCTTGACTAGTCCACTAATTAGACATTCAATTAAATAACTTCCTCTTCAAAATTCAATATGTTTTAATAAAGGAATTGACGGGCCTGCACAAGCGGTGGAGCATGTGGTTTTATTCGATACAACGCGCAAAAACCTTACCAGCCCTTGACAGAAAAGAACAATATCCCCAATTTTATATTATCTAAGGAAAGACCTTTGCAGGATGTTGATGTCGCAGAGAAAAAAATAAAAATGTACTTATGTAGTTAAAAGATATTCTTCAAACACCTCATTGTTAATTATGAAATGGAAAATATATTCTTATATAAAATATATTTGATTAAAAAATTATTTAATAATTTTATATTTAACATGTTTAGTTCATGTAAAACGAAAATAAACAAAAAATTATTGTCAAGGGCCTGTCTCTTATTTTTTTCTAGATTGTATAAGAGACAGAAAATAAAGCTTTTGCTTTTTCTCTATAATTTCTAAAAAACTGACTTCAAATCTACCAGTTAAATATGACAACCACAAAAGAAGTGAAGTCAAGCACCTTATGTACTGTTTATCAATACAACCAAACTTTAATATATAAATTTTTAGAAGACATTTTTATCAAAATAAATATTCACATTAAATTTTTATCCCTTAGTGTTCAACAAAAAATTTATCTGACAAATCATTGAACTCGAATTTTACAGGATAATAATTATTACATAATGAAACAAGTCGAAAATCATGGATAGCTGTTGAACTTTAGACCTGTGACAACACTCTCTCCTTAAACATGATTTAAACATGCATAAATCCAACAAGAAATTGCATCAATATGATTCCCTTAGATTACATTCTGAATAAAAATAAAGTAACAATTTCACCAACAAAATAAGGGAATAAATGTCAATCATATTAAGTTTGACACCAAGTTTAAAACTTGAATTTCGTTAATTCTAGCATAAAATTCTTAAATGTTCCATTAGAAATCATAATAAGGACAATAAAAGATTAATATCTTAATTAACTAGCAAAACAACAAAGACCCATTGAAGCAAATTCCTTATCAAGCATTTTATTTAACTTTATAGGGGTACAACAAAAATTTAGAACATTATAGGGGTAAAATGTAATTTTTTTGCTATTATGAAGTGTAAACTCTAACTAACCTTAAATTACATGAGGGTAATGTAGTTGTTTTGAGCCACTCTGTAACGATTTGGCTAACGTTTGGTTTTGACTGTTAATCAAATAGAGCTAAATATGTAGAAATTTTTCTGAAAAGACAAATCAAGATATAGATAAGTTTAAAAAGAGACAAAGTGTCATTAATCCTAGTTATTTGTATGGCGGAACTTCACAAAAGAGGCATGTTCAAGAGGAAAAGTGCAACTTATGCGTAGGTTTAGAGTAAGTGTAATTAACCATTTTTTTTATTGAGTAACAATAACAGTTAGCCCCTGAACTATGTGGGTGATTGATTACACTTTGCCATCATTAACTAAAAGAGTATATCATTTACTTTCCAAGGACACTGTCTATCTGTTAACAACTATAACACTATTGAGAAATCTAATTAAATGATTAAAATGCCTTTAATACTATATTTAAATTTTTTTTATGCATTTAATTTTTGATAATACTGTGACACTTATTAAAAATTAAATTAAAATATCACAACATAATCCATATCAAAATATGTCGGAGAGTTTTCCGGTGAATTTGTTCCCACGGAAGACAGCTCTACGTAAACTTGAGCAGTTCTTCAAACTTCTAGGAATAGGACCTGTAAGCATGTTCTCATTCACGGTGATGTTCTGAAGCACTCCACTTTGGCATAGCTCTTCAGGCAAACGACCAGATAGAAAGTTGGTTTTGAAGAAGATATAAATATTTCAAGTTACTCAAATTGCGGAATAGAACCAGTTAACCGATTATGGCTTAATTTCAAATCCTCAAGAAGCATCAGATTGCCCAATTCCTTAGGAATTGAACCTGAGAGTTGATTATCCTATAGGTGCAGAACAGACAAGTTGGACAGATTACCTAGTGATGGTGGGATTGAGCCGCTGAGACTATTGTTAAATAAACTCAATCTATCAAGTGATGTTAGATTGCCTATCTCAGGAGGAATTGAACCAGAGAGATTATTGCTGAAAAGATACAACACCTTTAACTTATTCAAGTTACCTAAAGTGGATGGAATATGACCTGATAACTGGTTTCTGTCCATGTAAACCTCTACAAGATTATCAAAATTTCCTAATTCTGGAGGAATTGGACCCGAGAGATGATTGTCATAGACATATAAATAACTCAAGTTTTTCAAATTACCAAAGGAAGCAGGAAAGGGGCCATCAAGATTGTTTGCAGCCAAAGCAAGATCATTTAGAAACCTCAACTGGCCTATCTCCTCAGGGATTGAACCATTTAAGTAGTTTCCATTAAGGTGAAGAGTTTGAAGATTTTTCAAGAAGCCGATTTCGCGGGGTATTTCATTTGATAATGCACCGCCTTGTAAATCAAGATAAATGAGCTTGGAGAGGTTACCTATCTCTGGCGGTATGCTGCCCCAAAGTTCGTTATTCCCCATATCAATATATTCAAGATTTGGAAGGGATGAAAATGGGAAGTTGTAGAGTGTACCATTTATATTTGAGTCTGATAGGTTCAACCTGTTGACACTTCCATTAATGCAAGAAACACCATACCAACTGCAGAGGCTGGAATTTTGCTGGAGATGTGTATAAGAAACGCAGTCTCTTATCAGAAATCCTAGATGTGTATGGCTTTCCATTTAAACTTACAGCAGCCTCTTCAGGAGAAGCTGATGCACTTCCAAGGAAGCAAAAGAATATGGTGAGAAGAGCTTATACAAGAACCAAATGAAATATGAAGAAAGAAGGCTCTCCAATAGGAACAGAAATCATGGTTTCTGTTTCTTTGCAATGTTTCAATCTTCCAGATTGATCAAAGTAGTTTATTTAACAATAGAAATGAAATATATATATATATATATATATGTCCTCCATTGGTTACATTTGCACCATATTCTCACGTAAATTAATGCCAAGAAAATATGAGTAGACTTGAGTAAGCATTGTTTTTCTGTTCCCATAATTAAACCAAACTTCTTATCAATTAAAAAATATATTATTGTTGAATTTGGTAATAAATATATTATTGCTGAATTTGGTAATTTAGTTGTTCAAGTAATTTAGTTTTCTATTCAGATTATGTTTAAAATTATTATTCCCAATGTAATTAAATATTTTAGTAATCAAGTTTGTTACCCTATAAATAGAAAGTTTGTAATATTAGTCTATTGTCTCTTAGTTGAGTCTAATAATTTGTATAGAAAATTTCTAGAGTTTGTAAACATCTTATATGCCGTAAGCTTATGCTGGTCTCATTATGAAAATTTAATGTGCGTTATTTTATAACTCCTTTTCTTCTCTCACATATTTTTATTTGTGTTGAATAAATTTGTGTGTTTTTTCTTACATTTCCTCAGGTGAACACACAGTTTTCCACAAACTATATATGTTAAAAGGATTGGCGTTTACTTGAAAAATTCGTG
This sequence comes from Cinchona pubescens, assembly GCA_025175665.1. NCBI lineage: Eukaryota > Viridiplantae > Streptophyta > Magnoliopsida > Gentianales > Rubiaceae > Cinchona > Cinchona pubescens. The sequence continues at coordinate 178,874 of JANKKI010000285.1, forward strand.
TTTGACTCAAAGACTCGAGGTTCTCAACAAAAAGTTAAAAAGACAGCCTTGGACCAAGAAGATTTTGGAAAAACCAGACAAATTAAGGAGCAGACTGGATTTGTTAACGAATATTATTATTAATAAATTGTTGTAAGAAATGAACAAGTTGATGCTGATTTTTTCACAAGATAATTGAGGATCTTCCTACCTAAATTTGTCTGGTTTTTCCAAAATCTTCTGTTAAGGTGTGCATATCAAGTATGTATGGTAGAATATTCGTTTATGGAGTGGGCCTTGATAGAGGCAAGGGTGTGATTTTACATCTTCGGCCATTGATGATGATGGTTGCAAAAAGTGGAATTCTTTGCTCCTTAATAAATGTTAGGGATTAAGAATAAGACCTTCAAACAAAGAAATCAAAAGATGTGAAAGAACGTTCACATAGTTTTAGTGAAAATTGAAAAACCAACCAAGGAAAAGTTACATATAACACCCAAATGATCAAATCAAATATCTTTATGATATTTTTACAAATTGACTAAGTTATTTTAAGTAATTAGATTCAAGTAGTTATTATAAGAAGTTTGTACGGTCAACTGTGTATAGGTTGCTACGAATTCATCACAATCCTTGTTTGACATCAATACACAGATACAGAAGTCCCATTTTTCTCTTCTGTTGGTCCAGTTTACTTCTCCTCGGCTATCCCTTTCTGCTGTCAATTCTTTTGGCAACCCTTTTGACTTTGAGAATCACGTTAGTTACCAATAGCTAAAGATTTTTTAAAACAAATATACACATATATAGTAAAGGAAGATACTATGATAATGAGAAATTAAGAGAATTATCCCGTTAATTTTAAAATTTTGTATAGTATAAATCTTTAAAGTACGTAATATTATATTATACAAATCCTTAAACTACAACAGTATAATTTTTCTACGTGATTGTAGAATTTTCCACTTTTATAGTATCACCGCTTATCTTCTCTTTACGTGAGGTTGGCCATCAAGATTAAAAATCTTCAGATGATAAATTCAGATTACAGAGCTCATAGGATGTGCGCCTAGTAAAACAAAAGAACATATCACCCTAGAAAATCAAATATCTTTACTAAATTAACAGCTAAAAAAAAAAAAAAACAGCATAAAAATTAATTCGAAACAAGATTACACAATTGCATCTAACACCCAGATTATCACAGCATACGCTTCTACAAGAAGTGTCTATGTTTGAAACATGACTGTAGAAACTGATTTTTAGAAGAGGATGATCAAAGGATTGGGTAGACAGATAAAAAAATAAGGGAATTTTACCTCATACTAATACTTCTGAAATCATTTCGTTGGTTTTAAGGGTTTGTACAGTATAAATTTTTAAAGCATTTAATATTATACTGTACAAGTTCTGTATACACATCTAGACAAGATGATGAGACTCAATGAGACTAGAATTTTCCCAAAATTAAATTATACAGTACACGTCGTGAAAATTTTGGAACAATCCTCACAGTCAGTATAGCTCTTATACACATCTCATTTTTCTGATTGTCTTGCGTTTCCTCGATCGCCTCTCGCTTTCTGCTGACAAAATGCTTTGCCACCATTTGAAAGTAACATTTGACTTTTTCTTTCGGAGACTTCCAGCTCTAATTTGGAGCTTTTCTTTCACCTAATTTTTTGACTTTAAACCAGTTACTTTTTTGAAGGTAATCAATTGGATTTCTGAATATTTGCAAATCGTAGAACCAGTCAAGGAAGCAATCTGCAGATTAAATGCCATTCAAAGTTTAGGAATTTAAATACTCAGTCTTGCAAAGGTACACTTACTAGAAAAGTGGCTTTTTTCAAGAATGTGTTTCAAGAGCTCACACACTACAAACTGACTCCGCTTATCACAGTGGATTTACATCCTTAAGATGAATTTCATGGATTGAATTCCATATTTTCAAGTTTCAACTTGTAAAAATTTTTATCTTAACATTATCGATGTTCTCAAAATTAGAACAACTTTATAGTCCAAATTCTGAGAAAAGAAAACACGTAGACATTCAGCAGTAAAACATTTTAAACTGGAGAAGCTCAAAACTTATAAATTTTATAACTGGCAGATTATGTTTATATTTTGAGTTGATTTATGCATGCTTAGAATTAATCTCACCTTCTCCCGGATCCAGCCACAAGCATTCAACGGCCTGACCACCGCACAAGCAACCATGGTAAAAATATCAATTTACAAAAACGTTAAATTAATAAGGTTACAAAAACCACGGAAATTATTGGTCAGCTTTTTCTCATGTATTTACTCGTATGTATCTACGACACCCGGAATGAGATGATTATTTATCATCTCCTCACTATAGCTATGTTGTTCCACCACGAGTTTTCATTATTAATTCCTAAATTGAAATACCCAACCCTGTCTAATTAAGCTTTCTTTGTTACCTTAATATCAAATTTACATTTGAAACAATACAAGTAACAATATCAAAATTCAAAATTTCTCCATAGTGCAATGCATTGTTTCACATATGATTTTCCTTCTAAAAACATACACCTTATATATATATGTATTCCTAGAAGCTTCAATTACAGTGAATTTTGAAGGTGACAAGATGGTTAGCCGGGCCCTCTCATTTACTGGAACTTCTTGCTGTTTCATGTATTCAAACTTATCCCGTTTGATATCAAATAAAATTAGTTAGGCATGGAAATGTGTCGTTCGATTTTGTAAAAGTACATTTTGTTAACAATTGGGGAAGAAGCACCTAGTGTAGGTATATGGTTGAAGTGGAAGGCTGTATTAAAAAGCATTATTAAATACTGGGCCACAATCATTAGAGAAGCATCACCTTGCAACCATCTTATCCTCGACACCACCACCAAACTAAAACAAGTAAAAGAAAAGAAAGAACTTCAAGCAGGAATCAACACAAAACAAAAAAGGATTCGAAACAAAAGATTGAAGTGGAGATGGTGCTGAATGATAGACAACCACATACAGTTCAACATTTAGTGTTGGACAGCATTTCTTCGACGTACAAGAGAAATTTAGGAGACACAATAACCAAAAACTCGGAATGAATTAGCAATTATTTAACGTTTAAACCATCAAAACAATCGAGAAAAGCAAAACAAGTGTAAAAGAGTTTAAACAAGAAACAGATCATACTGAAAAATTCTGGCAAGTAGCAAGTCAACAGCATATGCAAAAAAGCACATCCAAACGATCCAGCAGCTACCCAGCCACCAAACCACATGAACATCAAAAACAGCAGCATCACATTCAATAGCTATCAGCAAGAAGTGCAGCAACAACCGATCTACGAAAATATCGGAGATCACTTCTGGACTTGGTTTAATTATGTGGTGCTCATGTGCTGTTAGCTAATGCAGTTGAATCAGCCCCTTTTTAACTGTCCTATTGTGAGTAACTAATGTATTTTAGAAAATGCGGAAAGTTAAATTAAAACCAGCAGCAGTAAGAGACCACATATCATTCACCAAGTCCAGACTCGTGGTTTTATGTGTCAAACTCCATCTAGCAGGTTATTATCATCAACATAACTTGGTTCCTGGTCCCAGATTCAACTGCACCAGCTACATAATTAAGCACCACATATCATTCACCAAGTCCAGACTCGTGGTTTTATGTGTCAAACTCCATCTAGCAGGTTATTATCATCAACATAACTTGGTTCCTGGTCCCAGATTCAACTGCACCAGCTACATAATTAAGCATGTGCTCCAACCATCTTCTAAATAATCACATCAAAGATTCTTCAATGCAAAGTTAAAATCAGCAAAAGTAAGGACTATTAGGTCAAATTCAATCCCAGTTTGACTCGTAATAAGTTTATGATTACTCTTACCAATCCTGACAAGGTCAGAAATTTTGTAAAGAAACTGAAGTTTGTCACCAGCAACAAACTAAAACAACCAACAGCAAAGTAAAAACAGCATCAACAGCTGCTGCATCATCTTGCCAATCAGCCACATTCACTCTTCACGAACACAACTATAGAAGGCCAGTACAGGGTTCATCATGAGTAAATAAACCAGTAATTGTGGTTACATCAATCAATATGCATGCATTAAATTTGATAAGTTATTAGGCACTTGAAACTTCAATCATTTAATGATATCTCATACTTTGTAATGTCATCTGTCGACCAGGTTCAAATCACTTCAAGTTATAATGCATATTTGAATTTCAAATGCAAGGTGAACCGTGTCTAAACATGCATGTGATGACACGACTGAAAGTGAAGTGCCACCTCACTTGATGACATGTAACCCCCCAATCAACTAAAATTTAATCTTAAATCACATGAGATGATTTAAATCTTCAAAAGCAGACACTCAATTGAAATAAAAGCATACGACATGTCCACCAAGATCGACAATATTACCAAATCCAGAGAAGCCATACAGTCTAGCATCAACCTAGATATAGAAATAGCACACGACGAAAAAGAGCTAAACCTCATAAATAGTTCGGTCATTTAAGTTCTATAAGGTCTACACTTTCATAACATGAATATCAGAAATGTTCTCCTCAAGAAAAGCAGCAAGCCAAGGACCAAGCTTCACTCTGAGGATCCATGAGATGATATTGCACTCTGCTACTCCTACAAAAACAGAAAATTTCTGATTCAGATTTAAATCTTCCCAATCCTAGTGATCAGTAAACAGGGTTTTCATCTCACATCAGCATCAGAGCGTGGAGATGGGCTTCGGGAATCAACATGGCGTCCACGAGGTGACACACTTTTTGGAGTTGGCGAACGGTCTTTGTGTTTAAGTGCATCTGGGCTTGCACCGCGAGAAGGTGGGGTTCTGCGGGGAGATGGGCTTCTTCGAGGACTTAGAAGGACTACGCCGAGCAGGAGAGGCACTTGCACAGATTAAAGAACTCATAAGGCCACAGGTCCACACACAGCTCAACACATGGATTTCCTATACAAAGATTACAAACTTCAGAAACAGGTAACCAGACCTACATAATACTTTATAAGATTACTTCATACTACGCCTATCATCATCATATCTGCCTCTTCCACGATCTTTGTGGTAATCAGGACTCAGACTGCGGCTTCTGCTTCGGTGGCGATAATCTCTATCCTTGCCACGACGACTCTCGCGTTCCCTTCCTCTACTTCTACTACGGCTTCTCCTCCTCTGATCTCTATCCCTGTTATCATCCTTATACCTGAAAAGTTCCAAAAAGTCGACACACATTTGTGGGTTGAAGATGCAAGAGAAGTAACGTTCTTCTTGAAAATCCAAGCTAAAGAGACATAAAAAATTTCAAAGAAGAAGAAAACAGTAAAATGCGAAGAGAAAAGAACAACATAATTATTTGAAAGGACCAATAAAACTTACAGCCCAGAACATGGAAGAGCAAATACCTGCTATAGTATTAGATCTTACAAAAGACCCAGAGTTCAAGACTCGAGTTATGTCTCACATGTATTCAAACCCTAAACTCTTCCATACAGCTTTTATTCACCAGTCAATAATAATACAAAATCTAGCTGTGTTTCTATACAGGTAATCATAAATAAGAAGCCCGAAGGTTCCTTATAAAGTAATTACCTTGGCCGAGGGCTGCGGCTTTTTGACCTTCCTTTTGACTTGTAAACTGGTTCCATTATTTTCCCTTTGTGACTGTTATCATATACAAATGAAGATCTTAACTGAAGTAGGAAAACACAATATGTATTCCAAATATAACACTGTAATCAAATCTAAGAACATTTAGTGTATAAATGTTTTTTCTCTGCCCTTGAACAACAACGGAGAAAAATTAAAGTAACCTACATTAAAATGATAAGAAACAAGATAAAGATATACGCACTTAAAGACAATTAACTGTATCACTCACATTCGTTCAGCATTTGGTCCATATTTTGCAAATTGAACCATTATCTCTCTTCCATCAACAACTCTTCCTAAAATGTAATTCAAAATACATAATGAGAAAACTCAAAGCAGGAAAAAGATAATGAAAGCAGGAGATAATCTTCCAAAAACAGCATTCTATAGCAGGTCAAAAGCTATACAAAAATTACAACTCACCATCAAGCTTCTCAACTGCCTTCTGAGCTTCATCCTGGTACTTGTACCGCACAAATGCAAATCCCCTTGAATCACCAGTCCTGATTATCACACATAACTCATCAAACCAACAAACACACACATACACACCAAAAACCGACAACAAATTGCTATTCAACACAAACATATAACAAAATAACTACGTTTCACAATTTTTCAGACAGAGAGCTCAAACTCAATTCCACTAGCAAATTCAAACAGGACTGAAACATTGTAATAAATATCTACCAAGGTATGGAGTTAACACCACAATTACCAGATGTCAAATCTAAACAAACGAATAAGCTATCCAAACAGAAATCCAATACCCACCAGACAATAACAAATTCAACCCTAACTAGTACTAATATGTAATTTTAAAGGCTATAATTCATCAAAAAGTCCAAGCTTTGGAAGTTCGAACCCAGTTCTAAAAATTAACTAATAAACAATAACATACACATTTATATGCGTTTATTGAGTGTGTGTTGCTGTGTGAGAAAGCGAGAGAGTTAGAGAGGGGGAAGAAGAAGCGATGTGGAAAAAGAGGATGCAGCAGCTGTTGAATGTGAAGAGACAGACCTGAGTGGATGGATGATTGGTTTGATTTGACGATTATACCCTTGAATTGTTGGTTAATTACGTGTTATACTGGCTTTGTTTGCTTTGTTTGTTCGTTCTAGATTGTGGGCTGTATATCGCCCTGATATTTTGCATCTCGTTTTAGGTTTTAAGAATAGGAAAAATAGCCTTTTTAATCTTTTATGGGTCTAGCCCATATGATCTGGAGGCCCAATATTGAAAATGTCATGTGGCTCAATTGTGTTTGGATGTGCCTTATATGTTCTCGAGGTTGGAAATAAGTCGTGGTCAGTGTTTATGAGGAAGATGTGAGATCAAAGTTCCATGAAGTGACGCATTAAAGATTTTTGTATAGCCCAAATGCTTGAATTGTTCCCAGCCCATTGATCTCAATAAACAAGTAGCAACGTTGATTTTCCTAATGTTTTTTCTGTTTACATAAAAAGAAACTTAAAGGAAATTGATTTTACAAAACAACACATCTATTAAAAAGTATGGAGGATCCACTATTTTCAAGTTTTCAATCATCCAATGGTTTGGAATACTCACTCTGCAATGAATGAATAGTGAGTAATAAAGAATTTTTCCAAATCTAGAACCATTTAACGTGATAAAATCATAATAAATTATCAATTTCTAATTTTATATAATCGGTTAGATTTTGTTCTTTATTTTTCAGATTTAGTAATTTTGTCACTTTATCAGTTCATATAAATGCATTGATATTGAAACTGATATTGATGGACAAGAAAAGAGAAATGAAACTCGCTATTTTGTCATCTTAGTGAAAAATTGAATATTCAACCGTTTAGTTAGCAAATAAAGCTAAAGTAATGTAGCGACCACACTATGTGAAAAAGATTTAAAATTTGATTTTTACTGTTGTCAATTTTTTATTAATAGAGCTATATGTAAGAATTAATATAAATCGATATAAAACGTGTAAATAGCTTGTTTTAGTCCTAGAGATAGAGAAGCAACCTATCTTCTTCCAAAACTTTTTATTACAGAAAAAAAAAAATGTATGATTTGGTAGTGATAATATAGGAAAATCCAATTATTCATTTCATAAACTGTCCTGTTGTGTCTTAAAGAGTTTTTATAGTGCAATACTTTTTATTCTAAAAACTTGTACTTTATAAGTTTTAAATCACGATTAAAAATTGTTTTACAATATTGTAGAATTTTTATAATTTAACCAAATATACGTTCTTATTCTAATTTCTGTGCGCTATTTAACCTGACCTTCTCTTCCACTTGGCACTGTTAGGACACTTGCAAAATGGGGGCAAAATCGTTGTTTGATAAAATTAAAAAAAATTCTACCATTTTATTGGGAAAACTATATATTAACATACTTTGTAAGTTAAAGTATCAAAACATAAAATATGATTCACTCAACAATTAGTTGTACAAGAATCTTAGCAAGAAATGTAGCTAGAATACTCGATCTTCTTAGTTGTTCCAAGTCTAAAACGGATGGGAGTTGCTATTTTGTGGGGATTCAGATAGAACAATAACGTGATGATACTTATAACAACCTTTCAAAGCAAGCATTCGCCACATTTTATAGATACAACCAACCATATTGAACATTAGTCACATAGTAAACGATTGTTGTTTAATATAATATTCTCAAGTTGTTAATTTGACTTTATCTAAATTCTTGATATTGACGCCAGAGGACTATAATTGCAATTTGCAAGAAAGCAAAATGTTTAAACAATTCTACACCTAAAATTACAAACCAAAATTCAATTACTGCCAACATTTCGGTAGAAACAAAGAAAGATATAGCCCTTTCATTCACTTGAATTATAGGTTCCTTAATAAGTGCCATATAATTGGGATTTTCTCTCCCAATGAAAAAATTTGCACCTATGTTTAGATTTTATATACATACTTGCGTTTATGTAGTGCTCGAGTGTTAATTAATCATCATCACCATAGCTTCTCATATATGTTTTTTTAAGTAATAGCTTTGAGGAGTCATCATCATAATAATTCACTATAACAAATTATAGCTAGTTTCAACGGTAAAATTAAAAATCATAATCATTTAGAGCAGAATTCACAATGGCTTTTATCTCACTATGTGTGAGTATCATTTCTACTATTGTATTAAATCTCACCTAGATTTCTGTAATTATATATATATATATCATTTGTGTCTTTGTCCTTTGGTCAAATATTATACGAAAAAACGACTCAATAAAAAAATCGAATTTGGAGACGATTAATACTAGAGTGCATGTAAAGTCGTTGGTGAAGCAAATCGTAAAATATATTTTATATATAATGTACGAACTTTTGGTGTGATTTTATCACTATTTTATCTTTTAAAACTTTCTATCATAACTGCTCTTAAAATTTCTTCTTATTTTTTAGTTATAATTTTTAAAATCACACACACAAATCAAGTATGTTTTACCCACTAGTATCTATACTATATATAAAGGGAGAGATATTGATTCGGTGTCTATCACTTTTTGTTATACCATTTATACCTTATTATACATGTAACCAAATCTTTTACTCATAATTTCTTTCCACCATCCATAAGATATAATTTTTTTTTTTGTATTTTCTTATTTTAACATTTCCAATACCTTTAAAAAAATTTATGTAAATTTTTTTTTAAATGCACACTCATAAAATGTGTTTTTCCCCACTAATATATTATATAGTACCCAGTTTTCATGTGATTTGCACTTGGTAGTATTATATATAAAATTGCTTATCTACCTAATTTGCACCAGTAGATAATTGGTCCAACAATATATAATAATTGAACCATCTTACATTCACTCTCCCCAGAGAAGCCTTCTCATAAGCAAATTTTGTAGTTTTATTCTTGCTTGAAAGAAAAGTAGAAAAACCAAGAAAGAAATTTGACAACAAATTGGTTGACTATGGCTGTAGGTAGCGGGTGTAGGTGGTGCTGCCGACCTAATTACCAACAGCCATGGCCTAGTTGATGGTAAGATTACTGCATCTGTTGTGATCACCTGCATCGTCGCTGCATCTGGTGGCCTTATTTTTGGATATGATATCGGAATTTCAGGTGTGTTTATTAATTTCCTTAATTAATCTGTAGTTTTTACTTCAATTCTAGCTTCTTAATATATAGTACTACTGCTAATTAATTATGATGTTTACTTACCACTGAAATAAATAAGTAAGGTAAAGTTTCTTATACGAGGTATTCTACCGTTTCTTTTAAAGAAGTATTCTTTAAAGTTTAAAAATTTATATAATATAGGCTTTTAAAATATATAATATTATACTATGCAACTACGTATTTATTGTTTATAATTCTCTAAAAAGACTACAAAATTTTCCTATCTTATGTTCAAACTCAAACATGGGGTTCATTAGATTTAGAGTTCCTCTAGCGTACTGTTACTTTTTTTTTTTTTGGTTTCTTTCTTTTCAGTACTTAACAAATTTTATGGATCAAAAAAAAGGAAATTATGGATCAATAGAATAATTGAACAATTAAACTTGGATTTCTAATTGGACCAAGAAATTAGTACTAACCATTTCTAATTCAACATACACTCACTTCCTGTCTGTGAAAACTCTAAATTGTAAGCATATAAATTTTGTGTAACTTAATTTACTGACCCTCAGCTTCCGACTTTGGAGAACCATTTTCGTTAACGTAATTAAGATGCTGTGAGTTTAAGCTATGTGTCTTATAACATACTAGATGTGTATAAGAGACAGTAAATTTCCTGCCCCATCTAAAAAGAAAATATTTAGACACACGGATGTGTGATTGATTTGGGGCAGGACTAGCCCTGTCTCTTATACGATTTTTAAAATTATGAGACAGCAGGGTAAAACAATTTTTAAAAAATATTTTTTTTAAAAAAAAAAATTATTTACACTATCATAAAAATTAGACTTTGTCCCTCCATAAATTTTAAATACATATAAAAATTATTTTTTATGTATGTATTTATATAATTTTATCTCTCAAAAGTTTCGAAAATCTATTGTTTTCTTTAATATTTTTCTGGAATTTCAATAACATCCTTAAAAAATTTGAGACTTTACTCTCTAAAATTTTGAAAAAAAAAATATAAAATTATTTCCCTGAGAATATGTCTATATAGTTTTTGCTTCCTCAAAATTTAACTTCTTGATCCGTTCTTGTTTGGACTTATATGTACATTTTATAATTAAAATTAAATTTATAAAAATTTACTTACCTTTGTTATTTATTTTATATAATTTAATTCACACTAAAAAATTTATAAATGATACCATAAAATGAATGTATCTTACTATTTTCCACAAAGAACTGGGTCAATGGCTTATGGAATCAGGTGACTGGTTGTTGAAATTTATTTCCTTTATTTCGCGTATACTTAAAACAGTGATAATGATTTTGTTGACTAGAGTGGTAGACCAATGACCCGTTTGGTTAAATAAAAGTGGTCAATTGGTTGGCTATTTAGTCTGTGTGCTATTTTCAAATTCTAGGGGCATTCATTCAAGTATTAAAAACTAATACTATGATTTTAGGTAAATTCGATTTTTAATTTCACTTATAAATTTTATAGTGTGAATTAAATTTTAGAAAATTTATGACATCAACTGATATAAGTAAGATTTTTTAATATTTAATCCTGACTACAAAATTTACAAGTGAAGTCAAAAATCGAATCTATCTAAGTATTTTCTTAAAAAACTAATACTAAGATTTTAAATTGTGAAATCTAATACTAAATGGTTAAGAGAACACAGAACAGTAGGAATTCCATTGAAATCCCTCTTTTTGTTTTTCGGTTATAGGTAGATAAAACACATTTTCCTATAAATTAAAAAAATGTGTATAAGAGACAGGTATATGACTATTGTTGATTCTCCTCAAATATATTTCTGCATAATTTTATTTACGTAATTTATACATAAATCAACAATAGACATATACTCCGAATGAAAATTTTTATTCCAAATACCTATACAGCAGCAAAGAAATGGTAACCATATTTATTAATGACAAATATTTAAGTAGATTGGTTCTTGAATTTCATTTATTGATTTTATGATCAAGATTAAATACTTACTAAGGAAAAATATTTAAATACACCCGGTCTTTATTAATTGACCAGCATGTCACTTTACAAAAATGCTTAAGATGATTTTAATAAATTATTTCTTCACAAAAATAAACTATACATTTGATAAATCATATAATTAGAAATCGGAAACTTGCAGGAGGTGTGACCACAATGCAGCCATTTCTTAAAAAATTCTTCCCCTCAATACTCAAGAATGCTGCCAATGCCAAAACAAATGTCTATTGTGTATACGACAGTCAGGCTTTGACAGCCTTCACATCTTCGCTATACATAGCCGGATTAGCTGCATCTCAGACAGCATCCTGGCTAGCCGCCTCACGGCAGCCGTAGGACGAAGGAACGTCATGGTTCTAGGTGGTAGCATTTTCCTTGTTGGTGCAGCTATTAATGGTGGAGCTGAAAATATTGCAATGCTTATTCTTGGACGTATTTTGCTAGGCTTTGGTGTTGGTTTCACTAATCAGGTACTCCAATATATTTTCATTTTTTTTGGGTCATAAGCCAACTACCCACTATATTCTAACAGATACTCTTGTTTTTCATTTTATTTGTTATTTTAAATAATTTATTTTATGTCAAATTATAATTTAGAGACTGATTTTAGTTATTCTGAACTATATAATTTGCAAAATTGATGTTATTAAATAACTTTTAATTCTTGTGTACTAATTGAAAACAATAATTAAAATAAATAGATGAGCAAATCCAAGATAAATAATATTCTCGGTACCAACATAATACCAAGAATAAATTGTAAAGTATATGTTAGGATCGGAGCTCCGAGAATTTGTAAAAAAAATTTGTAGTACAACAAACACTTAACAACGATAACAAATACAAACAAACAATGAGAAATATAGTAACAAAATGGATACACAAATTTACGTAGTTCAGTCAACTCGACCTACGCCACGGACGAAGAGAGAAAAAATTTATTAACTTATCAAGAATAATACAAATTTGAAGAGATGAATTTTACAAAACTAAACAAACCACAAAATACAAATTAAATATCCAAATATCTTAAATCGAGATATCCTAAAATAGAGAGTGCTTTCAATGTTTGGTTGTCAAAACCATTTCTCCAATACACTTCTAGATGTTTATAGGGAAAATGGTTGCAAAATTCCAAAAGGATAGGAAATAATTCAAACCAAAGACACGGAATCAGACTGGACAAAAGCAACCCAATTCCTTCACGGAATTGGAGTTGTTGGTTGTGTGTCAAATGAAAACCATTTGACACAATACTTAATAGTAACAAATCTCTACTTTAATTTTGTATCTGGCACATAAATAAATCTTTAATTTTACAAATGACAAATTTTTTCACTTTCTCTGCAAAAGTTTTAATGGGTCAAATCAACAGTTGAAGGAAAAATCAAGTCTAAATACATTTAAAGTTGTTCACTGAATCAGCATCTATAACGATACAATCCTACAAAATATACAAAATACCAAATTTGCAAGTTTTTGTAACTACGAGAGCATATTTATAAACTTCCATGACTCCATCTTCAGTTGTGCGTTTAAATTCAATACAAATTTGGAGAACCATTCACAAACCCCAAAGATCCCAATAACAAAATACTCAAATATACCAAAAACTAAAGAGAATATAATACGTTAAAAGTGCATAAAAGACCCAATTCCCTCTGTTGGTTAATACCATACAAACACTAAAGATGTAATACAAAAATACAAAATGGGCTCACAAAGAAAACAAAACAGGTTGCATACTCAGACTCTAACAAGAGCACAAAAAAATCAAAATATTATGAAAGGCTTTACCTAATAGCCCACTAATGGGATCAACAACTGCCTACTCTACCTTCTCCAACAAAGTTCTGAATTTATACTCAATACAAGCCAACTTTACATTAACCAAATAGGCACCGCAAATCTCTTTATAAATACCAAACGGAACATTCCCGGAAGTTCAAAGGTTCAACACACAAAGAAGAGAGTAACAAAATGGTTTAACTCCAAGAAAAAAAAATTACTTGCCAACAAGTAGTCCAGGATTCATACCGAAATTCGATCTCCGTCAAAATTTTTCAATACAAAGAATTTGTTATCGTCAAATCTTCTGCTTGAGCTTAATCCGGATCCCCAACTTGGATACCAATTTATTAGGATCGGAGGTCTAAAAATTTGTGAAATTTTTTTAACAAAACGAGGATAAAGAACACAAATAAAAATAAATAGTAACAAAAAGGACACATAAATTTACGAGGTTTGGTCAACTCAACTTACGTCCACGAACGAAGGGAAAAAATTTTCATTAACTTATCAAGTGTAATACAAGTTTGTAGAGACGAAGTTCACAAAACTAAACAAACTATTAATCACAAATTAAATATCTAAATATCGCAAATCGAAATATCCTAAGACAGAGAGTACAGAGAGCACGAACTTTGGTGCTACATTTTGATGGTTCAATGTTTGGTTGTCGAAACCATTTCCCAAGCTTCATATTTATAGGGGAAATGACTGCAAAATACCACAAGGATAGGAAGTAATTCAGGCCAAAAACACGAAACAAGACTAGACAAAAGCAACTCAATTCCTTCACAGAATTGGAGTCGTTGGTTGTGCGTGTCAGATGGAAAACCATCTGACACAACACTCGATACTAATAGTATATTTAAAATTATAACTATCCTTACTTTTCAAATCTTTTACCGGTGTTATATAATACTTAAATGTCAAAACTCATAATGACTATAGTTACACAGGTAGTTGATACTAAAGATTTAATTTGATATCAAACGACAATGCAACCTTCTATTCTTTTGTAGGTCGTCAAACTCTTTAAAAAAATATATAGCTTTATTTTTTAAGGTAAAATTATTGTAATTTGAACCCCAAATATTCTTATAAACTATTAGCTTTTAATCAAGTCATCTAAAATTAAATTGAACGAATTTTAACTTCTAACTCATTCTTTTCTCTTCAAGGCAACACCAGTATACCTTTCAGAAATAGCTCCACCAAAATGGAGGGGTGCATTCAACACAGGCTTTCAATTCTTCATAGGCATTGGTGTAGTTGCAGCAAACTGCCTAAACTACGGTACGGCCCGACTCCACTGGGGCTGGCGTCTCTCACTTGGACTCGCTGTTTTACCGGCAACTATCATGACAATCGGTGCACTTCTCATATCAGACACGCCAAGCAGTCTTGTGGAGCGCGGAAAACTCGAAATGGCTAAGCTATCTCTAGCCAAAATCCGTGGAAAAAACACTACAGATATTGAAATTGAACTGGCGGATCTTATTAAGTCTAGCGAAATTGCGAAAGCAATAAATCAAGAACCTTTTGTGACAATTTTTCGAGAGAGACAATATAGGCCTCATCTTGTCATGTCAATTGCTATACCATTTTTTCAACAAGTCACTGGAATTAATATCATTGCTTTTTATGCTCCAGTTCTTTTCAAGTCAGTGGGATTTGGAAGTGATTCGGCTCTAATTGGTGCAATAATTCTTGGACTCGTTAATCTTGCTTCCATTCTTGTGTCCACTGCTGTTGTTGATCGATATGGGCGAAGATTTTTATTCATTGAGGGTGGAACACAAATGTTCATTTTTCAGGTAACATTTTATTAGTGTCTAGAAATGTGCCGGTTCTATATGTCTAAGCTTTATCATGCATGAAACTTCAAATAACATGCACATTAACCCTCTTTGCCTGATTTCGGATAAATATTAGCTATGTATGATGCTCTATTACACTTTATCTTATACCATCATCTAACAAGGTGACACATATTTTCTATGACAAGTATTGTCTCTATATCGGTCAGGGTTGCCACATCGGTCACAGTAGTATTTAGAATGTCTATAATCGATAATGGACGATTTGCAAAAATCATAAAAGAAAAAAACAAATTGAAAACCACAAATTGTTACGTATACATTAGACTTAAAGAATTAACTAACAAAAAACAAGACTTATATTACAATTTTAGTTTATATTCTAGGATAGAACAGCAAATTGATATGGCCATTCCTGATACCACTAGGCTGAGTTTTGGAACTATGAAATCTTGACCACTCACTCCACAATACAGAGTGGGTATGACAACCATTGAAATGACTGAAAAATAAGGAGTCCTATTACTTTTCAATCATCGAATAATAATATTCACTCCTAGAGTGAGTAACAAGGATTTTTTCAAAGAGTAAATCTTTTATACACTGTTGGTATATAAAATTTTTTGCACCATCGGGTTTGGATGTATATCACTGTGCATTATTTAAATTTCAAAAGTTAGCTATGCAAATATAGCATGCATATAAATTTGATGGTGTAAAAATATTTCTATACCGACAATGTATATAAAATTATAACATCCTTTTTCAAAACAGAAATACATGTCAGTGATATCACAATGTTGGATAGTGCAACACAAATTGTAACACCAATAAATATTGCATGTAGAAGTATATATACACATCTGATGTGTATAAGAGACATGTGGAGACTGCTGCAGAATTGATCTTAATAAGAGATGCATGAGGTTTTCCTTTTTTTCAAATTCCACATGCCAGTTTGCTGTATCATACTACTATATCTTTGTGAAGGTTGCGGTAGCTTTTGTGATAGCTGCTGCGGCGGGTGTTTCCGGAACCAGCCATATTTCCAAAGGATACGGTGCCTCAATAGTAGTCCTGATGTGCATCTACGCTGCTGGATTTGGGTGGTCATGGGGTCCTCTAAGTTGGCTAATTCCAAGTGAAATATTTCCATTAAAAATCCGAACAACGGGACAAGGCATAAGTGTTGCTGTGAATTTCGCTACCACTTTCATCCTATCTCAAACATTCTTGACCATGCTATGTCACTTCAAATACGTGGTGCAGCGTGCTTTTCTTTTTTATGCTGGTTGGATCGCCGTGATGACCATTTTTATTGTGCTTTTCATGCCTGAAACCAAAGGAATTCCTTTGAATTCGATGCATCAGGTGTGGGAAAAGCACTGGTTTTGGCGTAGATTTGTTACCACGCAGCCTTAATAAGGTGATAGTTGTGGTGAAAGCAAAAATTAGAAGCTAGAAAAGGTTCATGGTTGACTGGTTAATTAAGTTGTGTATATTTGGACCTTGATTTTGAAAGTGCAAGAAAAAAACAGTGAACACTCATTTGGGCTAACCGACATCGATTTATAATTTATTAAAAAAAGAATTGATGAAGCAAAAATTGTTTATTTTTCTTCCGTGATTTTATATATTAGGCTGGAGTTCGAAATTCAATCCGAATGACTTGAAATTCTGTTATTGACAAAAGCTGTAGGAAGGAGGTAAATTTCAGAATTATGTTTGTGAGTTTTAAGTTCTAACATACAGTTTGCATGCTTCCATTCACAATCTTGTTCATGGTATCATTTTACTAATGACAAATTCAATTGTCTTAAATCATTTAGTACAATCTCATTTAGTTGGTAAAGTGAAGGGAGGGATTGCGTTTGAATAATTGAGATACCAACCATTTTATAATTTTTTTACATGATTTAATTTTTTCCCCTTCCCCCTACATGATTTTGTATTTGTGATTAATTTCTGTAGCATTCTACTGAATTAAACTGTCGTCTAATAAGTAGTAGATTAATGAAGGTTGATTTGGATAGTAAGTAAGGCAAGTCATCGAAAAGGTTCTAAATTCAACTCTCATTGCATTAGCGATTTGTAAGCTGTTGAAATCAATATTTTTAAACTCAAACCGAAGGGTGATTCAATGTAGTATCCAGTTCGTGATTCAACCGGTTCAACCGCCTGAGTTACCCATTTTTCTTTTTCTTTTTTTTTTTATTTTTTTCTTAAACTTTATATTTAGAAACATGCTGAAACTTCAGCACATAAATTTGGAAGTTAAAGCCTGGTCTGTTGGTGGAACTTAAGTTTTTCCAACTTGAGTACACGGGTTCAAAACCCAAGAACAACCCTTTTGCATCCAAAAGAATTAAAATAAATGAAAGAATAAATAAATGAACAAAGTAGGGAAGAGGAGAGACTCAAAGTTATTTGTGAGTTTTGGAAGGAAAATTTTATTAATAGTAATCTTTTACTAAAATGTCTCTCTTTTAAATATGATGTATTATATCTAGAAGATAAATATGATATTTCATAATTAATTGTAAAATAATCTAATTTTTCCTTCCATTTCCTATTATTTATAGAAGAAATTTTTTTCAAAATTTTTTATCTCTCTATCTCCCTCCGTTTACCTTCTTTTCCCTCCACTTAAAACTCCTAAACAAAGAAAAAACTTTAATTTTCCCATCCTTTCTATTCTTTTCCTTCCATTTCCTTCCATCCAAACCCATCCTCAGATTACTGCAACTCCTGCTCTCCCTCTCTTTTTCCCTTCCACTCATTTTCCCTCTCCTCTCCCTCTCTTTACCCCTACCACTCCTCCTCCCCTTTCCTCTTTCCTCTATATTCTCCAGTTGCATGAGGAAGTGAACAATCTCCTCCCTTCTTAAGAGACAGACTACAGCCTTCCCCTCTCTTTATCCCATTTGCCTTTACCCTTCCCTTTTCTTCCCTTCATTCTTCTTCTTCCCCTCCCCCATTCCCTCACTTCCTCTCTGCTTCCTCCCCTTCCTCACCAACCTACACCCTTTTTCTCCCCCTCCCTTCTCCATCGTCCCTCCTTTCTTTTCCCTTCCCCTATCCCCATTCATCAGCAATTCACCACTCTGTAATAAATTTGTTCTTCTTTTTTGCTCTTGGATTTTTTGTTTGTGTGAAATTTATCAATTGAATTAGTGAAATTTGTCAAAGATTTGTTGAATTTCGTCTCAGATATGATTAGATTAATGGTGGTTTTGATGAGATTGGAAGTAGATTGGAGTGATTTTGGAGAAAATTTTCTGATTTAGCTTGATTTCTAGTTTGAAAAAAATCAACAGTAGATCTGACCAGTTTAATCGATTTTTTCGAGTTTTTGAGTTTTATCGTGTTTCATTAATTTTTTATCAGTTCCAGCTTTATCACTCAACCAGATCAGTATCATGACAGGTTTGCAGCTTAACTGGTTAAACTAATTGGTCCTATTCGAATTTTAAAACACTAGTTGAAATACACTTCGGTATCCAACCTACTCCTCCTAAGCACTAGAATAAAAGAAGATGATACCCACTTGAAATTTGAAATAATCATGGATCAATTGAGTTGACCATCGCAAATGATGGTAATATTATTGCTATCATTAATTCATTATCATGAATCCTTGGTTAAGCAAACAATTTTTGTCCTACCTAGCTAGGAATATGAGGATCATTGTCAAAACTTTCGTATAAGCATTCAGTGATTGTCACTTGAAAAAATGAAACATATCATGTTATGAAATGAGAATGTGACCTAAAATATTGGCCATTTTTAAGTGAGCACCGTTTCTGACAACAATCAATGTGGTATGTGACATTGTAACACGAAATACACATTTTTTCCCAAATTAACTAGCTAAGGTAGATGACATTATTTTAAAGGGAGACCACCTTTTGAGTTTTGATTACAAATAATTGTAACATCATGATATATATAGCACCATGATCTTGATTTGATGAAAAGACAAATCGAGGATGTTTGTGGAGATGCCTAGCGTAATTGAACGTGGTAGGGTTTTTTTTTTTAGGAAATATCACAATGGGGGTATTAATTAATGAGAATTGGAAAGTGTAAAATGACGCTTCACCATTTCTTTAAAATAATAATGATGTTTCACAACCACGCATGTTTTCTAGTTTAATGGCTTTAAGAAACCTGATGTTTTGGCTTCATTTTAGTTTCGGAAGTTTAAATAAAAGGGATAATTTTGTAAACCTTCTTTGAGATTTAAACTAATATCACTTAGTATTTATGAATTTTTAGAAATATCACTTACCTCTCCTCTCTTGTCGGTGGTAATACCAAAATAAGTAATAAAATGCATGAAATGGCATTTATACCCTTAATTCTTTAGACATATTGCTAAAAGGGTAATTTGACAATCCTTCATTGAGATTTTTGCTAATTTTACTTGGCACTCTTTAGGTTTCCAATAATTTTTTTTGTGAACTTATTTAGAAAAATATTTGCACACATTAATTTGCTTGCATTTATATATTTAAATAAAAACTTGAACACGTAAGAACACACCACCTACTACAATTGAATAATTTTTAATATTTTATTTAGAGAATCAAAAACTCCTAAACCAAAAAAACATAATATATTTTCTCAATAAATTTTTGTATCAACTAATTTACAAAAGTATGTGTGCACATTAATGTTTGTGTGTATTAATTTGAATAAAAATTTATAATACATAGAAACACACCATATAATAGAATAAATAAGTTTGATAAGTATTTTGTTATAAAAATCACAAACTCAAAACAAGAAATATAACATACACTTTATAATTTCGCAATTTTATTCTTTTATGGATTTATTTATGAAAAATACACATTATAATATGCCTATGTGTATCGATCTAAATAAAAATTTGAAATATATAGAATGCCATTATATATTATAATAATAATATGATTCATATTTCGTTTGAAAAATCACAAACTTATAAGCTAAAAGAAAAAGTAAAACGAATTTTTTGATAAATTTTTTGCCAATTAAATTCAAATATTTATCTGCACATTAATGTATTTGTATGTGTTGGTTTGAATGTTAAAACACGTAAGTATACAATATATTATATTATAAAAATGTTATCATATTTTGTTTTGAAAATCACAAACTTGTAAATGAAAAAAATTTAAATATATTTTTCTTCATTAATTGGTGAAGGACGTGAAAATTATAATTCAATGCTATTTTCTAATAATTATACATCCTTCAAATTTCTTTTCCTTTCTCAAGCCACTTCAATCAATTAAATTTTATACTAGGGATAAAGTTGGAATAAAATTAATTTTCACTCTCCTTAAATTAATTTTTTAATTTATTGGGCTAACAATGTTACAAGAAAAGCAGAATTAGAGGAAGTAAGCGATCTTTTTTAAAGTTTGTGGGATGTTAAGTGATGTTAGTTTAAATCTCAATTGAGGTTTTTAAAATTATCCCTAAATAAAAAGTATGCTGGGAAAGGGAGAATAAAGATTACTGAAATATATTTAAGTTAACACATCACGAAATTTTTTGTGAATTGCTTGAATTTGGATAAGAATATTTAACCTAATAGCGAAATTCGAGAAGTAAAATGATTTATAAAGTTATAAATTAAAAATTACTTTTCAAAATCACTTTACGTGGTATGATTTTAGTGAATTACCAACCTCCTAATTTTATACATTCGATCGACTGTCATTGTTTTTTTTTCGAATCTAATGACATTTAAATGACTTTATCACTTTATGATGAATGGGTATAAATACAAAAGATACAAGAACACATTAGTTAAACATTAATTAACTACAACACGAATTAGTTCCTTTTGTTCATACTAGCATTTCTTTTTGTGAACTTTGTTATTTAAATTTTCTTGATTAAAGTCCGATTTCATAAATACATACAGACACACACATTGCGTATATACATTGAATGTATTTTAAATTGTTTATTGTCGTTTGTCTACATAAAAATCCATTTCCATGCTCCGAAAATTTCAGAAACAATTGCACTCACCAACCAACAGTGACTGTCAACTGTCCATTGGCCTGCAGGTACTATACACTCCACTGTAGTCCGCATTAGATTTAGGAAGGTAGGACCTCTTCGGATACAGATCATATCTTCTTCTCCTAAATGGCTAAATGTGGCCCTCAATTCAAAATAAACCCTAATTAATAACTTAGTAGATTGAGACAAAATCAATTATTGACCCCCCGGCAAATTAAAATGCTGTTATATGTATAACTTGTTCATAATATGTAGTACAAGAGCAACAAATTAAAATTGGTGTAAATTATTCTTTTAAATGTTATGTTTTTGTATATGTAACATATAATAATTGTCACTTATGTTAAAGAAAATTTACACAAGTCCGATGAGAAATATTAATTTTTATAACCAATTCGGATACATACTTAATTTATCTAATTTCAATTGATTGAGTTTTAAGTGAACGAAAAAATGTACACGCATCTAATCGCAGATTTTGTAGTGTAGATTAAATCTCATAAAATCTTTTTTACTTTAATTGATGTCACTTATTTCTCTGCCAATTTAATAGACAATAGGAATACTTATCCTGTCCATTATACACATCTAGATTGTGTATAAAGAGATTCCTAAACTATTATAATATTATTTATAATATTAGTGACATCTATCTCTTAACAAGAAGGTTTCATAAATTCATAGGTTCTTCTGTCTACTTGACATTGATTATTGGATTCTGAAAGGAAACAACTTATTAGATATCATGAGAACCATCAAATTATTAGGATGAGGCAATTGAAATAAATGTTGCTAATTTCATGTCAGATTGCTCTTATCACATTTAAAAGAACAGGACAAAAACAGTCTCATAATTTTGAATTAAAAAATAAAAAGTCAAGATTTAGAAAAATGTTGGTGAACTATGAATTGAATAGTGAAGTCTCAAGAAATGTGATGAATTATGAAATGAATGTAAAGGTAAAAAAAAAATTAACTCTCATGATGATTGGAGCCGAATTGAACAAATCAATTACAATTATCTGAATTGTACATTTACAATTAAACCTATCTTGTTTGTATCTTAAAACTTAATTTCTTAAGAAATTAATTATGTTTGCTCAAAGGAAACGATCGATGTATCATGTATGGAGTAACCAAGTTAATATATGCCAGATTTAATGAATATATTCACGTACACCTTTGCATACATCATAGTTGTTGGGTATGTCTTGTATCTTTTGTTTCGTCCCACATTAATTTGAGAAGAGTATTTCTCTCCCACCTAATGTTATAAATTAAGGGTCTTAATTAATGTTTTAAGTGCACCAAGCCAAGTAGAACTTTAGTGGGCTTTCAGGACCTTTATAGCCATCCAGCCTTTTGTATTATTTAAGCTCTCTTTTGCTTTTGTTATAATAGTGCCTATATCCCATTTTGTGGAGGTCTCTCCAAATTTGTAATCAGTGGATGTTTTCTCCTTCGCCCGTGGATGTAGGTCTTTTGACTGTAAATCTTTGTGTCCGATATTTCTCATTATTTATATTCGTTATTATTTTCAAGGGTTTATTGAGTAATTTCTGTAAATATTCAGGTTCCGATCCTAACAATAGTTAAACCTACTTACAAAATCGCCTGATAATTTCTATCCAATTTTGTCAGATTTAATGAATATGTCTGACGGACTCAGGAATTGTAGATTTAATTGACATTTAATTATAAAGACTAACTTATATTTCTATCAGTAGAGTAGTAAATTTTTTAAAAATTTTAAAGGGACAAAAAAACCGCAAAATTTAAAGATACGGTATAATGTATATCCAAAATATATATCTAGGAGTAATAATTAAAGATATCCGAAAATATTTAAGGTGGAGAAATTCTTTTTACTAATAATTTTGATAAAGGAAAAAAAAATAATGAGTCCACAAATAAAGATATACTTGAAGGTTTGTAGAAAATGAATTGCACAAGTACTTTGCCTTAAAGGTGATTTGACATGGATTAAGGCGTGGCCGCCTTGAGATTGATGTATAACTAAAAACCAGGAACTGGCTTTAATGGCAAGACAAATATCAAAATTCGAAACATCTTAATTTTTGTAGACCATAGAATGATCAGGAGATAAAATTGCACTTTCCAAATCTTATTCCTCTATAACCATTTCGATGATTGGAGCACATCAAATTGTTTATATAGTCATGTACAAGTTTCAACTTGTACATAGGGTGTAAACGATCTTTATTGAGTTAAAAATTTTAGTGTTTAAATTTTTTTTTTTAGTTTAATGATTTTGAAATTGTGTTTAAAATTGACTTGTTTATTTTTCAAATCAAACTCAACACTGAGTCTTGTATAGTGTTTTTTTAAACATCCATATATCAAAATTTATGCTTGTCGAGCTTCGGTTGAACCAAATTTAAACTTTAACCTATACTAAACTTTGTTCATATTTTAGATTGATTAGTTAGTAAATCAAACCCGAATGAGTTTTTATCAACCCGTGATGGATTCGAGTAGATTAACTAGCTTGATTTATCTTTCACTTATACATGTACATCCCTCGTTTCATAAAAAATTTGAATCGTCTAAAAACTTTCATCTTGCTAAATTTACTAAGGTTGTGTTTGGATAGATAGATTTGAATTATAGGAAAAATTTGAAATAATATGAAATTTGGGTACATTTGAAATTCAAGTATTTAATTATTAAAATTACATTCTCACTTGTTAGTAAATTTTAAATTCCAACTAATTCTTTTTAAGTTGGTCAAATAGAAATCTACCCAAATCCCTTAATGTCTCGGTCCAAACATAACCTAAGAGAATTGGGATGTTTTGGCATGGAATATTGAAAGAGGCTCTTTTCAGAGTCTGTTTCGAATGTTGACTGTGTTTGAGTTTAACCTTGAAGCAAGGATATCGGAAAATTTTACAGTCTCATTAGAAAATCATTACATTTTATTTTAAAATTTTATGCAATACAACACCATATGCAGGAGCAAACATAGAATTTTAGCTTGGGAGAGAGGTAATACTATATACACATATAATTGGAGAGATAGTTTTATAGTTTTTGTAAAAAAAATTTTGTTTTCATGAGTGATATTGAATTTTTGTAAAAAAATAAAAATAAAAAAATCAATAGAAATAATATAATTTAAAAACTCTTGGACGATAAAATTTTATAAATATATACTTAGGGTATAGTTTATATTTTTTCTAAAATTTTTGGGGACTAAATCTAATTTTTAGAATAGTATAATAATAATTTATTAAAATTTCAAGGAGAGACAAAAAATTTAAAATTTTTGGAGGCAACTGTCTCTCTCTGCCCTAGAGCCCTGTCAGTTATACACTTTAAAAATTTATATTATACAACTCTAGATGTGTATAAGAGACAGATTCTCGGACTGTCTCTTATACACATCGCAACCGACATGATGCAGTTCTTTAGTATTGGTTAATGTGAATATTCCTACTACTTAACATGAAAAGATATCTTTTACGTGGCTATACAAAATTATGAAAGAATAAAACACTTCTTGCTTTTCATGCCACATGAAAGTAAAATTGAAAAATTAAAGTCATAAATGTAGGACTTACTATTCACTTACATAAAAGGAAAGTATCGTTTATAGATTGGTTTATTAATTGCATTGAGAAGAAATGAGATATTCATGCAGTGAGGGGCGGGCGAAGAGACTGTAGTCCCCCAAATATTTCAAAAATTATATTTTTTACTTTTAATATTTTTAAATTTTTATTTCGCCTTCTTAAAATTTTAAAAAATTTCTTTACGATTATATATTTATAATATCCCGTTCCCTCAAACTACAAATCCTGCGTCATGTCGGTTGCGATCGATGAACAAATTTTTCTTACATTAGTTGATGTAAATATTTTCTATTTCTAATACTACTAGAGAAGAAATTACACCTTGATTGAACTCCGAACGTTATGTTATTTCTCTTGTCCAAATTTGGTCGAACCCCGTGTCAGAATGTAATAATGAATGATAATTAATTATTACCCGTTTTTTCAATGAAATTGAAGGTTTTAGCTTTAATTTGATTATCTACTAGCTGAAAATTAAGGAGTTGAATGTATAGAATAATTCATTGAAAAAGATAAAGTTATGTAGTAATACTATAAGATTTGTTAATGAAAATCAATGAAATATTTGAAAATACTACATGAATATTATCTAACTCGTGCATGATTTATAGAATATTACGGGTCAAATGTAGCTTCTCCTAGAAACTACAGTTGCCTAGGGTGTTAATTACAGTTTAAAAAATTTAGTTTTTTTTTTTTTTCTCGATGCAAGAAAATTAAAATTAAACTCAAATCAATCTTTTTTTTTTCGTCGTTAGTTAATCGTATTTTTTATCGATTAATCCGATTAACTGAAATTCACTAATTAATTAAAAAATTAAATACCAACTAATAAAAATAATTAACAAAAACTTAAAACTAATAAAACTAAAACTCAAAATAATGTACTTAAATAATAATATCAATCAGTAAATAAATATTTTACAACCACTTTTGTTGGAATAAAATGGTCACAATATTCGTAATTTTGCATGAAATGCCACACCAAGAATGAGTGTAATAGTAGTAGACTAGTAGTACGTGACGTGAGTCAGGTGACACTATTACTACCCAGGTAGAGAGAGAGAGAGAGAGATTTGGATTAAATGAAAGGAAGAGGAGGTGGGTTGAAGGCATTTAACAGAAGCCGGTGGTGTGACTGACGAAGGAATTGAAGATGTTTGTAGAAAGCGAGGTGGTTTCAATGCTCATCCTTGAATTCTGCATTTAATTGACTTCAAGATGATTTATTGAAGGCAGGTAGACTGACTTAAACACCCCCCTCCCCTTCTCTCTCTCATGTACAAATACAAGTTTATAAATTACCCTATTTTGTATCAAAATAATTGTCACTTTAAATAATTTATTTTGTATCATATATTATCTGTTTTTTTAGAAAATTAAGAAAGTATTAAATGATATTTTTCTAACTTTTACTCTTAGTGTTACATTAATGAAGAGAGAATTATATAGTTAGGATATTAATGTAAAAAGATAATTTAATTATTTTAAACTATTTTTTTTTATAAAATTAATGTAATTTAGTAACTTCCTTATTCTGCTGTGTTTTTAACTAAAAGTGATAATTATTTTAAAACAAAAGTAATACTATGTATCCATCTATGAAAGCTTTCAATGTAAATTTGTCTCCCTCTTTACTAGTTTCTCTTCTTTCCAAGATTATCTTTAATTGTCCTGGGTAAGCTTAATTAACTTTAATTGAGCATGTTAAGTTTATCATTTCTTTCGGCCTTCAAGTGATGTTGTAGCAATGAACCTAGTGATAAGTTTCACATAACAATTTGAGAAGTTCTTGATTTTGTTAATAGAAAATTTTAGAAGAAGGTAGGTTAATTACTTATCTTACTATAGAGTTAGGGGATGTTACCACCATGTATTTTAACTATTTATATTGATACTCAAAGAATTGAATTTGAAATCTTTAATGATCCATCTGATTATCATACTTATCATTTAAGTCAACCTTATTAATGTAAAGTGCTAATTGATTATATGTATATAGTCTAGGAAAGCACTAAAGAATAAGAAAAAATATCTTCCATCACCTATCATTACATGTTTTCTTCTCTTTTTTTGGTTAAAACTATTAACCCCTAAAAATTCTTATAAAACATTATGTATCGCTTGCTTTTTCTCTCTTGATGCATAATTTGTTGGCAAATAGATCGAAAGTCATATGTGATGTATACATCAAGATTTGAAGTGTGAAAATTTTAATCGAGTTTTGTATGATTAATTAGTAGCGGTATACTAGTATTCCAAAAATAATAATAATAATTGATACTCACTCCGTTTCATTTTATTTGTTATTTAGACAATTTGCTTGATTCCAAATTATCTATATATCGCTTTAGGAATTTAACAAAGTATTGAATGGTATTTTTTTAACTTCACTTTTGGTATCATATTAATGGAAAGGAAGGATTATGTAGTTTGATAATTTAATATAAAAAGATAATTTAGTCATTTTGGACTGTCTTTTATAAAATTGATGCAATTTAATAATATTCTTAATCTTCGTCCACCGATTCAAAACTACTACAGGTGAAATAGAACGGAAGGGAGTATAATTAATTAACACTTCCTCCATTTTATTTTAATTGTCATTTTGAGTTGGTGCACATAAGTTAAAAAAAATTTATTTAATTGTATCATTTAAAAAAAAAAAAAGATACTTCAAAATAATTAAATTACCCTTTACATTAATATCTTTCAACTATGTAATCCTTCCTCTATTAATATGACACTAAGATAAAAATTAAAAATTATGTAAAATCCATACTCTTATTAATTTTTTATAATAATTTTACACAAATTAAATTATCTAAATCGATAGATAAAATGAACTAATAGAGTAATAATATCTCCAAAAACAAAAAATGATTAATTAGCAGAATATGAAGAGAGCGGTTGTCCTGCAACTCTATCCATATTGCATAGTTGCAAAGGAAATTCATTCTGATTAAAATACTAGCTGTTGGGGTCAGTCATAAAAGTTGAGTTGAACAGATTTGGTTTCTTCCAAAATAGTGTACATTATGACACAATTGAAGAGAGAGGAGACATCAAATTCATAGCTCATAAAATGAGGTGGCATGGAATTGCTGATGAGGCAGTTGCAAGGATTTAAAGTTGTTTTTAATGATGTTGTGCTCGATTTTCTCATGGGACGTAGTTTGATTTAATTGATAGCCAAGGGAGGATGTTGAGGGCTTTAATATTTGTAGTAGTAGTTCGGCTCTAGATCTTTTGATACATTTTTGATATTATATTTATATTATATTATTTGACAGGACGATTTGTTGTTAAAACCGAATTATCGATAAATATTTAATGAAAAACACACGTTATATTATTATATCATATTAAATAATACTCTCCACATCTTATTTATTTTGTTACAATTTGATTTTTCTGATTAACTAAATCAGTTTTATAACCAGAAATTCATGTAAATTTATTTGACTTTTAATAAATAAAAAAAAAATTCAAGAAAAGTGAAATATATTTAAAGTATTATGACATGAAAATTTAAAATTTATAAAAAAATAAGCATTGAAAATTTGACTCATTGCACACAAAAAAAAAAAATCAAATATGATAATTATATTGAAATAAAAATAATATAATATAAGTGCAATATCAAAAATTATAATTAATAGAAAACCCAAAATCTAATAATTCTTTGCTTCCATTTGAGTGAGACCCCAATTCTGAGAGTTGGGAGTTATGATATCTATTAAAGATTACCCTTTCTTCTTCAACTGTTTCCAGGCTCCCCTACTTTAATATCTATTCCACACCTTCCCTTCTCTCAATCTCTCTCCCTCTTAACGTCACGCCTATGCAATTGCCAATTCACAACAATAAATCCAGTGCTGAATGTTTTGGCTTGTCACAATAATAATAATAATAAATAAAATAAAAAAGATTTTGCCTCCTAATAAAATATGTTAAATTGGCTTTGATATTGGTACTTAAAAATAAATTTTAGGCTCCTCATTTTTAAATATTTTTTCGAGTGCCAGAAATATTTTTTAAAGTGTCAAAATCAACAACCTAATAATATATATATAAGCAATTACAATGATTAGTGAGGAGGTTAATATGTGCACAGCCGTGACATGCCAATGAAGGTCAGGTATCTTAATTAGTTGTAATAGTGGTGCAAATGTGCAATCGACCAATGCATGAGATCAGCATATACTAATACTTCAAAATTTGACCAAATTTAACATCCATGCTTTTATGAATAGGAGGAACTTTGGATCCATACATAAAAGTAATTAATTGCAAGGAAAAT
Organism: Cinchona pubescens; assembly: GCA_025175665.1. NCBI lineage: Eukaryota > Viridiplantae > Streptophyta > Magnoliopsida > Gentianales > Rubiaceae > Cinchona > Cinchona pubescens. Next base: position 208,151 of record JANKKI010000285.1, read on the forward strand.
AGTAATTTTACCGTTTTTAACCTTTTAACAAGTTATAGACTTTTACGAATACTTATTCTTCATCCCTACATTTTAAACATGATAACTATCGTCTCTGACTTTCAAAATTACCTAATGCTGCTAATAGAAATATTATATATTACAATCTTCCAACAAATTATATATTCCTTCAAACATTTATCTTTCATACCTAACTCTTACATATTAAATTTTAGACACTATTCTATTAAAATTATAAATAATATTTATAATTTTAAAATTTATCGTGGTGTATGTGATACTGAACTAATAACTGCTTTATTTTTAATTGCAATGCCAACTTCTTCACTTGGAAAGCACGTCATGATGGGGTGATATCGGATGGCCCATATAGTTCAACATTAAAGTTATAGCTCACTCCAGTCTTCACTCTTCACCCCCTATATAACTACCATAAACATTTTTTCCTTCTTGATCATACCACAAATTCTATACCAACTTTTCAATTTTCAAATTCACCACCATGGTTTCCCTTCACACCCCTCTTTCTCCAAGCCGAAAAAAAATCATCCCAGATTTTGAGAATTTGTTCAAGAAGAGAAAATTGAACGATGATGATGATCATCCTCAGGATCAAGTTCGCAAAACCCTTGATCATCATCATCATGAGATAAACCCCTTCAAAGGTCAAGTCATGATCAAATCCACACCTGATACTGAGCTACACCTTGTAACTCCCATACCTTTGGACTGGCAACGTTGCCTCGATATTAAGGTACCCCATAATTAATTCATGCAAAAACTTCTTTTTTTTTTTTTTTCTAAATTTTGATATTGATGAGGTTCTGTTTTTAATTACTTTAAATTAATGTTATGATATCTATGTAACAGTTGGATGATATATAGTTGAAGATTCTAATATAGTTTAATGTGCAGTCAGGACAATTATATTTTTACAATATGAGGACAAATAAGAGGATGTTGACCGACCCAAGATCAAGCCTAGAGCCAATTCCACCACCACCATCACGTGGTCATGGTCATGGTCATATGAGTTTAGACCTCGAACTTAACCTACCATGTGGTTCTTCGTATGAAAATCAAGTGACAGATATTTTCACGAAGGATAATTTGGATATAACCTCAAATTCCTCGAGTGATCATCATCAAGTCATCAGAAATTCGAGCACAACCAAGATCGACAACAACAATAACGACGGAGGCCTAACGCGGTCTCCATCGTGGTTGACATTTGAAGGAGAGCAAGAAATGGTGGCGGCAGCTTGCAAGAAGTGTCATATGTTGGTTATGCATGTGCAAATCTTCACCCTCTTGTCCAAACTGCAAATTCATGCATCCTCCGGAACCAACCACCCCAAAACTTTTAAAACCAAGGCTAAGCCTTTTGTGCTAAAGTCTTTGTTTGTATTTTAATAAATTTATCTTGGTTTTTAATATCATCATAAATTGTCATCTATGGTGCAAATTTTATGTTAATTTATTATCGTACTACATAATTTCACTTTTTGTGTAAGATATACCACAAGTAAATAATGTTGTTTCACTAAGATATATGATCTGTTGTATTGGTTCAAAGTACTTTGGTTGGTACCATGAATTTTCGTAGAAACATAATGTTAATGTAGTTGTGGTAGTTAATTCCTCCTTTATTGGTTTGATTTTCAAGGTAGTAATAAATTTGAAGATAATGATGCTTTTAGTATTCAAGGTATTAAATTTTAAGAAAATAATATTATATTCTATGGGGTGACTGAATAATTAATCTGTCTGAGGTGGAGCTTAACACGTAGTCACGAAATTATAATGAGACCCAATATGAGTCGTTTTAAACACTAAATTTGACATATACAAGTTCAAAAAATTAAAAATTGTAATTTTTAAGATTAGAGTGTCTGTTTTATTACATTACTCTTTAAAAAAATGATATTTTCTGTATTTAACACGTAGATACAATTATAATGAAAACCTAATAAATATGAGTCGTTTTAAACACCAAATTTGACAAATTCAAGTCCAAAAATTATAATAAATGGACAGTTTGAATGTCACAATTCATGAAATTAAATTCGGTTTCTATCAGTAGTGGGTGAAGTTTTGGTTTTCAACTGTAATTACCGACAATGCAAGTTAAGTCATTTTCACCTGGTTTCAGCTCCAACAACGCACCCTGCGCCATAAATTGGACCCCTTCCCCCACCCCGGCCGCGACGCGGGGTTGCTTTTTTGGTATAGTAAAATTAATTCATCATGAATAGCATCGTCGGTTGTTCACCTAAAAAGGGTGATCATTTTTTTGATGCGCATCTTTAGTGGATTCAACAAGCTAGCTATCGTAGGTGTTTGATCAAGAATTAATGGGAAAATGAAGACAGGTGAAACCAAACTACGTAAAGGCAGTGAGGAAAAGTAGACATGCAAAATTGTTAAATGCCAAGTTCTGCCTAGACAACAAAGTACAGTTTATGTCATTAGACACTTTTTCTATAACATATTGGTTATAGATTCAAGTCACTAGAGAGTAAACGGAAGGGATATTTTTAAAAACAAATAAATAAATAATGTCTTTCCTAAAATAGGATGGATACATAAATGGTGTCGGTGTGTATGTAGGGCATGAGAAAGTGAAAGGGTTTTAAAACCTATGCATGGGCATGAAATGGGGAGGTCAACAATTTCCAAACCATGAAACATGGAAATAGATCATTGCAAACTCTTTTACAATTTGACTATGGTTGTTGATTCTTGGCTTGAAATAGTAAATGTTTTACTTTTCGTATATAGCAGAAAATGCGAGTTTTTAACTTTTGAAATTCTTGTATTCTAGATTATACTCATCTCCAGAGGGTTAAGAGTACAGATAAATCAGACACATAAACGTCATTATTTGGTATGTTTAGTAATTGTGCTTACCTCTAGACTAAATCTTTCCCATGTTTCTAGAAAAATGCAATTGCAACGTGCAAATTCTATCAATTTATTAATGTAAACTCAGGTTTTTCATCCATTCTTACACCAAGTTCCTGGAAATGGCCGATGGGGCTACAATTTGGGACAATAGGGGAGTAAATACATTTGTGAAAACACAAATGCACTCTTTCGCACATGCACAGAGTTGCAATCTGGGTAGATTGACAAATTAACCAGGTCATAAAAGTATAGGCATGCCATTAATGCAAGATTTGGTCATGCAAAACTTACCACTAAAATTCATATTTACAACATGTGATTGGAAAATAGTTTAGTTATACAGAACTAGCTGATGTAGCATCTACACTTCAGTTTGTTTTCGTTGGGTCCCACAGATCTGGAGGAGGAGATAAATACTTTGCCCTTCTGGAGGAGCGCTTGACTCTGAAATTTGCCATAATTTTGCAACATGGTCAGATGACCAAAGAGGTGAAGGAAGTAATCGGTTCTCCAAGCTATCATAATCAAGAAGTTCCAACAGCCCATCAACCTTCAACCTATTTTCTGTACAATGACACGGATAGTTTCCAGTTGGTTTACATATCATAATTATTGGTCATCAGAATGTAAAACGTACAATAATTTGTCAGTTATCTTAAAGAGGATAGTTTCATACTCTACATACCAATTAACTTCCACAAGAATATAACTAATTCTGAGAGTTCAAGTTAGCAGACTTAATACTCTTGCCCCAAGACTTGACCACCAATTACAGAACTATAGAGGAAAGTGAGAACGGTACATATAAAGATATTACTCTGTTTGTTTGAAAAGGGTGCAAGCAAAGTAAAAATTACCCTTATTACTACTGCTGATAAACTTTAGTGAAGAAATTACATGACTTACTTGAGTATAAAATATAGTCCAAGGTTCTAGAAAAACTTGGTCTGAAGCAGGTGAAAAGAGGCTCCAAGGTTTGATAGTCCATTTTTTCCTTCTGGTGTTGCCCAACTTCATTTGAATCAAGTAACCGTGCATACGCACTGGCCTTCAAGAGAAAACTTGCAGCACTAGAGGGCTGGAAAGTGAAACTTAGGAGGAAAAAGAAAATTTGGAGGTGTTAAAGTTATAATTTATAAACAGCAACAGGCTCCACCAACTTTCAAAACCAAAATACGAAATATGGAAACAAGAAGGAAACTCAATGTAATTTTTTTTTTTTTAACATAAAGCACTGAAGGAACCTCAACATCTATTAAGAGTTATAGTAATGATGAAAGAGACATAGAAACTGTCAATGATCTGTCGATTTCAAGCCAACAGGGAACGTGCAATTTATCCCAGCAAATCCTTATCAAAAAAAAAAAATGGTTGCGGCAATACGCAGACTCCTAAGATTATACACATATGAATTTGACCATCTAAAACCACAAGATAACACCATACTCTAAACTCATGAGAAATAAGACGAAATATATATATATATATATATATATATGAATGTCTTTACATGATACTGGCTCATGGAACTTTCATCTTTGAAGCATGAACTTAGAAAGCACGGCAATGCGCAGACTCCTAAGAATATGAATTTGACCATCTAAAACCACAAGATAACACCATACTCTAAACTCATGAGAAATAAGACAAAATATATATATATATATATATATATATATATATATATGAATGTCTTTACATGATACTGGCTCATGGAACTTTCATGTTTGAAGCATGAACTTAGAAAGCATAAAAAAAGTTTTTTTCCCTTCATCAGCTTAAAAGTAGAGAGAGGAATTGTAAAGCTAAAATCACCCAAGGCAAGATGAATATATGAGAAACTTTGCCTCTTACATTACACACAGGTGAAATATATAAGACATTTCCAAAGATAAGGTCAAGCCTGATCTAACTTTGAAAAGCATCCGGTCTCGGGCAACAAAAGCCAAATAAATATGGGCTACCTACCAGATGCATCGAGTGGCTCAGTTTGAGATGTTTATGTATTCCCAGAGGGTCTCTGTACTTCTCATTAAAACATCCAACTTCGCCATTGATGAGGAAGCGATGAGGATCACTGCAACATCAGATAGCAAAAAGATATAAGAATAGAACCAGACTACACAATTTAATGGCAATGCAACTCTTATATGTTGTTTTACATGGATTGAAGGGGAAAAAAAAAAAAAAAAGGATGAAAAATAACAAGAATTAACTTTTATAAGAAGTGGTGAACACATTTGAACATTATAATCAACAACATAATTTGATATCGTAAGAAAATATTGTAATAGTAAAATGCAGCTTAGTCATTCTCCTAGAATTAATTCATCAACAAGCACATAGAGAACATGGTATAGAGACTTTTCCATAACTTGTAATGGATCCTTACATTTCAAATTGTCAATTTTCATGTACAAGAGTTTTTAAAAGTAGAATGGATCTTATGTAATATACTTCAACCCTAAATCAATCATTATGATCATGTGAGATCTAAACCAGAGTACACGGCAGCAGCTGGCTCCTGTAAGTGAATTGTATAAAATCAAGTTAGTTAAGGTTTTGGATGAGATAGAAGTACAATATCCACTCCATGATTAACTGCAGCATGTTCTTTTGTCAGGTAAGACAAGTTACGGAATATCATGTTTATATCCCAGCATTGCCAAAACATCAGCGACAGTCTTCCCACAAGTACATCCTCTTTATTGCCTACCCACAAGTACATCAATCTTTATTGCCTAAGAAAAGGACAAAAATGTCAAGACCTCACACTCACACCCACACCCAATCAAAATGGAGGAAATGAATAAACTAGAAATGGAATCACAAAACATTAGTTCTCAATATTTACATTAGTGAAAAGATAATTTACATTAGTTTTCTATATCCTGAAGCACCGGTTGACAATTTCTGACATGACATGATGACTTGTCCACTCCAGAATACGTAAACAGGTTATAACCCAAACCAGAAAACTTGTAATGAGTATTACTTCTTTATGACGCGCTCATGCCAATTTGTAAGTTGACCTGCTAACCTTTAAGAGATTTCAGGTTGCACTGTTAATCCATAAACCCAAGACAACACCCGTTTAATGCATGAGTTATGTAATTATATAATTTTTGTTCCTTCATTGTTCATTGAAACAATTTCAGAAAAAGGAATCCTTCAAAAACATCAAACTCAAAGAGTTTGATTAAGTTCTTAAACATATATCTGCAGAAACTAAAAGCAAAAGTTGTTCAGTAAACTACACCAAAAAGGTTTTTAGGTCCACATTATCTGTAAGGGACAACCGGGTTAAGCTGGTCTAGCGAATATTTGTTGTAGTAGAAGTTAAACAAGTCACATTGTCATGTCTACTAACTCACCCGGTTAATAAAAAAGTCATGGCACACTACAACATAACAGCTAAGCAGTCATCATTCACATCACTATCGCAACTACTAAGCTTAGGTTTTCAAACTAAGATACCAATGTGATTTATTAAATCCAACAATATTAGGAAAATCCTTGTGCTTTGAAGCATCTAGCTTTTATCTTTTTCTTTTTTCAAAACTTGTCCAAAATAAGACCTAGTTGTCTGAAATTAAGATGCAATTTAAGTTTGAACTGGACAATAAGTAGGAAATTTAGAAGAAATGTATCTGACTGTTACATCATTTTCCATTCAAAATTATGTCAACATTGTATAAACAATGACTTCAAAATGACTTCAAATAGGGGAAGGAAACCAAAATGCAACAGTCATATCACAGATAAGAGAAGACAAACCTTCCAGGAAGAGAATTCATGTCACCGCAAACCAAAATAGGAATGCCTGAAGAATCAATCTTTTCAAGTCCCCTAATGAGGTTGACAACCTGATGTTGAAAATAATAAGTTTCAGTTTAAATTATTGTTTGAGTAGTAAATATAGGAATGAATGGTTGACAACGTTCACTTGAAATAGTCTCACATCAGAAGCATCCGAACCACAGTGTATATGAGTATTTGCCTACAGACAAATCAATAGCCATGTTCATCTCTTTGACATTTTTGCATGATAAGGACAACTATGATTATAAAGATAGTAATAACTTGGGAGAGGTTGAACAGAGTACCACACAAATTCTAGATCTAACACCATCCTGACAATGCCCATTGTCCTTTTCCTCCAGTATCACAACAAGTGCAACATTATCCTAGCACATTAAAAGCACGACAATGACGAAACCTAGGAATTACCAATGAAAAAGCTATACTGCTCTATAATTCAGTACCAGAATATGTACATCAGACGCATACCTTCATAAGGCGAAAGATACCATCATTTCTTGTATCAGGTTCTAGAATTTCAATTACAGGCAGTGCCATTTTGTCATACTCGACCTAAAATGCCCGTGGCTACTCAAATTAAGATTCATTTGGTGCATTTACTAAAACAAAACGGAGAAAGAATAAAATGTAGTTTTTTTTACCTCATATTTAGTAACCATCTTGAAGCGGTCCTGACGGAAAAATGTTGCACACCCATCAATTACATATTGATTAGCACAGTACACCTGCAAGAGACCCACAATACAATTCTCATTGTCCTATAAATTTGACAGTAGAAAGGAACACTTTGAGATGGGCATCCATTAGTTTCACAAATACAATCATGTATGGCTACTGCTTTCCATCTATTACCACAAATTAGGGGTGGGATATGCATTACATCATCCTACTGTTTTAAGTGCCATTGCAGAATGCTTGTGGCAGACGAATGTGTAAAACAAAACACTTCCATAGCAGGAAGTTCAACAATATGATACTTTAATTTGGCTCTGAGAGAATTCCATATATGTGTTAAGTTGCATATAGAGATATACTTAAAAATGTATGGGAAGTTTTTCATTCACTTTTTGCTTTCGTATATTCTAATTTCAGTATGTTACCTCACAAATGCTATAAGTTTCATGCAAATGAACCTTTTAACATCCTTCAGTTTTTAAATCTATGCATTTTTCCTCAGCCATCACAAAGAAAAGAAATTTCTTAAAAAGTTAAAATATTTTCTCAAGAATCATTAAGTTATACGAATGTACAGAGACCTTGATTGGAAGAAGTTCGATGGATTGGAATGTGGATTTACTCCTCCAGATCCATTGGGTAATTGGATTCAGATCACTATCAGCTTTAGAGGATCTGACCGTTTTTCGGATTTTTAGAGCTATATTTTCCAAAGAAAAGAAAATCATAATTTACACTCTCTGTGCGTGTATGTTGGCTCTCAAATTGTCCTTGTTTAGTATCCAATACTCTTGAATGTTCCAACTAACAAAATTTTCACTGACAAAAATAGTGTAATCATAATTTATACTCTCTGTGCATATATTGTTGGCTCTCAAATCATCCTTGTTTAGTATCCAATTCCAGCTAACAAAATTTTCACTAACTAAAATAGTGTCTAACCACTTTATGACATACACACAAAGCATGTATGACAAATTAAAGGATTATTACATACAATACAAGTCTCAGAAACACAAAATTACTGACTTTAAGTGGATCTATGGAAGTATACCTCCGTTGTTTTCCTTTTATAAACAGCCGAATAACCCAATTTTGTAAACTCAGGTTCAAAGAAATTCTTAAAATGGTCGCTCTGCACCTGCTTGGTCCACAAACAAAAGAAAAAGCAAGTAACCATGCAGTAGCAAAGGGGAAACGTTATGCAGAATAATGAAAAGTTTCTTATGCCAAATGCAGTATGCAAACAGGTAGAAGGAAGAAATACCTCCTGAAGACAAAGGATGTCGGCATCATAAGACAGCATCTCATTGAGCAAATTACGACGACGATATTCCCATGTAAGCGCCCACTTAGGGCAGTGACTATATGCATCCCTTATAGACTATATAGGTCAGCTAGGATATTATAAGATAAAACTCTAAAACTTTCATCTTTGAAAGGTTTGGCAGTGAAGTTGGGATATCTAAGGTTTCTGAGGGAGCACAATAGGACCATACGGCGAGGACAAGGACGAGGTAATCTAATCACAGGTGTAGTAACGAAGACATTAATCGGAGACATTCTCATACCCATATCATTTGTAGCAAAAGAGACCAGCCTTAGACTTGAGTCAATATCATCCTGTGAAGGTATATAGGTCCTTGAATGACCAACTTTAATCCAAGTTTTCCCTTCTCCTTCAATGATTTGCGAATCCTCAGAATTTACCAAACCAAGCTTTTCTTGTTTCAATTCATTACCAGATGAAGTTGTACTATTAGATCTAGCAGCATGATATTGGAGAGCAACATGGTTCTGCAATTTCATCAGAACAAATTCACATCAACCAGATAATATTTTTGGTATGCTTAATACCATAAAGCTAGTATAATAAAGTACCACCTTACCTGGACATATTTAGAGGAAGTAGAAAGCTCTCTATACCTATTGAATACATGTACAGATGTTAGCTATCGGTGGCTTCGAAGGGCAACTGGGAATGCCAAAACAAAACAAAGCGAACAAAATTTCCAGAATAAAGAGCGATACTGAACATAAGATGAACAAGCAACTATGGACAACTTAGGAGCAATTGATTTTTAAGGAAAAAAGAAAAAACAAGAATTAAAAAACAAAACCGGATGTGGACAAAATAAGAGCAGCACAATCCCAGGGGCATTTACTATTCTAATATGTCAAAACCACAAGAAAAATTAGCACACTACTGTAATTCTACAATTGTCTCCACCAAATAATATCAATCTCTTTGTCTCCACCATTTCTACAGGAATTTGACTAAATCCTTCATCTGACTAATTATGCTTGGCACATTTAATTCTAAAATCCCTATGATTAAAGTCCCACAATAGCCTTGAAAACAAATAATAATAGATGATTATGAACTCTAACACATCTAAAGAGACATCATAACATTCATAATATCTTCCAGCAACCAAAATAAAAAAAAACTTTATGCAGCATAAAATAAGGGTAAGACTTTGGTACACCTTATTTTTGCCTAATTATAAATTTTATAATATAAAATAAATATTATGAAATCTATGACATAAGTTAATGTAAGTAAAATTTTATAATATTTAATCTCGACTGCCGCATCTACATGTGGAACCAAACACGGGTCATTTTTCTAAAACAAGAACTAAAGGAAGAGAACAAACCAAGTGAAGTGGACGGCATAGTTGGGAGGAGACAAATAAGAGCCTTTGTAATTGACACGGACCCAAGGATTCAGCTCAACTCCGGCGACCGGCGTGTCCGACGGTAATCGGACTTGCACTTCCCACTCCAAACACATAATAGATTTATTGCTGATCTTTTGGTGATCCCCCAATTTTACTATAAAAACCCACAAAAGATTGATGATATTTTGCATGAATCAGTCATGAAACCAAGTGGATTGAACTTGCAAAATTCAGCAAAATTGGGTTGGATTTCAATTTTCTTTCAACATGGATTAATGAACGAAAAACGTGGATTTTAATAAAGAATTCTTTGTCCCTTCTGTAGTGAAACGGTTTTCATTTTCTTCTGGGATTTTGGCTTTGAGAAGAAGAGGGGAAAGAGGGAGGAGCGGTGGAGTAGACATGAGGGGTATTGAGTTGCTTGGGGATGCTGCCTGAATTCTGATGCTTCATTTTGTAGAAGACCAATGTTTGACATGGGAGATTGACCGGGAAGAAATTTTAGGAGGTCTATGAATCAGCAGAGGACACTTCTGCAAATTATCTAATAATAAGGGGTAGCTTTTTCTAATAATATTGGCTTCTTCTTTTTTGTGGTTAATTGCAATTTGCACCTTGAACTATCACTAATTTATAATTTAACGCTCAAGTATCTTACACTATTAATTTGCAGCACGTTGCCAAAATCATTTGAAAGTACCGTTAATTTTAATAACTATTTTTTAATAAAAGATTTTAATACTCATGGATGTATAAAAGTATTTCAAATTTTCGGTAAATAAATATAAGCACCTTTAATTGTTAGGCTTGTGATGGACAAGATTTTTAATGAAAGACTTTAATACTCATAGATGTATAAAAGTACCTTTAATTCAATAGAATGAGAACGCAATAATTGTTAGACTTGTGATGAACAGATTTTGATTTTCTCGTGCAGTAAGAGACTGCGAAGATAAAAGTTGCTTGCACAAAAAAGAAAATGACAACAAAGCCAAGAAACACAACAGAAATACAGTACTTAATATGTTCATAATTTTAAAATCATCTTCGGAAACATATTCTCTGTCTCGGGATTTTTGTTCTCATCTCTGGAAGTCCAGTTGTATGCAGATGACTAATGAAATGCAATACTGGTAACAGATATTGAACAAGAGGTATGTACCATAGCAGGATTACAGCAAAAGTGAATGCAGAACTGTCAACAAAGTCATGAAAGATCTCTCCTTTTTAGTGAGTCTAGATGAAGCTGCTACAACTACAACTCAGATTTTTGTCCACCAAAAGCTTCAATCAGTTTAGATAACTGTTCCTTGCCAAAACCATATCCGTAACAAAAGCCAAAACAAATTCATGTATAAGGCCGGCTGATTGGTCAGAACAGAGAAGGAAAGGCAGTGTATGTTTCAAGAGAATGATGAGCAGCTATCAGGCATATCAAGACCTATTTAAGAGTAGGTCGTCACTAAAATGAACAGCCTATTCCAAATGCATGCCTCAGTATGTACCACCAAACTTCCAGAAAAAAAGTTCCGGAGTCGCACAAACTGGTGAGTTCACATTGCTCACAATTGAAATTCGCACTTGCACGCTTATTATTGTTTATCCATCAATGAAAATTAATACAGTTGCAATGTATTTTTGTTGCATACTAAAATGCTTAGAATTTCAATGTTGATCCTCCATTTCCAAAGCCTTCTCTTGGATGACTGGTGTTCCTGATGAAATCCAGATATACCAGTGATTTGATACTACAAAAAACTTAATTGAGAGAAACAACTCCTCGGGAGTATCAGAATCAATTTGACTTCAGCTCTTACATAATGCAGAGGACCAAAGTCATGCCAGACTCTGCAGATCCCACTGAAATGATCTTGTAAGAATTATAATCTGATAAATATTGAACAAGGTAAACTTTTAAAAAAGAGGCAACCACATAATAATATATTTTCTCATCTAACCTAGCTCAAGACAGAAAACAAGGCCTGGAAACAAATTCATGACTATAAGGGGGTCAAATGGGACGAGGTGTGGAAAGGATAAAAAAAGTAATTTGAGCAACAGCTTTCGGTACAATTTCCTTTAAACTGGTGATTTTATTTGCTTGAACTGAGATCTAGGTTAGGTTAGGTTCAAAAGTGTGCATTACTAGTAGCTTAACCTAAACAGAGTTTGAATTGAAATACAATGAACATACAGTGCAGGTGGCAAAATATGCAAGTTTTTGAGATTTGGCAATTGGCACTTCAAAGTGCAGTTAATTTTTATCTTGGGGCCATTCAATAGGGAATTCAAACCAGCAATCTCTATCAGATCTTAAAAGTACTTGTCAACTTCCTAATGCTAAATTACTCATTATATCAAATGGTAATTGCACTTCAGTTTTCAAAATCAACCACTTTCAAAGAAAAGGAAATGAAGTCAAACACGTATAATAGGCATGGATACTAATTTGACAAAGCAACAATATTTTTCTACTCAATCACTAAGGCTTCCTTGTTAACCATTATAAGCAGCTAAAAGCAAGTGATGTAATGGTTGAAAATCCTTAAACTATCTAAAATAATAAGTTCCCAAAGAGGATGTAATCCCTTTTTTTTTTCTTTTTCTTTTTTTTTTGAGGATGTAATCCATTTTCTTAAACCAAAGCACCCCTTCAGAACCCCTCTTCTGTGCTGGATTCTTTGCCGTCCAAACACTTGCATAAGTTTTAGAATGAGTAGGATGTAACTTAACAATCACAATATCCCCTATTCTATTTCAGTGGCATAAAAATGAATCTCAATTTCATCTTATTGATGGAGTAAAACTTGTATTGAAATACATGAACCATTAATTAAAAGCAGGAAAAGTTAGCAGAAAGTTAAATGTAGTGCTCTAATTCAAATAAAACTAAGCAAGAAATGGGGATACCTCTAATCAAATGCATAGGGATCATCCGCATAAGGATTCAGTGATCCTTCTGAAAACAAATTGTGAATATTCGAAGGATTTGTATGAACCTGTCCCTTTGTTCCCTATCATGAAATTCCAATCACAAACGTCAGGAACAGATAATATGATATACCGTGGCACCATATTCACAAAGCATCTGTTACTGATGTAAAGGATGATCTTTCATCACAAAGTGAAATGTTTCCTTCTTCCTGCTTTACCTTGCTCAAGTTAACCAATAGCTCTACTTCATTGAATTAATATCTCATTTCTTTTCTGACCTATTAAAGTAATCACAACAGAATTCTAAATGATATGGATAACAGAAGCTGAAATTCGAGGTAAGAGAATTTCATGAGCATGATTATTGTTGTAATACATCCCATCCATCAGAAGTAGGCAGAAATGCTTCCTGTTGGATGAGACATGACCTATACTCTACAGTGAAGCTCAAAAGCTAAAAGAACCATGGATAATGACATTATGAAGGAAAATTTCTCTGATAGTTCATTGTTTAGTTACCTTAGTAACAGCTCTAGGCGTGGGTTTTGGTGTCTGTCCCTTTTTCTGTTTCCTAGGATCCTGTAGTAACAGGGACAATTGAATAGACCCAAGAAATACAAATAAAGAATCTTTCCTCCATAACAATGCATAGAAACCATAAATCAAATTACATACCGCAAACATTACAGTGCTCTTTGTTTTCCTTTTTTTCGTAATTGTTCTTCCATTTGCTGTTTCAACTTCATATTCATGATGAGTGACCTGCTATGAGGTGAGTAAAACTAATAAGGAATTATTCCATGTCTTTCTTCAGATAACAGATAAAGTTGATGAGAAGAACAAAAAGGGAGACTGGGGAACAGAAAAACTGACATAATCCATGGATTTATCTTTCGTTGTGGAAATATAGATTGGTAGATTTTTCCTGTTTTCTTGTTCACTTTTGCACATTTCCATACTCTTTTTACCTACTGTGTAAAACCTTCTTAGCTCTCTGGCTGATTAAATTATTCACAAAACACCTTAGCATACCACCATTTATTTTCACAATACCCAACCAGTGGCTCACCTTCCTACTATGCTTAGGAAGACTCATGACACTTCCTGTGTTCCCCTTCTCCGCTTTTCTTAACAAATTGGACACAGGTGTTTGAGTAGCTGTCAGGTAAGGCGAATCCTACAGACACATTAATAATTTTATGATTGTCATTTACTGTAGGCTGTATAGAGAAAGGAACTACAATTTTTCACTCTGTATATTACCTTCTCTTTATCCTCTCTTCTCCCAACAGTATGATGACCTCTTTCATCACTTCCAGAAGTTCGCTTCCTAGCGGACGAGACAGAGTAGTTCTGTAAACATGAAGTTTTCCAACTGTTATTATGACAGCTGTGTACTAATTCACTCTGCTGTAACAATAAAAGGGAAGCACAAAAGACTGAATGATGATTCAATACATAAAAATTCACTCTGGTGCAACCAATAAAAGATGCTTCCTCGACATTCAAAATGAAATGATGTGAAACACTGAAAGTACATCATGCATTATTTAGTGATCATTTGCAAGTAATCCAATACAGTACTAGATATTTTTCTGCTTACCAGAATGAGAGAGAGAGAACCAGGAAGCATGGTAACTAATGAATGTTAGTCTTTTTTTATAAGAAAAATGGAGCTAATTTAGAAACTAGCTCGATTTTGATTAGAGTTATCATGTTATGCAGGTAATACATTAGAAAGACACCAAAAAAACAAATCCAAACAAGAATTTAGACGTCAAATGTCTTAAGAAACTTCTTCGATAGTTACTGACTACAAATCACTGGAATAACCTCCTCTCCTGAATTTTTTGTAAGAATGTCAAATATTAATGAAGGATTTATTCCAAATGGCTTTTTTTAAGGAGATTCTAAACCTTTTGTAGTGAAACCATTCAGGGAAAAAAAAAAAAGTAAACCTTGCAGAGTGCAAAACATCAGGACATGATGGACCAGAAAACTGGGGAAAGAATATATTCTTTTTGAGTATATTCTAAGCACTCAAACATGGAGGGGGAGAGTGGGGAAGGTGGCACTGGGTAAAGAATATACTCTGTTTGAGTGACCCGCATGAATTGACTGTATAAACATACTAACCTTTTTCGAGTTCACTTCTTGGTCATCTTGTGGCTTGTCACCCATTACTTTCCACTGCAATTGCAGTAAAGCCCTCTGCCTCTCTTCCTGAAGATACATTATTGTGTGAAGAGAATGCAGCAAGAATTCAATTTACAAAAATTATAACGTACTTTAGACTTCTGAATATGAATATTCCAACTCCTCCTGTAATCTTCTGCACTCATCTTCATGCTCACACTTTAAAGCTCTTAACTGGATTTCATGCTCATTTCGCATGGCGGTTGTTTTCTGCGAAAAATCAAGCACATAAAAAATGAATTCGAAAAATTATGCAAATGTGCAATGCTTTTGAGAATAAATTTTAAAAACATGTACCTCTCTCAATTCATTTTCAGCTTGAAGCTGGACACGCTTAATCTCTTCAGAGTGTTTGGATAGAAGAAGTAATTCCTTTTTATCGTGCTCTTGCTGAATGTTACCAATCTACAAAATACATGAACTGAGGTTCATCCAGATCCCTTCTCAACATAATGTGTAATATCATCATATTCCTATATAAACAATTGTCGAATTGAAATTCTACCATAAGGCAAGACAAGTCCAACCTCCAGCAACAGTTAATGTAGCTTATAGCAATATTAATATATGCAACAGAAGCATGAACTAAGCTCTATAAAGCCAAAAACGAAAAATGAATTCCACGAAGAAAGAGAAGAACTAAAAGAAGAAAAGATATCTACTTTTCATAACAACATCCTTCAAATCAGTAAATCCTCTAGATTGACTGTGCTAGTAAATATTCTTAAATATCAATTTCTGCACATACCATAGCAGCATGTTCTTCCTGTACCCGCAACAAGTACTGTCTTGACTCCTCTCTGCCTTCTTCAAGCTTCTGCTCACATTTTCTTTCCATCTCTCCAGTAATTTTGTCAGTCTGAAAGGTCAAGCAGGTGAGAAGTTATATATTCAACATAAAATTGTTTTGAATAAGAACACCAGTAGCACACCTTTTCCTTCTCAACACTAGCACTTTCCAACTTCTCCACCTCGTACTTCCTCCTGATATCATTAATGGCCTGATAAAAGCCCCAAATTTAATTGAAGTGAATCACATTCAATTCAGAAAAAGAAAGAAAACAATGTCCCAAAATTGTAGAAATATTGTAATGGAAGACTGAACCTGATCATTTTTCTGTATCATATGAAATTTCCTTCAAATGCCTTGACAGTTCTAACTGTTTACTTTCTGACATCTGATCATATTGCTTCTTAGCTTCAGAAAGTTTAGCTTCAGCATTGGTTAATGATTCCTCAATCTGCAACATGCCAACAGAAAACCATGCAGTTACTCAACATCATTAAGGAGGAAACAAGTATAGAGAATAATACTTGAATATCTATTTTCAGAACCTTTGCTTTCTGATCTTCCAACTTTTTCTCTTTTTCTTTGAGTTCTATAACAAGTCTATCCTTCTCCTCTTGTGTATCTTTAAGCTGAATAACTTGCTTCTCCAGTGAATCTATGTGTTGATCACGATTCTCCATCTCCTTCTTCAAAAGATCAATATCATCTTGCTTTTTGGTTATATCTGCTTGTAGCTTCTCAATATAACCTTTGTTTTCAGTTTCTAGTTCAGAAATTTTCAACATGACATCTTGCTGCAATGAAGTAACATTGGATTAAGCTTGGTAAAAGAGCCTGCTACCTATGGCACCAAAAATTTGATCACAGTATTCACCATTTCTTTATCGGATGATCTGGATTTTTCTGATAGAGTTCCAATTTCCTCCTGCAATTTGTCAATCAGCATTTCC
This sequence comes from Cinchona pubescens, assembly GCA_025175665.1. NCBI lineage: Eukaryota > Viridiplantae > Streptophyta > Magnoliopsida > Gentianales > Rubiaceae > Cinchona > Cinchona pubescens. Next base: position 225,109 of record JANKKI010000285.1, read on the forward strand.
ATTTCATTCTTCTTAGATTGCAGTGCCTCTGCTTTGGATTCTAATCTACGAATTGTGTCTTCTGCTAAACTACATTCTTCTGCATGCTGTACCATTGCAAATTCTTGCTCTTTCTGAAGTTCAAGGACTTTATTGTTCAATTCCTGATTGACCAACTGTAAAGCATTTTTCTCTGTTGAAACACAGGTTGACTGATCTTGGAGCTTATCAAACTTTTGTTGAGCATGATTAGCAGCAAGTTGTTTTTCCTCTTGAAGCAACTTAAAGCAAGATTCGAATAAAGAAATGAGCTGAAAAACCTTTTCATAAAAGGTCACACTTTGACTTTCCATTTGAACAAGCTTCAAATTAAGCAAATTAACAAAATCTTCAAGGATCTTTATCTCCTGAAGTCAATTCCTTGCCTTTTCTAATTTACCAGCAAGCTCTTTGTTGATAGACACAAAATTACCCTTTTCTTGCTCTAGTTCTTCCTTGGAGTTGTTCAAACTTCTTAGATCATCTTCTTTTACTTTCAAATCAAGCTCCAACTTTTCCAGCTTAGAGTTCAAACTCTCCAGGGTAAATTTATTAGTTGCAACAGTTTCTTCCAAGTTTTTAATCATAGCATCTGCTTGAAAAGCGAAAAAAAAAACTATCATATGAAGCTGAAATATTCTCCACATCCAAATTGATGGGACAAAAGAGAAGGAAACTCTTCAAACTCAAAATAGGTTTCTGTGAGCTAATATAATACAAGCATGTAAACACAAGCTAAATTGATTCAAGTCTAATTAATGACACAAAAATTGAAACTTTCCACATAAGAAATACCATTTAAGAGAGAGCAAATTTAGTACCTATTTTTAACTACAGCATCAACACTTCCATTCTTACTGAAACATGAGTTATAAACTACATGAACAATTCAGATATGTTTCATCCAACTCTCAGTTCCATTACCACATTAAAGTCCTACTTCTGACTAAATAGAACAAAATTTACAGTTTGTGAAACAAATCATAAATGAGAATATTGGGAATAGTTTATATTGAACTGAGGTTGCTTTTATTGTCAAACTAGGTTCAAACTATTTTGAACATTATGTAAAGCCATGACAGGCTGATAAAAACTAAAATGTAGTTAAGGGCTGACTTTATAGGGGAGACAGGATCTTGTACATTATATGAAATTGTGCTTAAATTTACCTCTTTAAGCTAAACATGCAATTGATGTACAAACAAAAGGCAAAATTACTGAAAAGAAAGCAATAATCATTTTGTACAATGTGATAAGTAAATTCAGGCGCAGTTCAGTCCCTTTATTAAATTTCAATCAGCTTGAAATTTCTAGATTGGTTTGACTTTCTTATCAGTCAGCAAAACCAAAAAGGAAGAAAACTTTGTAAAGTGGAAGGAACAGATGTATAATATTCTCCAGCTGGTTGATGGAGCTATTCTTAATTAACATGACTTTAAGAAGAAGAACTAAGCAGGCCAATGAACCTCCTAACTAGAGTTTTTAGTTCTTTTTTGAGTTCAATGAGGAAGTCCTTAAAGGAAAAACAATAGAGCAGGTAGCTTGACATTAATGATTTCCCTGTCAGAAGATGTGTTCAATTAGGAAGTACATTCAAGGGAAGAACAATAGGATGACTATCTTGACATTAATGATTACCCAGACAGAAGTAGACATATCCTTCAATGTTCCAAAGACAAGTCCCTCCCCTGATTGACTAAAAGCTCATTTCATTTCTCTTGAGACATGAAAAAGAAATGCATGGACACCTAATCATAACTATCCACATAGAAGCACATAATGAGTTCTTAGATACTTGAATCTGAAGAAATTTCCTCACAGCATCAAATAACTACTGAAATTTCACATCTGTATATAGTATTCAGAATAAATTGGATATGCTCCTTCAGGGTCATCTCTGAAATCACTGTTATCTGAAGAATTGTTCATTCACAATCTCATCTGCTAATGAAACAGTAAATGTTGCAAGTCATTAGAGCCATACAGGTTAGCAGTATCTAAAGCTAAATGCCGGGTAGCACATAATAACTGACTACAAACATTTACCTTTTTCCTCAATGAGACCAGTGGCTCCTTTCAGTTCAGAAATCAAAGATTTCTCCACTGCCTCCTTCTCAGCCCGAAGTTCCCTCAACTCCTTTTCACCTTCAACAAAAAAACAAACAAATAATACATTAGCACATAAGTTGTGGTAGCTAACTCATATTACCATTTTGTGTTTTTCTTTTGTCAGGAACAACAAGCCCTAAAAACTCATAATATGGGAAAGTAACACAACTCACGAGTTCTAACAGTTTCCTCTGAATATTCCAACCTCAAGGATAGAGAATTCATCTGCTCATGCAAATTATCAAGAGCAACTGATGATGCAGATAGTTTGTCTTCAAAACATGTCTCAATTAATTCTGTCTTTCTCAGCTGTCAAAGGAAGTACAAATAAATACAACCAAGAAATTCCCAAAACAAGGAGGGAAGACTCTTCAATATAGAAATAATACATACCAGCCTGTACTTGACCAGCTAAATGCTGTAAAGTGTCAGTGAGCTGATCACACAAAGTCTTTGTTGAAGAGAATTTTGACTCCAGTCCTTTCCAAAGTTTCTCATCTTCTTTCTGCTTTACTTTTAGCTTAGCATTTTCATTGAATGCATTCTGCAATTTCTCTTCTAGTACATGAATATGCTCTGTCAATTTCTTCAGTTTTGCATTCTGCATTATCACATTCATAATATTTCTCACTCTTCCAAAATATAGGAACATACTCCAAAACAATGACCAAGTCTGTTGAAATTTATGCCGAATCATTGTACACACATCCTCGGGAGCAAAATTTGTCTGTCTATAAGCATCTATACTTCGTTTAATTCTCATTCATCTATAAACTTGTATAGCCATTAAAATAAATTTCCAAAATGCACTCATACATAAATACAAATATAAACTACAATATACGCACAAAGTATGTGTTTTTCTGTAATTATACATTCAAAAGCATACTTAACAGAGTGAAAGTTCATAATACCGCCAAATCGAGATCAGTTTTCGCAGAAGCTTGCTCTTTTACCAATTTCTCTGAAGAAAAACAAACGAAAATTAGACAGATTATACAAAAATTCGAAGGAAAGAACCAAATTTTTGGGGGAAAAACCTGCAGTAAGCTTCAAATTTGCGAAGCTTCCCAAGGAAACTGATTCCGCCGAAGCACGCGAAGATATCGCCAGAGTCTTAGCAGCTCCCGAACCAAATCCTCGTAAAGACTTCATTTGATCTGAACTCTTCAAGCTTGATAATCCTAAAAGCTTACTCATTTTCTCCAAATTCACTCAAAAAAAATCAAGAGAAAATTAAAAATTCCAAAGCTCTGATCTGCTAAGATTTCCGCAATGCAGTGATTAAACCCTAATAATCAAAGTTTTTGCTAGATTCTTCTGCTTGAGATTTGGTAAAGAATATAAAATTCGAGATACTTTTGAAGGAAACCCTACAATTTGAGAGAGTGTGTGTGCGTGAGAGAGAAAGAAGAGTCGATGAGTTCGAAATGAATTGGGGCGCGAAGAGACGGTTTTTATAGTGGGAGAAGTAGGCGGTTACTAGAGCTATAATCCACTGTATACTGGACCATTTAGCACGGAAGAGTTAGCCAATCAAAATAGTCAATAGTAAATGGTATTGGTGACTACCATCACACCATTAGGTTTCTTAAGCAGGGAAATACTAATGCATACTTTGTTGCATACTAATTTATTTCTAATTGTATCTAGTATTAAGAGGAAGAGGAAGGGCCAACGAAATCAAATGATAAGAGATCTAATATCTGTCATTAAGAATGTAATGTGGAGATTTGAACCTCCGACTTTGCACTCAAACAAAATGTATTTACTACTAACAAGAAGAGGAAGGCTCCTCAATGGGTCTAAGGGATAAGGAATCTAACATCTATAATTAAGAATACAATGCGAGAATTCAAACTTCCGACCTTACATTCAAATAAAGTGTTTGGTGGCCAACTCACTTAAAATTACCTCACTTGTGATGTAGATTAATACGTGGAATGAATGACAAATTGATGTAAGTAAGATTTAATAAGTTTTAATCTGACCACAATGTTCACAGAGGTTTATAGATAAATATCAAGAACGAATATATTTAAGTATTTTTATCTTAAGTAATGGTGTAATACTACCAGTAGGCTCTAATTGGACAGAATAATTTTTATTATTTTCTAAATAATATTTTGTAATTATTTTATAACACGTTTTTCAATTATCATTAGTCTCACACAAATCACATTTAAAAAATTATTACGATAGTTATTCTAATAATATTACAAATACTAATTTTATAAATAATAATTGTCCAAATAGATATGTTAATTCATAAGCTTTGTTGGGACATCTACTATTTAAAGAATATTATTTATAATATTATTAGACTAATTACTGTAATAAATTTTGACTAAACAAATTATAAATTTGTTAGCTTATTTCTAACATAAAGTAAATATTGCAAGAGAATTGAGCTTAACAATTGTTAATTCGAAATAAAATTTTGTAGAAGTAATTTATTAAGATTTTTTAAATCGAGTAACAAGTAATTATTTGTGCGGTTGCCAAATGTTATTTAAAAGAATAGTACTACGATAATGGTACAATGGAAGTTGAAGAATCAATTAGCAACTTTTAAGTATTTTAATTATAGAGTTTTAGTATGGTGATTGTAAGTTAGTTAAGTGGCAAATTTCATGAAATAAATTACGAGTATAACTATTCTAAAGGTATACGAGTATGTCTATCTACTTAACTACTAAATAGTCTAAATTAAGCATTATATTAGTGAAGTCAATAACCACAAAAATGGAAGATAAAAAGGAAGAAAAGGGTAAAAAAAAATATTGTAAAATTAAGTCAAGATTATTAAACTTGACTATAAAACTAATTAACTAGGAAATATAGTAAGTGTAGACAAAGAAAAGTAGAGAATTATTTGATGCTCTATATTACTAATTTTCATTTAACTTTACAAATGAGATACCAAAATCTCTTATTTATAGTATTGCAAGATAAGAGAGTCATGAATAGATACTTAATATTATACATGAATTGTGGAGATTAATAAACTAAGGGAAAGTATCTCACATAATCCTATGTAATTGAGGGGATAAATAGCACATTTCCAATGTATTTAGGGGGAAGAATGAACATCTATCTACTATATATAGAATTCATAGCACTCTCCTTTGGATGTCCATTATACAGAGAATATTTCTTGTTAAAAAAAACCTTACTAGGAAAAAACTTGCGGGGAAAAAATCCTAGTGAATGAAAACGAGTACACTATTCAAAGTGTTTAACAATATACTTATTTTCCCTGTTGAGAACATTTACTGAGATTTTTTTCACCAATTTTTCAAATGTTCCTTCTTTTTCACCAATTTTTCAAATGTAGCAGTCGGTAGTGCCTTGGTAAATAAATCTGCCAAATTCTCATTTGATCGATTTTGTTGCACATCAGTTTCACCATTCTTTTGAAGATCACGTGTAAAGAAGAATTTTGGTGAAACAACCTTAGGTCTATCTCCCTTTATATATCATCCCTTTAATTAAGCAATGCAGGCAGCATTGTCTTCAAATAATACTGTAGGAATTTCTTTCTTGGATGATAACTCACAATTCTTTAGGATGTACTGAATAATTGACCTTAGCCAAACACATTCATGGCTTGCTTCATAAATTACTATGATCTCAACATAATTTGAAGAAGTGGCAGTTATAGATTGTTTTGTAGAACGTCATGATATAACAATACCACCACATGTGAATAAGTATCCAATTTGATATCGTACTTTATGTGGATTGGATAGATATCCAGTATCTACATATCCAATCAGCTCTAGAGTAAATTTATTAGAGAACAAGCCAAGATTAGTTTGGTGTTTCTTGCAAATATTGTAAAATATGTTTGATCTCATTCCAATGTCGTCGTGTAGGAGAAAACTAAATCTTGCTAATACATTCACAGCAAATAATATGTCAGGTTTTGTACAATTAGCAAAATATATAAGTGCCCCAATTGTACTAAGATATGGTATTTCATGACCAAGAAATTCTTCATTTTTCTCTCATGGTCTGAAAAGATATTTGTCAACATCAAGTGATCGAATGATCATTGGAGTGCTCAATGGATGTACTTTATCCACATAGAATCACTTTAAAACTTTAGTAGTATAATTTGATTGATGAGTAAATATCCCATCTTCTAGATATTCAATTTGTAAACCAAAATAAAATTTTGTTTTTCGAAAATCTTTGATTTCAAATTCTCTTCAACTGCTTTTGAAATCTCTTTAGGAGTTCCAATAAGATTCAAATTATCAACATAAATAGCAACAATCACAAAATCGATCCATTTTTCTTGATAATAACACGTGGACATATACTAGGATCATTTGTATAGCCTTCTTTAATCAAAATTTTACTTAGACGATTGTATAACATTCATCCAAATTGCTTAAACCACATAAAGATCTTTGCAATTTGATGGAGTAAATTCCATGAAAAATTTGGATAACATGCTTTAGGTAATTTAAATCCTTCAAGAATTTTCGTATAAATATCAACATTCTATATAGGTGAGCAGCGACTACATCCATCAAACGCATATCAAGTTTTTCATGTACTATCAGGACTAGATATCGTAATATAATTGCATCCACTACAGGTGCATATGTATCATTATAATTAATACCCGACCTTTGCGAAAATTTTTGTGCTACAAGTCTTGCTTTATATGTCATAATTTTATTCTGTACAAAAATTCATTTATATCCTATGAGTTTTACACCTTCAGATGTTCACTCTACAGGTCCAAAAAACTTTGATTTAGCAAGTGAATCCAATTCGGATTGAATCACACCTCTCTATGTTGGCCAATCATATTTATGCTAAACGACATTCCTCAACCGATTTAGATTCAAGATCCTCAATTTCTGCCATAATTTCATGTGCTATATTATATACAAAATATTATCAACAATTATTTTAATTCGGTCCTAATATTTCCTTGTAATAACAAAATTTATAAAAATTTCATTTATATGCTCTTCATGAAACTTGTGCTCTTCAGCAGCTAAAATTTACTCTTCGAGAATTTGAATTTTGTCACTAGTGATCTTTTGGAATTCTTTAATAATGTTCGACTCCATTAGTTGAACATTTTGATCAACTGATGCTCTTTTCTTTGAGAATTTTTATCTTTAGAACCAAGAGATCTACCACTCTTCAAGCGTACTTTAAATTCATTTGCTATAACACTTGTAGATTGCCTTACTTGGATATCTAGTTTAATTAGTGCATTTATGCGATTTCATAACTCTTTTAGAGTCAATAAATGTATCAGATAATTGATTTGCAATCTTTAGCAAATGTATTATCCTTTGAACTTTTAGTTCAGAATTAAGTTTTTATACGAGAACCAAGAAAACCTAATAATGATGTATTCCATGTGATTTTCTTTTTTGATTGTTCATTTCCTACCCCTAATGTTGGAAAATTAGTTTCATCAAAATAACAGTATACAAATCTTGCAATAAATACATTACCTGTCAAAAGTTCAAGGTATCTAATAATAAAGGGTGAATCATACCCAATGTATATTCCCAACCTTCTTTAGGGTCCCATCTTAGTGCATTGCGATATTGTTACAGGGACACAAACCGCACATTATGGACAATTCTTGAACCTGTGGCAAAGGAATTATCCTATTATCCATCAAGATCTCATCCACGATCGTGCCCACCACGTTTCTTGGAAATTTGATTCTAAGCAAAATTCTAATTCTCGAAAACCTATTCCCAAATCAACAAATATATAATATCCACAAAATTAACCCAATTATAGGATTTCAATTTAAGTTCTGAAAACATGAAAAAACTAAAAAGAAAAACAAATCAGAAAAGATGAATTTATCACTGACCTTATGAAAGGAAGCCCTAATTGAATAGCCTAGAAAAAGGTAATAAAGACTACCTTGAATCGAATTTGTTCCATTATGAGAAATTACTTGAAGTTGATGACGGCTTGAGATGGTTCGAATATGTAGTGCTGCCTTGAAAGTGTAGTGCGAAACGGTGATAGAGGCTTGAGGGAGAAAAACAAACAGAGAAGAAGAGAGTAAGGGAAATGGATGTAAAGAGCCTAGAGGGGTGTTTGTTAATGTTGAATACTGAATCATGAATTCTGAAATCTGAATTGTAAGTTCTAAAAGTATTAATTGCTGAATTAATAAATTTATTTCTGTTTGATAATCAACTAAATTCAATTTCTGAATTAAATATGTTCATTCATACATGTATTAATTTATTATAAATAATTGTCATATATACGTAGAAAATAAAATGAATAATTAAGAATGGTATAAATGTGTATGAGAGAGAATGTATGTGTGATAGGGTATGTATATGTGTGAGAGAAAAATTTGTGCATGTGATAGAGTGTGTGCATGTGAGTGAGATAGAATATGAGTGCGTGTGAATATAAGTATGAAAAAGTACAAAAGAGAATGTGTATGAGAGACTAAATATGTATGTGTGTGACAAAAACAATGTATATATGTGAGAGAATGTGTGTTTTTGTGTGTGAGAGAGTATGTGTTTGTGTGAGTGTGTGTGTGTGTCTGCAAATGAAAGAAAGTGAGTGAATATGTATGAGAGAGAGTATATGCGTGTTAGATTATATATTTGCATATTTATTTAAAATTCAGCAGATTAAGTGAAAATATTTTCAATTAAAAGTTTGAATACAAATTAAGTAGTGCTTAATGTATTAAGTGATAAGAAAATTATATTATCAAACATGTTGAATTAAAAAATCTCTTAACTAATTAATTTTCAGCATTAAGTTGAATTATCAAACGGACCCTAGGTGGATGAAGAGGAAGATACTGGTGGAAGGTGGAGGATAATGGAGGAATGGATATCAGTGGACAAAGGAAAGGGCTTTCATTTGGGAATGAGAGATATGTGAGAAGGGCTTTCATTTATTCAGTCAAATTGCAACTAAAATGTCTGTTGCTACCTTTTTGGAATTTATTTATTTTTTTCTAAAAACCCATAGCAACGCAAATATCGGTTGCTAACTAATGCTAATAATTGAAAAATATTTTAAATTTTTTTAAAGAAAATTTGTAGATATGTCAATTGCAATTTGCAACGGATTTTTTTCGTTGCTAAATTTAGTTGCAAAAAGGTCTTTTTCTAGTAGTGAGTATTTATGATAATACCTTATCGGCCTTAAATGTATCAGTGTTGTTGTGTGCAAAATAGCATGCCCCAAGCAAATATAAGGAGTTTTGTTCTCATTAACAATGGTCTAGTAATTAATTTTTATTACTTAATAAATGATTCGGCTAAACCATTTTGTATATGAGCATGAGATACTGAATGTTCAACAGTAATAACAATTGAAATATAATAGTCATTAAAAAATACATACGAGACGAATATTCACCAACATTATCTAATCAAATTTTCTTTATTGGATAATTTGAAAACTGTGCTGTCAACTTAATAATTTGAGGAAATAGTTTTGCAAACTCCAGGTTGCAAATTGATAATAAACAAACATGCGACCATCTTGTAGATACATCAATTAGCACCATAAAATACCTAAAAGGTCCGCATGATGGATGAATTGGTCCACATATATCACCATGGATCCTTTCAAAAAAATCCAAGAGAGGGTTTGGTAGTGCTTTGCAGGTGAAGGAGGAAAGATTGTGGGAGGGGAAATTAGTTTTAAAAAAAAAAAAATTTATTTATAATTCTAATTCTTTAACATATTTACCAAATACTAGTTATTTAAATGAATCTAGAGACAAATTCAAAATCATATTTTTAGATATGAATCTAATTCTGATTTCAATTCCGCAATAAGTACCAAGCACCCTTAGATATCTTGTAGTACTATCATTTATATTGACATTAAAATCTTACGTGAACAGAAACAATTGTCATTTTGCATTAGGTGCATGCATGCACTGCTATAAAAGTGTACCTGAACAATATTTTGGTTTACATGTGAATAGTAAGTGTTTGCATGGTTAATGGAAAAAGTATAATTTGTTAAGATTTCATATCCTTATGAATAACCAAGGTTAATTACAATATCTCCTTTGTAATATCTTCCTTGTATGACTTTGTCCCCCAGAAATTTGTTTTCTTTCACTTAACCCCTACAAGGCAAAAATTTCCCTCAACTTCATTTTCTTTTCAATTTTTCATCTTATTCCTCTTCATAAAAATAGTAAGTTGTAGTGAAGTCAATGATCACGAAAAAAAGAAAAAGTATAACTTAAAAAGAGCTAAGATAATAGATGGAGAATAAGTAATTAAAGATAATGATTAGGTATATATCTATTACATATCAAGAAAATTATAGAAAAATATAATATTATTTTACAATGACCATATAATATAATTCGTAGATCCACATGAGATGTAGAGATGAAGCCCCTTCTAACAAATGTTAATTTTGCAATTTTTTTTATTAGTAGTGCATCTCTATATTAACCATGTTTTTAATCAAGTAAAAATATATTCGGATAATTTTTTCTTTAAATAATATTTTAAATGAATTACTTAATACGTTTATTTATTTATTTTTTATTTTACATATATAACAAACAGAAGAATTAATATCATACTTATTTCAAATCGTATTTAAAATAATGATGATTCCGTTATATGAATCCACAAACTATCTATTAGAAAAATAAAATACTCATGGCATAGAAAAATTTATGAGAAAGATGTGCGTATTGAACGAAATTATCCCACAATTTTTTTGTTTAAGGAATTATCCCATAAAGATAATTGAAACAGGAAGAATAAATATACTAATGAATGAAATTAAATAAAGACACCCAAACTACTATCTACTATAAATACTCTAAAAAATAATCAAGAAACATTGGAGGAGTTTTCACCTAGTTCAGTGTGGGCGATGGAAGAGCAATGCTCAAGAACAGCCAATTTCTTTCTTCCATTTTCCTCCTCCTTTAAATTATCCAAACCCCATTTCAATTTAAACATATAAATTCTATTTTTTTTTCTTTTTTCTTTTTTTTTTTTAAAAAAAATAAATTTTCCCATTCAGAAAATGTCAGGACTAGGACTGATAAAACCCAGTGAAAGAGAACCAAATACTTGTAAACTTGTATTTATCGGCGGAATTTTTCTGGAAAATTCAATTCCTTCTTCAATTATTGAAACAATTTCTTCAGAAACAACAAATTCTAAAGACCCACATTTTTCCATTTGTTGCCGTAATAAAAAGAAGCCTTTGTTCAAATTTGCCCCGGTTAAGGGGGCCGGGATTTTGTGTGTGGGATTGTCAATTGAGAGAAAAAATGGATTAATTTGGAACCCAAATGGGTTTTTGAAGTTTAATGGAGATAATTCGAGTTCTGACGAAGTAGCACTAGTGGAGTCCGATGAGGTTGGTGATGTTGAGGTGGTGGACGCCTAAGAACACAGGAGGAGAAGGTGGGTTTCCGCCGCGAACCCTGTGGCGGAGACGGCGGATTGGGGTTCTGCAGCATTTGTGGGCTGGAGCTGTTGCTGCTATGGTTTCTAAAAAGGTATATTCTGAGAAGGGTTTTTTTTGTTTTTTCCGTTTTTTTTTATTGGGTTTTATGTAGTTGAATGGTGCAACTGAAAGGGCATTTTATTTTATTTTTTTTGTTCAATTTATTTGAGTTGTGTTTCTTGCACGAAGATGGAAATGGGAGAAAACAAAAACCAAAGAAAATCTTTCTCAGAAAAAGAAGAAGAAGAAGAGGAAACACTTAAGATTTTATGTTTAATTTTGATGCTTTATTGCAGGGTTAGATGGTAAAGGAGGAAGTTTAACTATTAGGATTACATGCAATTAGTGTCTCTTCTTTGTTATAGATTTTGATTTTTATAACCTTAACCTCCCTGTGATTCAGGCTTTCAGGTTCTTAGATGATCTTTCTAGAATGTAGAATAATTTAGTCAACAGATTTTGTGGTTATATCACATTATGAGAATTAAGGTTTTGAGGAGTTGAATCCGGGTGCAACTTAGAGTTGCTTTATATTTTTCTAGAAGTTTTCTGTTGCCACTTAAGGTCACACTCACATTGGGGTGTGAAGAATGTTCGTTGTATGACTTTGTTGCAAGAAGAAGGAATTTGGTGTTACATATATCTATGTATATCAAGTTTAATAGTTTGTGGGAATAAGACTTGGTTTGTTATATATCAAGTTTAATCTTTTGACTGTAATTAGCTATGTCTCCTATTTCATCTGAGTTATTGGTGACTGCATGAATAACTGGCAACACTAGAGAATGAATCTTGTTTCCTTCTTCCAATAAGAAATTTAGTGAATGCAAGGGATATTGAGAAGAAACTGACCAAATGGCTGATACTGTTTCCCTTTTCCTTTAGTTTACGTATTGCCATGTCGGGATATTTCCTTTTATGTACTTAATATTCTTTTGATGAAATCTGAGACAGGTTGACATAAAGGATCAGATGCTCTGCATTCAGGGCATGTATAACTTCTTGAGAGTATCACAGTTCATTAACTTTATCACATATTTGTAGTGTTGTACGTCTTTCTTGTGCATGCTTATTGCTTTGTGATTTAGTAAAATGGCACTTTTCATAAAACAAAGTTTTTTCTGTTCGTTGACAAGCAAATAATATCCCCAATTTCCACATGCAAGACAATCAAACATTTTACTATTTACATATGTTGAAGCCTCTTTATTATTATTATTTTTTTCTTTTATAGTTTGATTCTAATGATGTATTTCCATTGACTTTTCACTTGTTTGGTTTAGTCTATGGACCAGAAACTTCTATCTTTTTCTTCCATCTATCTAGAGTGTGATCCTGTATATCTTCTTTTTTACATTCTTCTAACTTTCTGTAAATGATACTATGATAACTTTCTGTCTGATACAAAGGAATATTAAGGAACTTATGTGCCATGATGACTAAAAATAGTTCAAACACATTGATACCGAAGTTCTTGTTTCTTTTGGTTGTGGAGTGAGAACAACTTCATCAATGTACAACTGTATCTTGCTTTTCAGGACCTTTGTTGCTCCACTGGAGAGACTAAAACTGGAATATATGCTTCATGGCGAAGAGAAGAAACTGTTTGAGCTCATCAAGACAATTGCTGCTACTCAAGGCTTGAGAGGCTTCTGGAAAGGAAATTTGGTTAACATCCTTCGCACTGCTCCTTTTAAAGCAGTCAACTTTTATGCTTATGACACCTATAGGAAGCAACTTCTAAAATTATGTGGAAATGAAGAAACCACAAATTCTGAGCGGTTTATCGCTGGCGCTGCTGCTGGTATTACAGCAACTGTCCTCTGCTTGCCACTGGACACCGTAAGTGGTTATACATATACTTTTCGATGTCCATTGTTGCAAGCAGTTGAAGTTAGGTCACTTTGCTGTAAATGATGTATTTGAATTTTGATTTTGAGAGAGCTTATTCTTTCCAGAAGGAGTAATAAAGGATATATAGAAGTTAAATCTATTATATAAAACTCATGACTGCAGTGCAATGTCTTACATCCTTTGTGTATCTAGATAATTAGGAAGCATGTGGTTTTTTGCTTTTACCACATGGACACCAAAACAACTAAGTTTAGTTTTGTTTTAGAATAAAGAACATAATTCATCATATAAACCCTAGAGATGTTACATACTCTTCTTTCGATTGTGTGTATGCCATACAGGATTAGATTTCAGTCAAGCATTCCTGTAATGTAGGATTGCACTGCATGGAAATTCTACCACTGGTAATCTTTAGATTAGTAGATATTTATAATCTGTCATTGGGATGTTTGTCTGCATAAAGGAGCGATATACAATGATCAGGCATTTATTGTTCACAGCTCCTCCCCTAGAGTAATATTAAAGCATATGGTATTCTCCGTTACTTTATGCTTTTTATCTGCTAAAAACCCAAAAGCTGTGCTATAAAGATGGATTTTCTTTCAAATCTGGCTTTTGAAACTACATTATTTTGTTTCTGCCACTTCTCTTTGCAAGTTTAGGATGCTTGATTATATATTAAATCTTTCAGGTCAGGACCAAGTTGGTAGCACCTGGTGGAGAAGCCTTGGGTGGTGTAATTGGTGCTTTTGTTCATGTGATCCAAACTGAAGGGTTCTTTTCTCTTTACAAGGGTTTACTTCCCTCCATTTTGAGTATTGCACCTTCAGCTGCAGTTTTTTATGGTGTGTATGATATACTGAAATCGGCTTATTTGCACTCCGCCGAAGGAAGGAAAAGAATTCAGTACATGAAGCAACAGGGTGAAGAACTAAATGCTTTGGACCAGCTGGAGTTGGGACCAATCAGGACCTTACTGCATGGGGCCATTTCTGGTGCCTGTGCTGAAGCTGCCACCTACCCATTTGAGGTTGTTAGGAGACAGCTTCAACTGCAAGGCCGATCTAATAAAGTTGGTGCATTGACAACTTGTATGAAGATAGTTGAGCATGGAGGTGTCCTGCACCTGCCGGTTTAATTTCCCCAGATTTTGTGATTTAGAATTCTGCACAAGGTCATTCCATTTTTTGAACCTAAACTGAAGGGTTTTTCTTTTCCTTCTTTCTTTTTATCAATCAATTTTCACCTAAATATGGCCCACTTTGTTGCATTAGTAAAACATATTTAATCTACCTGGAGCATTTAATTTGCCTAAATTCTAGAATTCTTAAGTGACTTGACTTGTGATGACTCAAAATGATCTTTTGGTCTACTATACACTCAAGTGTTGTGGTGAACAGCACGAGGAATTTTTCCTCCTCGTGGATATATGTATTAAGCATCCTGACTTGTCAAATTTTCCCTTTAAGAGTTTTAGATTATGCAGCTGTGCTGATGATGTAGTTCAAAAACAAACCTGGCTGAGATTTGTGAATGAATAACTTATATTTCTTTGATGAGGTGTGCACATGCAAATTTTTTATGTATGATGATTGATGTTTTCGTGGCCATGGAAGCCATTGACATTTTCGCTCCATTCATCTGAGCTACATTGGTGTTTGTGTCACATTTTGGCTAGAAGCATTTACTATTATTAGCATTGCTGTCATGCATGCGCAGGTTACTTATTTTAACTTGTAATCCAGATTCTCTGTTTTCACATTCGCTGTGAATGTTTGGAGTCATTATTCTTAATTTTGACATCTTGTTTCATGTTACATTTGAATCTTCAGGTATTACCTTCGGCTGCAATAAGCTACTTTGTTTATGAGTTTATGAAGATCATTCTCAAAGTGGAATAGCTTATGCAACTTTCTTCTTAGTGGAGCTTTCAAGTCAGAGTTGATACTGCATCCATAATTGATGTTCAAGTACAAATAGAGCTTAAGAGTCATTCATGCGTCAATCAATACTCCTACTCTTGCCAGCAAAATGAAACCCCGAGTAATCTAAATTTCTCACCCCTAATTCAAAGGGGCTTCATTTTTCAGACTCTAGACTGATACAGTGAGTAGCCTAGTTTTTGAACATTCCACTTATCCATCCATCCATATACGTAGAAATGAAACTTTATTTTGTCGATAGCATAACCCTTCGCAATGTAACTTTGAACTCTTTACAAGGGAAACATTTTCGTATCTTATTGCCTATGCAAATGGTGCCTGGATACACCGGCTGCAAGATTGTTTTCTTTTTGAATCAGTGATATACAAGTTTATATCTTGAAATGTGGTTTCTTTCTGTATATGCTTCATATTACTATCACCAAATGAAAGCATGTTAAAAATGTACTAATTGCTCATTGTGCTTCATCATTTTAACTTTCACTTTCTTGCTTGCCTTTATTGTTTTCGCTTTGCTATTACTCCCTTCACAAAATAGATTGTCTTCTATATGAATCAAAGAACAAAACTTCATGCAAAGGTAGGTTCTGTATTTGCATACTTGCCTGATTTCCTAGTTTAACATTATGAGAGAAACAAGGGTGAAATGAATCCTAAGTGGTGCATTAATTATTTTAGCTTGTTCCTAGGGCCGTAAGGCGAACCAGTTAACCAGTTACCCGTCAGTCAACTTGAACTCGGTTTGGTTGAGCTCGTTCTAGTTTTCTTTTTAGTAATTAAGTCAAGTTCATGTTCAATTCAATAATATTAAAACTTCAAATTTTAAATTATTTGAACTCGTTTTGACTTATAAAAATTTATTTAAATTTGACTCGAAAAATAAATAAGTTAAATTTAAATATATTTATAAATTTGATAAAATAATCAAACAAATAAATTAAAATATATGACTTATTTAGACTGGTTTGTACCCCTACTCGTTAATTGTTGTATTATTTCTACAAGATACCAAATGGGATTTGGTTGTTTGGCTTCCAAGTTCATTACGACGACAGTTATATATTTGGAAAGGGGACGTCTTGTGAACTTAAAAGAGCATTGGGCAACTCGAATGTAGAAACTACCCCGTTTGGAGGTACACAAGCTGCCCATTCTTCAAGCCCATTCAGTCCTCTTGGAGCCACAAGCTGCCCATTCTTCAAGCCCATTCCAATCAGCCCTGTTTGGCCCAAAACATATGTCGTTTAGGGAAAGAGGCAAATTTAGAATCAGATTCCTCATCCAAACTATTAGCAAAAAGAAGTAACCTATTCAAAATGTTTAGTTCACTTATAAAACTAACCCAGAGATAAATAGTAAATATAAAATTATATTAAATTCACAACTCTTTTTAATAAAGATAAATATTTAGGTAAATTCGATTTTTGACTTAACTTGTTGACCAATTGTGGATTAAATCTTAAAAAATTTATGATATCAGTTTTTATAAACAAAATTTTGGAAGATTTAATTCTGATTACAAAATTTATAAATAAGATCAAAAAACAGATCTACCTAAATATTTGTCCTTAATAAAATAAAACCTTCAAAATAGTAAGATGATACTTTAATTGCAAAAAGTACTAGTATAATATACTAATGAATTTTAGAAAAGTTTTGTATTATGCAATGGATAATTTGGATAAATAGACCAAAAAATTTTAAAATTCTTTTGTTTTTGTCCATGATTGATTGACTACGACCAACAAAAAGTTAATTCTATTTCCTGGTTTATTCTTTCGAATATTTCATTATAAAATAAAATAAGAGAAAATAAGTTTAATAATTTTTTATATTTAATATTTACATTTTTATATGAATATATACTTTTTTTATAAAGTTTGGTTAACTAATTCTAACACAAATTTAATTTGAATTTATTTTTTATTTTTTTTACAAAAATATAATTTTAATTCAAATAACCTATAACTAACCTATGAACCCATCATTAAAATGAAATTCACCCTTAAATTAAGAGGAGAATTTTTCATTAAAATGAAATTCACCCTTAAATAAAAGGAGAAATTTTTGGAAAATTCAAATACTTTTTCCAAAAAACACTACTTAAATTTTCAGAAACCAAATAAATAAAATGCTTGTAAAACTTCTAAAATATATTATCCATTCTAGACATCATCTCAAAATCATCTTACGTATAACACTCTTCAGCTGCCTATAAGCATAGAGATTTCCAATTTCCCAGCAAAGCTTTTATCCCGACCACCACCATCACCACCACGATGCCGCCGGCGGACGACGGGGAAGTGCCTGTAGCCACCGAAAAATGCACCTGCACTTCACCGGACGAGACCTGCTCAAATTGCAGAAGGAAATCATCGAGCCTCCCCACGTCTTCGTCGTCGTGCTCTCTTTTGAGCTTCGATTCGTATCCGGTTCAGGACTACGATAGGCTCTGGAGAATCTTCACTGCTTCCGTTAAAGGTTTCACTATCGGCGCTGGCCTTAAAGGCGGCCTCGCTCTCTTCGCCATCCTCGCTCGTCTCCGTCGCCGACGATCCTTACCCTCCGCTAGGTAATTTTTTGATAGCTGACGGTTATCTATTACTTGAATCCATTAGGTTTTTGTTTATGAGATCGCGGAATTGAAATTGCTATTCAGTCTATTTAATTACGAGTCATGTGTTTTTTTGTTTTTTTTGTTTTTTTTTTAATTTTGCTATTTAATCTATTTAATTATGGATTACGAATTTTGCTATGCAATCTATTTAATTATTCCAAAGATATATTTGAGTTTTCTATTTTAATATAACTTTCAAAATTTATTCTATCCTAATTAAGTGCTTTAAGTGTTACTATTTTATTAAGCTGATGAATTGATTGATTGCAATTTAGGAAGATGGAAATGGTTTCAGGCAGTGAAGATGTGATTTTGGCGGTGAAAGAGACTGTGAGATACGGATTATTCTTGGGGACTTTTGCGGGTACATTTGTTTCAGTGGACGAAATTGTTACTGCTGTTGGTGGTCACCGGAGGCATGGCTGCTGCCTTTCTTTTTCTTTCTGTAATGAGATAATACTATATGTTGTTTCTTTGTATAAATATAATAGCATGTCTGTTTTGAGATGTTTGAGCTCATAACAACATTTCTTTCTTTTTTCAGTTTGAATAATGTGTGATCATTTGATGAAGCACTATATGTTCTGTTTGTTTTCTTGGAATTCGGATGAAATCAGATTGCTTGACTGTGTAGTTCAATCAATATCAAATAGTGAGGCAACTTTCTTGTAGGAAGTTGTTTTTTATTTTCTTGCGAGATGTGGTGGGGGGGCGACTTGTTTGTAAAAAGATGTTTTGTGGTGGAAGGTTCTGAATTTTTCTACCTTTCTTGTAATTCAGGACAGCCAAATGGAGGGCTTTGCTGGCAGGGGCAATTGCAGGGCCTTCAATGCTACTAACGGGATTCAACACACAACATACAAGTTTGGCTATTTATATTCTGATGCGTGCTGCTGTATTGGCTTCACGTTGTGGAATCAAAAGCAAACGTTTTGGCCACATTTGTAAACCTCTAACTTGGGCACATGGAGACATTTTTCTGATGTGTCTTTCCTCTTCACAGATTTTGTGCGTATTTTGCTTTCAAAACCTTGATCATTCAGATGCTTTAGTTCATATGTAATGTTGAGTGCTTTTGCTGGTTTTTTCTAATGTAGTAAACCTATATTTTATCTGATAATCTGCTGTCATGCTATGCCTGTCTGAATGTTGTTATCTCCAGATGAGACTCCAGGCAGCAAAAGCATGTTCTGTTTCCTCTGAATTGTAATGGAGAGCTGCACATTTCTGAAATGACTTTTGGACACTTAAATCTTAATTTAATAATTATAATGGGGATTTAACTACTGAGTTTTTTGAGTTACCAGTCATATTTGAAATAAATTATTTGGTGATTTTTCATCAAGTGTGATTGTTAAGATGTTAAATTTTCTGCTGAAGTACTTCATGAATATGTTGTGTCGTTGTGTTCTTTAACTTTTTAAATTCTCATGCACTAATCCAAAAGAAGTTTTTTTTATATTAAAATTTATTTTGTGTTTTCTTAGTCTATTGGCCATAAAACAAGGGGAAGTCTTTTCTTTGTCTACAAGTTAAAGGTTTGTAACCCTAGAACCAGAATTCCAAAAATTAAATCATTATCAAGTGTGAAATTGGTCATAAGCTGGTTTTGAATTGATATCCAACTTGTTCAAGAATGCGAAGTGAATCACTAAGTTTTGGAATAGAAAACTCATAGTCATTATCAAAATCTACATAAGCAAGCGTGGGCACATCATCAGATGCCAAACTAGTATTGTAGCATACTAGAAAAGCTTGGATATTTGTGAGTGTTCCCCAAAGTTAAGTTTCAGTTCCAATCCTATTTACTGTATTGGGTGGGTTAAAAGCTTTGAATTTTAAGTAATTGCATTATACAGATACGCCTCAGTAGAGTCATTAGAGCAAATATTTGTATATCTTAAGTCTTGGCATGTCCCAGACATGCAGTTCTGAAAATTTGGCTGCTCAGATCAGTGTTTAGTTTTTTTGTAGCAAATTTTAGCATGAATGTGTGCGTCTATATCTATATCTATATATATATATATATATATATTGGCAAAGGGGGAAAGTGTTGAGTTTTCTTGTGTCACATCTTTTCAGCTATCAAGGGATGCCTTGTGTTTTCTCTTGGGCTACACATGTAGGTAATAGAAAGAAAACTTCATTAAGTTGTCTTTAATTTTTGGGGTTGCTGAAGTCTCTTACTAATTCAAAATCATTTATACATCTGTTTCTGCATAAAAGAAGATAGCAGATATATCTCAGGAGTGAGTATACTAAATAGGAACATAAAATTAACATCTCAGCACTTGACATGAGCTTAAATAAGAAAATGCTTAAACTTTCATATAAAAGACGCACAATATGAAACCTAGAATTATCTAGTCCTTCTTTAATCTAGAATCTACAGTTTCCTTTGTTGTATGAATTACATGACGATACCAAAAACTGTTTACATTTTTGTTGTACAGAAGTTCTTAATGAAGACAACATTTTCCCATCTGGTTGGTCTCTTCATCTCTGCATGAAACATTCCACATGCAAAAACTGGAACAAGCTTTCTATCCTTAAATCCCTATTCCTTTACCTTCAGTGGTTTATATAAATCATATAGAGATGAAAGTAGTAAAAGTTTTTTTGATGTTTGAAAGTTCTTAGTGGAGATTATGTTTTCTATGTGGTCGATCAATTCTCTAAAGGAAAATATATGCTCCTTTTCAGGTCTGCTTACATATTGAAGCAAGATAGTCTGCCACCATCTTATAAATCCTTTCTGAACAAACAGGGGGGAAAGGACGCTGTTATCCTCCAAGGAGTTAGAGAGATTGCATGTGGCTTCCCTTTCTCAAATTTGGATGCAATAGAAAAGCATTACAAGTCAACTGGTGTTGACATCACATTGGATCCCCAAATGAAAGTTCCTTGCTCGGTAGGTAATTTTAGTTAACATAGAATTGGTAGGGGTTAAATTATTATGAATCTTTTAACTTAGGTACCTGAAACAGAAGTTTACAACTATTTTGCACTATAAGTGTGTTAAGGGAGTGGTTTAGGACAATTTAAGGGGTTAAAGGAGTTTTATTTGAGTAGACTAGTACGAAGTAAGAGTCCTCATGCTCAACAAACTATAGACTCGGAGAATTTAATTATAGATAATTGCAGAACTATATGATCTCAGTCTAAAACGGGGGAAATTGGGGGCCATCATGCTTATCAAATAATCATACCAGAAATGAGAATTGCCATGCTTTGAGGAGGACACAAAAAACAATTAGTTCATAATATGTTAAAATATCACGTAGAAAAGTGGAATAAAGTTGGGGTATATTCACTAATAAATATTTATTTAATGTAAAGTTACACTATTCTATCACCTTTTTATAAAGATTACGATTTGTAAAGAATAAAATAGATGAAGAGGATTTGCATAGTTGACCTTAGATGATAGGGGATCTGGGCAGCATACTGGATACTCTACTGTGAATCTGAAATGGCTAATGTTTCTATTGCTTTTATTGTTTTTGAACTATCAATGTGGTCCAATTATCCAAGTTTGTCAACAAGCAAAGTGGATTCTTAGATATGGGGTTGGCATATCCTTTGAGTGCTTCACAGGCTTCCTGTAAAGTGTGTCCACAAGATGATGATAAATAAATTATAAAAAAAAAGCTTCTTGGAACAGTTGCACAGCTTTTCAGCACTCATCCCATTGCTGAAGGCAAGAATAAGGTGCAATCTGGTGCTTGTACTCTGGCTCTCTGGTAATTATTCCAATGGTGTCATGGTTCAGATGGACTTTTTTATAGCTGATGGAAGATAAGACCATATCTAGCTTTACTTGAATGACTTACCTGGATCTTTTCTCAAATAAGAGGAAATAATTTATGATAGCATGATTCAGAAAAATCAGTGGTCAGAAATAAAATGGGCCTCTCCAACCCCTAGTTGATCCTCCTTGATCAGGCAATGATACTTTTGGTATTCTCTCGGTGTGCCTTTTTGATGTTTTAGTTCTATGCCTATGTTCCCTGTGGCTATAATCCAACAGTTCTTCAGAACTGATTAAATTTTTCTCAATTAACACTCTTTCTGGGTTTCTTAACTTACTAGATGTTGAGAAGTAATTGTTGAATAGTATACAATCAAGAACAATACTCACACTTGATAATACATGCAGATTATACATGGTAAACAAACATGTGAAGCACATTTTGTTTCATTCCTTTTGCAAGCCTGCAAAAGAGCATTACCTGTGTATCTTCCAGTTTATCTAATTCCTGCACTGATAGTTCATCGCCAAGGCCTCTGGAAAAGGTGTAGTACTATGTAGTCCTTTCTTCCCTGTTGCAGAAGTTCTCTGTTTTCTCTTTTTTCAAGCATATGGACCTCTATTGTTAAAATTTCATCAACGAGAAATGATAATACCTGTTAACTAGGTTATATTATTATTATTATTGTGTGGTATAGCCTTGGGGCTAGGCTAACATTAAGTTATACATTGGTAATTAAGTATCTGAAGGAACTTGTACAGTTAATAGTGATTGCTCTTGGTATACTGTAGCCTTACTAGTATGTCTTACTATTCATTTTAGGACTAGGATTTTGCTAGCTGATTTTGCATCGTATCCTTTGCTCTCTTTTTTATTTTTTATTTTTTTTTTTTTCTTTTTCTTTCTTTCCCCATTGTTGTTGATTAGAGATCTTATTGTACTCATTTTGAACAAGTTAGCCAATGTCTGCTGGTTTAGGTTTGCTCCTAACTTCAGAACTTGCATTGTGTGGATTGTTGTTCTTTTAGTTCTGGTAGATTTGATTTCTGTTGGGGCTATAATATTATAGTCAAATTTTTGCAGCCCTTTCTCAATTTTGGCAAAAGGTCTCCTCGGTACTGCAAGATCGAGCTTGTTTCTCTCGATGTATTGTTCATCTGCATGGTAAGCACAAAATCGACAATGTAGCATGTATAAGCTTTGCACTTGTTTATCTGCTTTTGTTGTAACTCAGTAATTCTGTGGTGTGTTGAAACTTACTATAGAGTGTAGAACCCCGGTTTTAAAGGTTGATTATTGAACCTAATAAGTTTGTACTCGGGAATCAGGGAACAGAATAGGGTCATACAGACATGTGACAAATGGAATTGGTTCCTTTCAATTTCTTGTACCTGTTTGGTTTAGAACTAGAATAGGATAATTTTCCCATTTGTGTCTTCAAGGAATCAAATCGGGGAACCAAATCAAGAGTATGCAACTGATGAATCCAAATTTTAGGTAATTATAACACAGAAGTTATTTCCATACACTTACACAATCTACAAAGTACCTAGGGGTATCTTTATCCTCCACTCTTGAGCATTCTGGACGCCAACTCTTTTATCATTTGCATGCTCTCATTGCTGCCCCTACCTATATTGGTGTACAACATTTTCCTATTCACAATATACTTTCTGAGTAACATTTTATTGGACGGTATACCGACAGAAGTTGGTACTAACTTGCAAAGATGGCTGACCTGATAGCTCATTATCCTCTTGCACCTCAATAGAATAATTTTGGGTACTGAAAATTGGCAATCTAAAGAGGATCTCCTTCTAACTCACCACAGGCCTCCTCTCTGCCCTTGCAGGACTCCCTTTCGGAAAAAATACAAAAAAAAAAAAAAAAAAGGGACATGATTGCAGCGCACTATATAGTGATGATGGAAAACAGAAAATAATGAAAGATCACTGTATGTTCGTCTCTAAATGTTGAAATTAATGCTTCAATATTGTGTGTTAGGACTGTATACTTTTTCTATAAACTAATGAACACTTAGATATGATTCTGTCATCAATATCACATATTTTGGTAGGATGTGGACATGCCTCCTCTTCAGGCTTTTGAAAAGATGCAACGTTCCTATGGTGGTGATGGGAACGGTAAAAGGCCTATTTCTCTGTGTTTCTTTAATCAAGATTGCTTATATAAACCTGTTGATGGCTTATTATGATGATCTTGGGCAGTTTCCTACTGGTCTGGCTTTGGCAATTGAGAAGAAGAGTCGTCGGATAGAAATATCACTATACTGCATGGCAAGGGCCATTGAAAGTTTCTTCACATGCATGGCTGATGTAGGATATTTGCCCGAGTCAAAGTATAAATTGAAGAGAGCTGATGTAGTAGTATTCAGCATTTCAACGGCTATAATCATGCACTGTTATGCAGTAGAGAGGGATGTATTTCGATCCAAGTATCTGAATGTTCTTGATTGGGTGTTTGGTGTTCCTCTTCCCCCATATGAAACTACTCCGCGTAAGAAGAAGTGAACAGGGGGAATGCAGCAGCATTTCTTTAAGTAGTTCAATTTTTTATCTCTATTTCTCACCTGACTCCATTAAGCAGGTTGAGGTTTGTATACCTATTATTTTGCACAATCTTAGTGTCGTTGATGATGAAGAATAGCTCCACATACTGAAAGGTTTTTGTGTATTTGACCTAGAATTTTCAGATAATACAATCGGAAATGGAAATTAAATTTCCTTTCCTATTCTTGGCAGCATTTTTTCATTTATCCTGCGGTTGCTGGTCTCTTGAACAGTCGATTTTCCTTTCTCAAGGAAAACCTCAAACTTAACGAAAATTAGAGCTGCAGTAAATTTTACTTGCAGCCTGCAATTGCAAGCAATCTTTTGGTCTCCACACATCTGTATTGCTATAAGAAAATTCTGGCAACTTTTCCCCAATAAGTTTCACCTCTTTTGTTCTCCTTTATCATGAAAAAAGTGATGATGATCTTGTTGCTCAAATGACAACATTTTTTGAATTTGATTAAACAATAAAATCAAAGATCAAGAAATCATTAAACATCAAAATATGCTAAAATTCCCATTAAAAAAAAACATTGCCCAGCAAAGTTATACAAATTCTCCATTAATAACATCAATAAACCCTTAAAAACTTAGACCTCGTCCTCATGGAGGAGCATATTAGGAATCCCTTTATTAACAGGGAACTTGCGGCCAGTTTCGGGGCAAACTAGGGAACCCTCTTCGAGATGAAGCTGAAGAAGGGTATGGTGAAACCTACGGAGGAAATCATCGGACTCCAAGGAAGACGGGTCGGCATGGTCGGGGAGCTCAGCATAGCCCATGATTCTGGAAGCTTCCAAAAGGGCAAAAGAAATTTATAGTCAATCTTGGAAAACATGTTCTTGAGGAAATTGGGATTGAAGTCCACTTGCTTTTCCACCACTTTCTCCACTTCGATTCTCAGAGGGAATCCGTTTGTTACTCCCTTGATGTTTGATGAAAGCATGTTGTGGGTTAATAGCCTCATCTTTTTTTTTTTTTTTTTTTTGGTGGATTTGTTGGCGGAGTGTGGCAGGGGGTTTAACACATCTAAATGGTGGGGGGGCGCTGGTTTCTGTTGAAGACGGCGGAGGAGGGGAGGCAACTGTGAAGGAATTGAATTTATACGCCTGGGGACTGAGGAGTTGGCCGGCTGGGTTTACTAATTGAGGTTTGACTAAATTACCAAATGAAACCTGAAGTTTGGCTAAACTACAAATATCCACTTCATTTGACTAAACGTTTAACAACAACACCCCCACCGTTTAGAAGCGTTAAAAATATGGCTGACGTCAGCACTATATAACTTGATTAGCCAAAAATACCCTTAAGGACCTGCACTAGTGACGCACAAAATTTTAATTTCCAAAAAGAACCTTTTCTTACCAAAACTATTTTACAATTCCACAGGCCACAGGCTACAACCGACCCTGTTTCCAACCTTCTCCTCCCCTCCACTCAACTCAACGCTGCAGCCCGCCAACTCCTCACCCCCTCCCCTGACATGCCGGCTGCTGCAACCACCACCCTGCAACCGTCCCCCTCTCCCTCTTCTCAAGCATTTCCAAACGCACATCAGCGTCATAAATACCAAAATTATCTCACCAAAATGTCCAAACAAAAATCGAAATTCTTTAATTGTGCTAAATATTTTTGTCTTGGACGCGGATCACAATCAATTTCGAGTTGTTTAAGCAAAAAGATTTCATTTTGGTTCCGAGATTTCGAGATTTGCCGTGGATTGACGTTGGAATGAAGTTTCTTGTGTCACCTGATCCATTGATGATTTCCATCCCACCTATCGGACTTGGATTGGGAGAGCTTGTTGGGATTTACGTTGTGATCGGAGGATTGGAATATAAAGATTGTATAAACAATTCAATTTGAATAAAGATGGGATCTTTATTCAATTTGGACAAAAAAATCAATGTTGGGTCTATTAGTGCCGGCAAGAATGGGTCCAAATCCATCCATTTTAACAAGCAAGATAGTGTGAAACTGGATCCAAATCCTCAAAATCCTTTAATACATCTATTTCACAAGCACTTTCACGAAATAGTAAACAGATGAATTTTCAACAAGCAACGGTTCCAAATCCATCCATTGCCACCACAGAAGCTCTTGCTTGACCAATGGCTCTTGGAACAAATTTCTTACCCTCGAAGACCCAAAACCAGTAGATAGAACTGGGATGACAGATTCCACTAAAACGACGGAATTCTTCCATGCGAGGTGGTTCGGTTGTTGCTTTGTGGGGCCTAAAAATTAGCTAATGAATGTTGACCATGATAGGCAAAATTGTCCAGTCGATAAAGAACAAGGGTGATTGAGTCTTTTGACAAGGTTTGTTAACGAAAGTTACAGAGATAAGGGGGGTACTTATAGTTTTGGCCAAACTAATGGCCAAATCTTTTGGGAGATAAATGTAATTAACTCTTTGGGCAAAGGTAGGACAAAAATAGTAAATATTTATAAATTGAAAAACTACCAGTAATAAATCAATAATGATATTTTTCTACTCGCAACATAGGTTGGAAATTTGATTACATCCTTGGGTGTAAAAAAAAACTGGCAAAGTCAAATTGGTAGTATCTTCTAAACGGGTATTTGAGATAGATTGTTCATTGGGTTACTGGGTTGATAAATTTTTGGGTTTGAATTTTTGAGTTGACAATTTAAAATTCAATTCAACCAATTTAAAAACTCAAGCATATTCGAGCGAATTACTCAGATTTTTTAATTTATTTGGGTTAAAATCTCAAAAACTTAAGAAAACAAGAAAAATTTATTATTGTTAGAGTATTTATAACAAAACCAAGGCCATAGGCACACTCTAAAGGTATGGACTCTGATAAAATTAAACTTGATTCAAAAAAATAAAAATTTTAGAAATTGTTTTTATTTAGGCAATAAGTAATGATTTGAAAGGAAAGAAAATAATAAAAGGTAGTTATTTAGTTTTATTAGGAAAAAACAAAAACTCCACCAAAGTAGTTATGATTTGTAGAGAGGAATATGATGGTAGAAGGTAGTTATTTTTTAAAAAAAAATTACTCTAAAATTATACTAAACGTCTTGCATTATATAAGGTAGTAATACGTTTTTTTTTTTTTTAAATGAAATAGTTAGATAAGAATGAGGAGGAAAAATCAGAGAATATGTTAAATGAATGTTGTTTCAAGAATGAAAAGAAAAAATATTATAAGTAAGATGAAATGGTAAGGAAAATAATGAAAAGAAAAAATTATAATTGAATTATATTAGGTTACCTTGGGTTTTGTATGTTTAAATCTCACACCAACCCAATGAAGTTCGGGTAATCCAATCAAATAATTCGAAACTCGATAATTCAACCCATTTGGTGTCAAATTCAGCTTTTAATCATTTGGGTTAAATTTGAACACCCCTTATTCTAACCGGTTACTATTGCCAATTCGGATGTTTAAGGGATCAGTTCTTATAACAGTTTATATTTTTATTAAATTGACGAGTATCCGAGCCGATCCATATCAAGGTCATTTAAGTAATTTTCAACAATTAAACCAACCAAATATGCTAACTACTATCTATCACCTCTCCTTTCATTTCTTGTTTAATCTCCTGGATTTTTTTTTTTTTTTTTTTTTTTGGGTATTTCTCGATTGTTATTTGTTTGTAATGTGTACCTTCCATTTGTTTGTAAGGCTAACAAGAAGAAGGATAAGAAGAAAGATCAGATGTTAAAAATTGACAGAAATGAGAGAAAAATAGAGAACTGAAATTCCAAAAGGAGAAAAAAGAGATTGAGAGAGAAAGATGAGACTGATTTTATTATTTCACAAGAATGTATAATGAATAGCTGAATATATTTTATACAAGTTAAGCTTGCGTTGGCCCAATCCATATGTCTCGACAAATGTTGTAAAAGCCCAATGGATCGGGGTCCGAGTGGTAGAGGCCCAATCAAGGCCCAATTGATTGAGTCGGTCACATCACTCTCGGCTGTCTCGACAAATGTTGTATCTAAAAGCCCAATGGATCGGGGTCCGAGTGGTAGAGGCCCAATCAAGGCCCAATTGATTGAGTCGGTCACATCACTCTCGGCCCAACTCGTTGCAAGACACCCCCTTCCCAAAGGAAAATCCAAGCATTTCGCTTATACCCCACAATTATAGGTGTCAAATAGCAAAATGGCACATAAGAATTACAGAAAATATTTAGGAAGATCGGATTCATATTAAGTGTTATAAATTTCTTAATTTATCGTTATTAATGATAATGTGACTAACTATAGACCAAGGGATGTATAACATCTATAACGGATCTAATTTACCTAAGAATTTTTGTTAGAATCACATGCACAGATTTGCTATTTTATTTTATTTTTGTTCATGATCAAACCATGATATTATGCGCATTGGATTCTCTGTTATACTTTTGATGTTATACTATACTTGTCTTTCATTTAATATTTACTTATATTGAAAATGCACATATCACCTCATCATACTGATATAATACAAGTATAACACTAAAGAGACTAATAGAAGAACCAAAGCCATTATGATACATACTTTTTTGATTATACTTACAAATTGCCTAACAAACAATTGGCTAAGACTTTGAAAGTTGAATGTTGAACGTAATTTGACTGCCCTTGTACTGTTTAAAACATCTCCAATTAATAATCTGCCTACCGATATTCCTGGTTGAATCCCATCCATATGCAAGAGTATAAAGTATAAACACATCCAAGCAAGACAAATACATGAATTTGGATAAGGAACATTCAACAAATACACATGTCATGTTATGATTTTTGGGTTGTAACATGGCATGATAAAATGGTAGTACTATAAGCTCTCAAATCACTTTCAACTTTGCAATAATTCAGTAAGAAGAAATCAACAAAGCTTTTGAGTGATTACTAGCAATTATTCAAGAACTGTATGAAATTTTCCACCGTCAGTTGTCACATATGCAAGGACTGACAGAAGGCCCCCGAGGGTCATATGTAAGATGGGATTTTTGTTGTTCTTGCTTAGGATAAGAGAGAAGTCAAAAAAAAAAAAAAAAAAAAGAAAGATATACACAAATAAAAATCTGGAAAAAACAAAAAAGTTGTGGTTGCAATTGGCCTAGCAGACTTTAGAAAACCCCACCACCTTAACCAATTACCTTCATTCTGTGTTTTTCTCTTCTTTCAATATTTCTATCTCTCTCACAAATATTGTTCTTGTAATACCAATTTGTGGAGTGTTAGAAGTTGAGGATAACAAAAATCAACACAAATTTTGGGAGAATTATTGAATTTGTTAAGCTGGTTTTTTCTCTGATTTCTTTCCCTTTTAGATAGGTGCAATCTTTCTTCTTTATGGTCTGAAATCATCCATCTCAAACCATAAGTAGAAAGGTTGAGGGAACCCTGAAAAGGATAAGATTTATTGTTAAAAAAAATGCATTCTTGGTCCACCAAGAAAGGCATATAATTAGTATGGTTTCAAGATAAAAGGAAAAAAAAAAAAGTTGGGTTCTTGTGTATAAGAAAATATTTTTGGGAGATGTCAGGTGGGGGTTGTAGTATTGTATGGTTCAGAAGGGATCTGAGAGTAGAAGATAATCCAGCTTTAGCTGCTGGAGTTAGAGCAGGAGCAGTTGTTGCTGTGTTTATTTGGGCACCTGAAGAAGAGGGTCATTATTATCCTGGAAGGGTCTCAAGATGGTGGCTTAAACAGAGTTTAGCCCATCTTGACTCGTCTTTGAGGAGCCTTGGCACTGCTCTTATCACAAAGAGATCTAGTGATACCATTTCTTCCTTGCTAGAAGTTATCAAGTCTACTGGAGCTACTCAGCTCTTCTTCAATCATTTATATGGTCAGTTTTGATTTCCATCTATAGGTGATTGTATCATGTTGGTTTATATTATTAGGAATATTTAGTAATAGCTTTCTTGTTTTGTCATTATTTAAATTGACCCTTTTGTGTATTATAATTATTTCTTCTGGTTTTGTGATTATTTTACAGTGGAAGTGGTTAGTGTTGTTCAGTTAAAGTCAATTGGTATTTTGTAGTAATCTTTGGCATCATAAAATATTTTGTTAATTTAATTGTGCTTATTTAAAATTTTCTTGATGTGCTTGTTTGTGGGACATCTTTGGATTAATGTAATGCTACAGCTTTAATTATGAGTTGTCAGATTCTTGTTCCCATTTTACGGATTAGATTTTGATTATTGCAATAAAAATAAGTTTTTTTTTAATATACATAATTCAGTATTGGGTATGATTGAATTCTAGCTCAATATATGTAATATCAGAATGTGCTATTATTCTTGCTTGCCTGCACTTACTCTATCCTTGTCATGATCTCCTAGTTCTGTCCCATTCCCTGTTGAGTTTTGACTTTTGCAGTTGTAAGTTGAGTTCCACCTAACTTAATTTAGATGTAAATTCTAAAATTTAATCCCTTGAATGGCAAGCTTATTATTGTCATGTTTTAAGTGTTTGAACTCTGAAGGCTTTTTCATTCTTGACTTCATGTTTTCATAACCAGTGACCTAACTAGTGCACTTGAGATTTTTTTTTTTTTTTTTAAATAAGTATGCTGAGATGAACACATGACCTTACCTGCTTTCCACAATGTAGACCCCTTATCGCTTGTCCAGGATCATCGCGTAAAGGAAGTTCTAACAGCTCAAGGAGTCACTGTGCGCTCATTTAATGCGGACCTTCTTTATGAACCTTGGGAAGTCCATGATGAGGAAGGTCGTCCATTCAGAACTTTCGCATTGTTCTGGGAGAGATGCCTCAGCATGCCTTATGACCCTGAATCTCCTCTTCTTCCCCCTAAAAGAATAATCTCTGGTTTGTATACATGCTAACTATATTAACTATTTATAGTTCTCCTTGCATAAAAATTGCTTGCTATTATTATTTTATTGAGTTTGGATTCTCTTGGCGTTGCTTCTCTGCAAATATTCAATGTCATTTATGTAGCTTTTCGAGGTCAAAATGTCTTTTCAGAATCAGATTTGGATTCTTTCATAAATGTTATTTTTAACTCCCTTGCTGTTTGCTGCAAAGTTTTGAAATAGATCCATAAATGAAGGTGTGATAAGAAAACTGATTCACATTTATGGCGCATCCTCGAGAAAAAATTTTGATGATTGAAAATCCAAGGTTTGAAGCTTTGCAAGTCTGGCTAATTTTAACATGCACTATAAGCTGTGCATCTCATCAGTTTTCTTTATTTGTATACTAAATTTCATGAGCTTTTCTCATAAGCTTCTTTAGCCTTTGAGGAATAACTTTCAGAACAATATGGAAGTGTTCGGGTGACAGCTTTGCTCTTTACATCTGCATATAAGACCTCTATAGTTTTCCTTTCCTCTGGCCAAGAAACTAAAATTAATGCAAGGGTTTATCCATAACCCCATTTCATTCTTTGACATTGGTTGGAAATGGTGTCTTGTGAAGCAAAAGTTAAAACGGTTACCTATAAGGAAGATTAAATCATTGCAGCATTCTATTCTTTTGGAAGTTGAGTCCAATTTATCAATTTTTTGACGTCCTAATTACCCTTGATTGTTAACGAGGAACAATTTTCCCAACATTTTTTTTTTTCTTTTTCTGAATCAGGATTAGAGTTCTTATAACTTGACCTGCAGACTTGTTTAGCAGCCCGCAGGTTTTCAGTAATGAAAGAACTTCTGACCATGGCAGTTCATGAGAGTGTTTTGTTGGTATTGGTTGGCTGGTTTAGTAGAGTGTGTGTCTTTAATATTTCATCTTTCATCTATAATTTGCTTTTCTTTTGTGCTTATCATTTCCCTTTGTTTTAGTTTCTTAAATGCAAAAATGTTGTTTAAACTCTTGCAGGAGATGTCTCAAGATGCCCTTCAGACACTTTAGTCTTTGAAGATGAGTCAGAAAAAGGAAGTAATGCACTTCTTGCTCGAGCATGGTCACCTGGGTGGAGCAGTGCTGACAAGGCACTAACCACCTTTATTAATGGATCTTAATTGAGTACTCAAAGAACCGCCGAAAGGCCGATAGTGCCACAACTTTACTCATTTCTTTCTCCACATTTACATTTTGGGGAAGTCAGTGTACGAAAGGTTTTCCATCTCGTTCGCATCAAGCAAGTTCTATGGGCCAACGAGGGAAACAGAGCTGGTGAAGAGAGTGTCAATCTGTTCCTCAAGTCTATTGGTCTCAGGGAATATTCACGATACATGAGCTTCAATCATCCTCACAGCCATGAAAGGCCCTTGCTTGGCCATCTGAAGTATTTTCCTTGGGTAGTGGATGAGGGATACTTTAAGGCATGGAGACAAGGTAGAACTGGTTATCCTTTGGTAGATGCTGGTATGAGAGAGCTTTGGGCAACTGGCTGGCTACATGACCGAATACGTGTTGTTGTCTCTAGTTTCTTTGTGAAGGTTCTGCAACTTCCCTGGAGGTGGGGTATGAAGTATTTCTGGGACACTCTACTGGATGCAGATCTCGAGAGTGATGCTCTTGGTTGGCAATACATATCTGGTACTCTCCCTGATAGTCGTGAGCTTGCTACCGCATTGATAACCCACAGGTTAGAGTTTCGGCTCCCTGAAAATATTTGTTGGTTTGTTTTGGATAAACCTCTGCAGATAATACGAATTGTCTCCCATTATTAATCCATGCAATGATTTGGCATAACTTCTGTTCTAACTCTTCAAGTTAGGAAGACCATTGGTACTGGTGGCCTATTCAGTCTTCACAAGTCTTGGACATGGCACCAATTGCCTTGATTAATTTAGCAGACCACAATGCCAGTTAACCTAATTTGGAGCAATGGTTTTACTTGGTTCCACTTTGGGCCTTAAATTTTAGGTTACTTGTTCTGATTGGTAAGCAACATCAATATGTGCATGTTCTCACTATAAAGTCCTTACAAATTTGTTGGTTAAAGGTATATGATCAGAGCCCAGTGTATCACAAGATGGTTACTTTGTAATTAGTACACTAACACATCTAAGTGTGGAAGGAACGAATAAAATGGAAAAAGAGAGAATGAAGCAGTCATATAGCTTGATATTCCTGTAAACAGACTTCGCTGTAGAATTTAGCTCTGATAGTCCTTTCATGATTGTAGCAGTTACCAGGGAAACAATGGATAAATTTTACTGATACTTGTTATTGCGAATTATGCATACCAGCCTTGCAAAATGCATGATGCCTTGCTATATTGAAATCATTTTCTGATCAATGTTGAACCATTTGAAAAAATGAACCTTTGATGATAATTTTACATGTTATCAACTGTTTCTTGCAGTTTGAAGGATACAAATTTGATCCGCATGGAGAGTATGTTCGAAGATGGCTTCCTGAACTTGCTAGACTGCCTACTGATTGGATACACCATCCTTGGGATGCACCAGAATCGGTACTCCATGCTGCGGGTGTTGAACTAGGTTCCAATTATTCGCTCCCAATTGTTGAAATAGATGCCGCGAAGGCCAGGTTGCAAGAGGCTCTTTCACAAATGTGGCAGAATGAAGCAGCTTCAAGAGCTGTAATTGAGAATGGAACGGAACTGCTTCTACACGAGAAGGACTTGGGGACTCCTCTGAATCAGTCCCCGTTGCCTTTCCTCAAGACATGCAAGTGGAGATGGATGCTGAACCAGTTAGAAACATCCCTACTACTACAACAATTCGACATTACGAAGATCAGATGGTCCCAAGCATGACTTCATCACTGGTGAGAACTGAGTATGATGAATCTTCAGTTGATCTGAGAAATTCTGCAGAAAATAGAGCAGAAGTGCCACGAACTGTTAACATCACTGAAGAACCTGTAAGAGAAGCAATTATCCACCCTCTCAGGCAAATAGTTCAGAGTAACAATACCATACCACGGTATAATTTTGCAATAGGACGTAGAAACTCTGAAGACTCAACAGCAGAGTCTTCCAGCAGTGTTATGAAAGATGGGGGTATAGTTCCAGTTTGGTCTCCCTCAAGTTCAAATTTTTCGGATCCATTTGCTGCTGAAGATAATGGCATAGGAACTAGTTCATCTTACTTGCACAGGCATCCACAGTCTCATCAAACCAGCTAATGAATTGGAGGGGGCTCCCTCAAACTGGGTAAGTATGCATGAACCTTGAAATATTGATAGGATTTGAAATTTATTGATGTTGGCCTCGCTAGTTTTTCCTGTCTTGGAAAATGGTTCCTTCGAAATGAGACTTTTTGCATGAGGAGTTAGCTCTGTTTGGTGTTCATATACTTATCCTTTTTAATAATCCTTACCTACTCTGCATATCTCTTTAATGCTAGTGTCAAAACTATTACTCTCTCCATAATAATTACTTTCTCTCCATAATAATACAATATGCTTGCTCTTGGATAGTACAATAAGGTTTTACAGTGGACTTATTCTTTTCAGTTATGAAGAATTTCAATACATGTATTCAAGTGTTTTTGGATGTGATTAGAAACCAACCTCTCATATTTTATCAGTTCCTTCGAATTTGTTAAAGGTTTCAAATTTCTCTGCATTACTTGTTTTTCTCAAAAATTGATTTCTTCTGAGACTTTTAAGTTTATTTTTTCAAATCTAGAGTTTCAAGTTAGATTCTGTTGATAATGCACAGGATTGCTGCTGCTAAATGTATCTACAAAGTCACTGAATTGTATTGAAGCCCTGGGAACTTGAATTAAACTGAAATGGTTATTTCTATGAGGAAATAGGTGCTCCTTTTTTTTTTTTTTAAGGGAATGTCTACTGTGGATGTTAAATCTTGTTTTCTTCTTATTAGTCAATATTTATGTCACTACTTCTTACTCATCATTTTGCATTGCTAACAGGTGACCACGTACACATGATTTGCTATGAAGGCAAGAACTTGACAATTTCAGATGATGGCTACAATGGCCCCTGATTGTTAAATTTGCTCCTGATGCCTGGCAGACACATTAATCAACTTACCTTTCCTCTCTGACCAAATCAACTGTGGAAATGTATAAAATCAGAGCGGGTGGTTTATCTGTATCATCTCCTCTTTTCTTGGTGCTACAAATGTGGCTCAGCTATTTAGTGTATAATATTCTCTAAACGACAGAGACAAGATATTAGTATAGGAATATGTAACGACATAATCTAATAAGCTTGGGTTTTGGTTTTCTTTGATGTTAAAATCACCAATAATTTGATCTCCTTTTCTTCCTCCCACCTTCCCTTTCGAGTCCCATGTTACAATATCTACAAATATGTAGGATTACGTGCAATGTCGGCCTGCACACTAGCGCTATACTTTGTTTAATGGCGCGCCTTGTAACTTGTGTATTTTTGACAGTCCGTTTCAGTGGCATTTTGAACATAACTCTGCCTTTCTTATTTATGCAATGAGAGTTTTTCAGTTTGGAATTTCGGTATTCATCCTGTTATATACGAGCAATGTAGATTACCTGGAGAATTGCAGTTGCTTTGCAAAACTGTAAAACTTATTAGGAATAACATTTATACTCTTTGAAGTGGTAGTGCCTGCACTTAAACAATGTAAAAAGAATATGTAGACATAATCTTTCTTCTCATATTACTGAGCAGAATCCATTTTGCCGTACAAATGATGCCTTTGGCTTCGTTGCAGACTGCAACATTGAGGGATATGCATTCATACATCAGGATGTACGAACTGGGAGGATCAATTTATATATATCTGGCTTTAATCCGGTACGTCCATCAAGCAACCGAACAGATAAGTTTTATAGTTGTTAAGATAAAACCAAATATCTAAAATCAGCCACTTGATTTTATCCTTAATTTTGATCCCTTAATTATAGCTAAAATCTTACACGAACATGTCATTATGGTTGATTTTGGTGCTCTCTTCTTTTTCTGACTCTGGCACGCGGAGGAGACTGTATACTAGTATCCCAGCCAGGGCACCGAGGATGGGTGCCACGACGAAGACCCAAAGGTTTTTATAGACACCAGATACGATTGCAGGACCGATACTTCTTCCAGGATTCATTGAAGCTCCAGTTATTGGCCTGCATTTTTCATTGAAAAACAACCATGTTTACACTCTTTTTTCTATTTGTAAGGAAGATAGAAAGAATTGGTAATATCTCTGAATTGGAGCCTGTTTTTACCCAGCTATGATGACATTAAACAACAATGTAACTCCAATTGCCACCCCAGATAGCGCCTTATTCTGTTTTCAAGAATCGAAGATTTTAGTCAAAGATCACAAGAAAGTTTCTCCAACAGCAAAACAAGTCTGCATAAACTGATGTATTTAGCTTTTAGCTGTCCAAACGGAGCCAATGTTTTTAGCAAAAATGATTTTGAAGAATTACTTACAGCGCGATCGTCGGTTGCTGCACCTGAGATGATGAACATCAGAATGAAAGTGGTAATAAATTCCCATACAATGGCTTCAAGATCACTAGTTGAACTTTTGTACTGAGTAAGAGTTGGAAGTATATCATGTTGGTCATGGAACAAGATCTTCAAGGTTAGGCATGCAAGTGTTGAGCCCATCAATTGGGACAACACATAGATAGGCACCTACAAAAACAATTAATCACAAGCAATTCTTACTAGTCATAGTCTGATGATACATGAAAAATTGTAAAACTAGAAGAATGCTTGATGCACTTGTGGAACATGGAATGGGCTTTAAGTTCCGACAGTTATTATTTTGAATATTATTAACAATAATATTTGAAATAAGTATTGCAACATTTTTTTGATATGATATATATATAATATAAAAAGTGGTTAGAACACGTACTTAATAAATAATTATAAAATATTTTTTGAAGAATAATAAAAAATCAGTCCAAACGGATCTTTTTAAGAACAAAAGAAAATAGTTTTGTACGCTTATGTTTGAAATTGTTGAATTAGTCTAGTCATGAGATATTCTATTCTACTTCTTCTCTTATCTCGTTATCCTACTGTCACCACAAGTATTCTAGTTTAGTAAATGTTTGTGATTTAAAATACATTTGGTAGTGTTCAGACAAAATTAGGATACAAAAATTGACACAGAAAATAGAACGTTGAGAAGAGATTTTGCTACCTGCACAAAAGGAAGTCTAGAAGCAGCACCAAAAGCACATAGTGACTGCAGGATTGAAGTGGGCACCTGAGATGTGTCCGAGTGCATGTATTAGAGCCATCAGGACCAGACCCCAGACAAGGCCTATACCCACAATTGTAAGTGGTGTTATCCTATCAACAAGAGCCGATCCACAGCCCAAAAATATGAAAATGTAGGTGCCAACTAGCTCTGCAAGTGCCTGTTAATAAATCATAAATTTAAGTGTTAATTAAATGGAAATTAATAAACAAAAAAAAAAAAAAAAATGTAACAATTAGTAGTTGATTAAACAAACCTTCTGAAAGTTTGATGGGGAACGAGGCATTGGAACCTTTTTGGCAAACATTACTTGTTTAATTGTTTTCTTTGCTTCATCCACGATGGAAAAATCATCCGAATTCTTTGTTGGAGAATTCATAGTAACTATTGAAGGTGAGCCGGACTTGCCGGCCATGGAGGAAATTATGCTAGTGTAGTTAGGCACATTGATTTAGTAATTTAGTAGAGCTATTTATGCTTAAAGGCTTGTCCAATCATTTTTGGATGTAATAACTCATTGTTATTATTCCATTTATTTTACCTGTCATTTTAGATTGGTGTGGAATAATTAAGAAAGTTATTAAAACGGTACTATTAATTTTATACAAAGATAGTTTAAAGTGACTGAATTATCTTTCTAGATTAAGATTCATCTCTCTCTATTAATATGTCAGTAAGAATAATGCTGTCTCTTATTATTACTTCCTTAAATTCCTAACGCGATGTATAAATTTGGCATTAAGCAAATACTAAAAAGTGACAAATAAATGAAACGAATGGAATAATAGTTTCATCATTTAGGATAATTACATTAGCCCAAGATGAATTCAATATTTTTTATGGAAACACTCTCTTTCAAGAATATTATCAAAGGTGTATGTTAGTACACTCAACTCATATATGTTATTCTTTTTTCCCCTCAACAACTCATATATGTGATAACTACATTAAATTATGTCATTTTGCTTATGAAAGTATATGATAGTGATTCTGAAGACAAAACGAGAAAAATAAGTTCATTAATTATATTAATCCCTATTAAAATTCTTCGCTAGAATCTTGGGCCGGCCACTTTATTAGTTAGGAATAATTTAGGAGAATTATGGCACCTTTAAGGGCCGATTAACATAAAGCCATCAAATATAAAATGAATGGAGTCGAGTCAAAAGAAAAAGCATAAAGAAGAATATGTTTAGAGTTAAGACAAGAATCTTCAATTAGTAAAAAATGTTATGTAGGTGAAATATGCTCATCTCTACATAAATTTGTCTTAGAAAGATACAAGCTAATTATTTGAACAAGGCCTAGTCTTTCAAATAAGTTTGATGTTAATGCCAAAGGAGAGAGGCATAAAATGGATGTTGATATCTTTGTCAAAATCACAAGTGTGATTACATTTGATCTACTTAGGGTGTCCTTGGTAAAAGAATATGAAATTCATTTTCATAGTTGTTGTTTAGTTAACAAATATGTGTATCAAAATTTTAGAATAAAATCAAAAATAACTTCTAATATCCAATTAAGTTAAGAGGTTTTGGTAATTCTCAAATTTGAACCTAAAAAAAAAAAAAAAAATCAAATAAAATTATTTTCACCTCCTTCCTCCTCCTTTCCCTTCCTTTCTTCCTTCTCCTTCTCCCTTTCCTTGCCCTATCTTCCCCCTCTTATTTCCTTCCCTCATCTCGCAACCCAAAACCCCCTCTTCCTCCTCCCATGCTCCTTCTCTCTCCCTTTTCCCATAACCCCCAACCCCCCTTCTTTCCCATGCTATAGCCCTCATTTTCCCTCCCACACCCTTACCTTCTCATTTCTCCTCCTCCTTCTCCCCCATCTTTTCCCCCTCATCCACTCCATTAGAAGTTTAGAAGAACAAATTAAAGAAGAATTTTTTAATAATAATAATAATAATATTTTTTTAATAGATACCCATACCCATAAATATTCACCAAGTACCAATTATTTGAATGATTCCGTTGTACAAAACACTTCTTACATATTATTCATGTATGATTTCAATTCCGATATGTGAACCAAGTTCCTCCTTAGTGACAACTTTTCATTTGTTTGCGTTCATTTTATCATTTTTCCCATGCTTTATATGTCATGCAACCAATCAAATTTCTAACTCGGGATGAATTAGGCCTATAAACAAGTTGGATTAGGATCAAAAATTATAAATTATGGATTTGATTAATATTACCATATTCACATCCAAGTCAGATGATTTGGATCCAAATCCGGATATCTGACGATCTATGAAAAGATATCTATATTCAGATTCGTTGGATCTTGATTCTGATCCCGATCCGAATCTTGATATTATTTTATAAATTTGAATCATTTTTTAATTAAAAACTTCACATTTTGATTGAATTTTCTTTTCTTTTTTGTAATTGTAAAAGAAAAGATTTAGTTCAAATTAATATTTATACATGTGTTTTAAATTAGAGTGTAAATTATATTGGTATAAGATATATCTGCATATAGAATAACTAGCATATGTATAACTTATTATATATTCTATTAAATATTTTAATGGGATCTAGTCCTAATTGAATTGGAATAATAAAATTCATATTCGATTTATTTATTATAATAATTGAAGGATCTGAATCAAATTCGCGTAATTAAATTTATACATAAATCTAAATCAGGATAAAACAGATTCGATACGGATCAAATTTGGATCTAGATTTATCCATCGACTGGCCTAAGATGAGTCCCAAATTTAGCTTACTGTGGCTGAAAAATGTGCAAGTTATGCGAAAAGATAAGCAAATTAAGTTGCTGAATGAAGCAATTATTGACCAAGGCAAAAATTTTACACTTTTGTTCTCCTTCCCTTCTAAGTTCTTTATCTTGGACAATTGTGTGACAACTGAAAACAATGTTTACTGAAGAAAATTCCCAAAATTTGAATTTAATTTTCAAATTTAGAAAAAGAAAATAAATCTATAGTTACGGGTAGTAGAATATATAACCAGCATAGAATGGAATAAAACAATACTGTCATATTACTAAGCAGATGATTTTGGCATATTAAGATTCAGACACTTCACTTCTAATATTTCACTAAATAAATGATATAAATACCCTCATAATATTTTAGGTAACAAACTTCCCCTTACATATTACTCCTACAATACTACCTACAAAAATATTTTTACTTCCCATAAAGACTCAAAAAAAAAAAAAAAAAAAAATTGTTCCATAAGGTTTTCTACATATTAACTTTCGATTTAATCTTTTACTCTTTTCTGAAGGTACTAAATTTTTTCAAATAATCGGGAAAAAATTATTTTGTTAAACAATATTATATCTCATTATGAATTAGGCAAAAAAAATTTATACGGTGCATTTGTTTTCGTTGACTTTCGAATTTCATTTGTTTAAAATTTTGCTCTAAAATTTCACACATTTTCTTTAGTGATTATATATATATTATATATGAAGTTTGTCTACTATAACTTCGGGTATTTTGATATTAAAATTATTTGAGATGGGCATGTAGGTCATTTCTAATTAATGAGAAGTGTGAGTAGAGTTCCTAAAGATAATTTTGAAGTGCCAATCAATAGTCTATTATTAGAATAGTCTATTATTAGATTATACTAACAAAATTGTGAGATTTCCCCCTAAAAAAGTTTGATAAAGTCTCAAGATTTGAGAACTCTTTATTGCACTCAGCAACCTCCTTTTCTTTAATTTTTTCTAAATTCCGTAAAATATGCAAACTTTTAACGTCAAAATGCTTGCATCATTTGTCTTTGTTAGTTTGCAAGTTTTGCATGTTTTGAGGAACAAAACAAAAGGGATAAATATGTAATCGAAGCTTTTTTTGAATGTTTTTTGCCATATCAGGTAAGTTGCGTTTGGGTAAGAGTTAGAGCTTTTTTTTTTTTTTAATAGTTTTGTTTCAAAGGGTTGGAGCTTGTAAAGCGTTTAAAGACAAAAACAATTGTACGTTTCTTTATTAAAAATGAGAAATTTTATATTAATTGTTGACAGTTTATGTGATACACGATCCACAAATTTTTTAAAGAAAGCAGGGAGACCACAATGAGGTGGTAAACCCATTTAATTATTTCAAAAATTTATTGTCGATGAAATTGAGGAATTGTGTTGCAATATTTGTACAAAGTACAAACAAAAATCATTACTATATTATTAGATTCAAAAAACAAAAAACGAAATCTGACTAAGAATTTTAAATCAGGGGTTGGACATTTAATAAAATTTTGACACGTAAGACTAGTTTTTGGAGAGTGACTTTGAAATGTATTTCTGTAAAATATTTTTCTTATTTCGATGGTGGCTTAGCAACTAATTTTTCTTTTCTCCAAGAAAGGATATATATTAGAACTTGGTGATCCGCATGTATTAGTATCTGAGCTCTTAAACACAGAGAATGTAATATTGTAATTTTCTAATTATTAAACACTATAAAAGTTACTAACGTATTAAATTTTTATAAAAATTACTAATGTATTAAATGTTTAAGGTTAATTTTTTTTTCTTAAAATTAAGAATGTGTGGACATAACTCGGTATCTATTTTCATCTAGTAAATTCACATCAAATAGATAGAGAGTTGTTTTCATCTTTTGCGTTAAAAGAACAATACAACCTTTTTCTTGTCAAAATGTTTAAAATGAAACACGAATAGTTTTGGTCCGTTTGATATGATTACCTCACTATAAAAATTCGTTGAGTGTGATTTTCTAAAACATAACTTCTGTAAATTTAAGTTCGACAAAGATTGATTGTAGATAATTTCTTCTGTAAATTAAAGTGTTTTTGGGATAATTAATATGTGTTACTGTATAACTTGTCATAGACTACATGGTTTCAACTCTTAAAATACTTAAGTTAAACATGAAATTAAAATTTTATTAGTTTCTTAACCAATTAAATGGTGTGTATTTGTTTGGTAAAAAAATTAAAATAAAATCCAACTAATTAAATACGTGTTTGTTGTGTCATGTGTGACTGTTGACACTGGATAGAAAATACAAAGAGGAAAATGTTTCGTAGACATGGACAATTCAAGCCAGAATATACGAAGAGAAAATGTTTTGTAGATATGGACAATTGAAGCCAAGCAAGATTTTCAAGGTCAATCTTCTTGACCTGACCAGGTCAAGCAACTCACGTTTATCAATTCCAACTTTCAAATCAATCACTTTCAAAAACAAAAAAATCGCTTATAGTAATTTATATATTTATACAAAAACGATAAAATTATTAATTTGTTATTAAATTGAAGTAAAAAAATAAAATTTAATTAAATATTTAAAATTAAAAAAATAATAATTTAATATGATCTTATTATATGGAGTGTATTAGAGTAAATTTAAAAAAGTATCCTAAATTTAATTTAAAAAAGTATCCTAAATTTATGATTGTATAAATTATTTTCTTAAAGCAATAAATAGTTGAAAAGTGGCCGGGACTTCTTCCGTACTGTATTTCTTTGTATTTATTGCTTGTCTTTACTACAAATTAATAACACGCAATTGCAACATTTGTTCAAGCTGGCATTCACGCTTCTGAGGAATAGAGGATCGACGGGTTTCGTGCTCTTCTTTGCAGAATTAATGAGGTGTTTGGTTGCTGGGTATTAAGAGAAAGAATGAGACTAAATATTAATAATACTGATTAATTATTATAATAATTATTTTATGAGAATGAAAATGTTAAAAAATATTTATTTTTATCTTGAGTTTTAAATTAATTAACTTATTAATATAATAAAACTTATTCCTTATTTAAACCAAATATATAAGAAAAATAACATAAAGTCATACTGATAATGAAATTTATAATTTTTATTTCAATTCTCATTTTCAAATATGAACCAAACATCTCCTAAAATCCTTGTACATTTTGCAATTGATTCACTTTTGAAGGATGTTTTAATCTCGTATTCTTTAGCTAACAATTGTGTTATGCACAAGAAGATAAATATATCAAATAATATTAATCAATGATTTAACATGGAATAATATTACTTCAATGAAGATAGCAAAACTATAACCCTAAGTTTGGTGCCGCAATAATGATATAGAATGGAATGGTCATTTTAAAAAAATGTGTTTCAATTCGGAATAGGCAAAAATATTTATTTGCACTTTAAGTTTTGTTATTAAAGATAGAATGGAATGAGTATTGTATTTTTCGAGTTTGGTATAATGATTTTTAGATGTCAAAATGGAAAGATTTTTATATTAATTTGACTTACCTGATTTTTTAAGAAACACAACAAATTTTTATTTTGTTTTTGTTTTAATTCATGTACTAACATTTCTATGAGTGTGAGAAACTTTAAATATTTTGTGTTAAATACATAAATTTTATAAAATACATAGTAGATGTTTTTAAGAGATCCAAACACATAATTAATAGTAAAAATTAGCTTAATTTTGTAATTTATTTTAAAAAAATTATATTCATTAAATGAGATAGCTATGCAAAAATAAATAAATAATTGATTATATTGTGTTTTAATTAATTAATTAATATGTAGTTCTATTTGCTTGTATATATATATT
This sequence comes from Cinchona pubescens, assembly GCA_025175665.1. NCBI lineage: Eukaryota > Viridiplantae > Streptophyta > Magnoliopsida > Gentianales > Rubiaceae > Cinchona > Cinchona pubescens. The sequence goes on from JANKKI010000285.1 coordinate 269,091, forward strand.
ATATTTGTAAAGATTCAAATTTCAAAATGAGGAGATAAAGCTGATATCCCATAATTTCTTCTTTCTAAGTTAGAGTTGATATGACCTTTCCTCAAGTATATTTGAGAGATGAGGTTTCTAAAATCTAGTTGAAATAACATTTCTTAATAGAATGAATTTTTCAATTTAAAAGTGCATACCAAACAAAAAATGAAGAATACAAATTAAAAAAGTTTTGTATTTAAAAGGTGTATGATGAAAAAACAATTGATACGAGTATAAATTTTTTAAAAGTAAAATTAGTAGCCCAATAGGATCAAGACCTTAAAACTTATTTTGACCGAACAATTTATAGGCATTTGCGATAGGTAGTATATTAATTACTGAAACATGCCCCTGTTTTGTAGACGAAAAAACCATCCATTTCAGTTGACTCCCCGCTATTTATTATTGAGTAATTATTAAAATATAGATCAATAACCACCTTAATTAAGACGGTAAATAAAGTCAAGATGTTCAATATTTGAATTGAATTCAAGTACACTCATGTTTTGATAAGAATTAGTTTAAAGTGACTTCGTCAATAATCAAGCAAACATTGATTGCAATTTAAAATTCGTTAATTTTTTGTATTCGATTTGAATAAGTTAAAATTTTTCAATTTACGTATAAAAATTTTAATCTATTCAACCTCGATTCAAATCCGACTCAATAAAAATAGGTTTAACTTTAACCTGAAAAATAAATAAATTAAATTTAAATAAAATATAAACTTTGGTAAAATAATTAAATAAACTCAAACATTAAATATTTTGACTTGTCTATATATATATTTGCGATCTAACCATAATTCAACCACACGACCATCATATGATAAAGCTTGTCACAAACAACTGATCCTGCAACAGAAAAGTCAACATGTTTATATATTGTTCCACTTTTGCCCTTTTTTAATGCGCAGAAAGGGCAAGAGGGCGGTTGAGTAGAAAAAACAAAATAAATAAATAAAAAGCATCCCTGGGCCGTTTCTTTCCTACTACAACTGTATACACACTTGAAACACAGATAAATTTGGTTCCAATTAGTACTATTATTTTATGGCAAATTCTTGTTGAGTGATTGAAAGGGTTTATAAGTTTCTCCTTTATCTTTCTTTTTCAATCCCATTCATATATTTAATTCATTTTACAAACTCCAAACAAGAAAAAAAAAATATATATATATACAAAATGATATGTGCTAGCACAAATTAAGCGCTTTCGGTTCTTTATCTTGGTAATTTGAATGAATTATTGAAAACCCAATCGGCCAATTTGCCTGTTTCAATTATTGAATTTGCTCAAAATTGGATTTTTTTTGTTTTTTTTTTGGGATTTGGGTATTTCTTCGAGGGTTCACTGTAAATTAAGAAATTTTTTTTTTGGGTGGTTTTTTATTATGATCACAGGTGTTTTGCTGTTGCATGTTGAGAAACAGTGAAAAGATTCAATTTTTATCCAGTTTGTAGATCATTTGATGGATAAGTTTTTTTGCTTCAGTGCTGGTTGTGGTCAGGTAAAATTTATATTATCATATTTTTTACCCCCCTCTTTTTGTATTCAGGTTTTTCTATTGACATTATGTTAATTAGTCATGTAATTCTGTGGATCATGTAGCTAAGAGCAAGGATGACTTGAAATGATGTACTATATATGGACTTTGAGGGCCTTGGAATTGGTTCTAATTAAACCCTCCAAAGAGAATATTCATTTGATTAATGTTGTGGATGAATATCATAGGATTCAGCTGTTAATTTCAATCTGAATTTGTTCGTGCTTTGATGCTGATGTCTTAGTACAATAATCTGTTTTACATTAGTGGCTCTTTAATTAATTAAAAAAAAAGAAGAATCTTAATACTACTAGAGTCGTTGGGTCTTCAATTACAATCCGTATTTGCAGATTTATCTGATACAGTTAGCATTCATCCACATTCAGAGAGATCTGATTGCTATTTGTCCAACATCTGGATTATAGATATATCACTAGTAATTGCGGTACATAAAAGAAAGTAACATTTTTAGGGATGATAACTTGAACTGATTTTTCTTTTGATTAAATGTGGTAAAAAGATGGGAAGGACTGGGATATTAGGGTTCACATTAACAGTGTATCTTTTTTGCTTAAGATTTGTAATGAATGACTTCGACTAGGTTTGCCAATAGCTTTGTTGCATCAGTTTCCCCTTAAACTTCAACTCAATATGAGCATTTAGTTCAACGCATTCATTTGAAACTTGTCGTTATTTGATTCACCAGCGGCATTACTGTTGCTTGAGACACAGCTTTGTCGTTTTCTATTCACGTATGCATGGAAGTTTATCTTTGGTACATGTACTAGAGATAGGGTTTCTCTTTGAGTTTGAGTATTCAGTTATAACCACGTTTTATTTGTTACTCTGTTGCTATGTCATCTTTATGTTCCATTCGTGCCTCATGATACTCAATTAAGAGAACATGGAAACTGTTCATTTTAAGGTAATTCGGGTTTTCATTAGCTTTGAAGGGTAAAGTTATCAATCCGTACTAAATACTTCTCTTAATCAATATCCTTGTGTTCTAGTTACATCGGTTCTTTTATCGTCTGTCTTTACCTTTTCCAGATTGTTATTCTTGAATCTTGTTTCCTTTAGAGTCATTCTAGACTTACCTGCAGGTATGACTTATCTTCTTCTCTTCTGCAGTGTGTCGGCAGGCAGTCCTCCAATAATTCTGGCAAAGGAAAAAGCCGTGTGGGTGATATCAAATATGGTTTCAGCCTAGTGAAAGGCAAAGCCAATCATCCAATGGAGGACTACCATGTTGCTAAGTTTGTGCGGATTGAAGAACATGAGCTCGGACTTTTTGCTATTTTTGATGGCCATCTGGGGCATGCAGTTCCTGCGTACCTGCAAAAACATTTGTTTGCCAACATCTTAAAGGAAGTAAGTTTGCCTTTTGACTGTAGTAGATGGTCTCATATATGTTTTACTTTTAGGTTAATATCTCATATGTTTTACTTTTAGGTTAATATCTCATAGTCTGATTTCTGAATATGTTAGGACTCATTAAAGTTATCTGGACCAATCCTGGAGGATCAATCTCAAAAGCCTACGAGAAGACTGACCAGGAAATTCTGTCTAACAGTTCTAACTTGGGGCGAGGTGGGTCCACTGCTGTGACTGCAATTCTCATAAATGGTCGAAGATTATGGGTGGCCAACGTGGGAGATTCACGAGCTGTTCTATCTCGGGGAGGCCAGGCAATTCAGATGACAATAGACCATGAGCCTAGTACAGAACGAGGCAGCATTGAGAATAAAGGAGGTTTCGTCTCAAACATGCCAGGTTCTTTTCTTGTTTCCTTGTTTCAGCTTTGACCATCTTACGCACAGATAAGTAGATAACATTCTGTATAATGAAGCTTAATGCTGTTTATTTGAGAAGAATTGTTATGCAAATTTCTTCATCGACCTTGTAGTTCCTGACTCGTGGAGCTATCCAAGTTTTTTGTCAAGCCATGACTTTCTTTTCATGTTATACTGAACTTTTACTTAGGTTAATCGACAATGGACAACAATCGAGACAATTGGTCAGTCTATGCTTGCATGTTTTTCTAATGTTTTGCTGGTCTCGTTGTACTTGAATAGAGTAATAGGGTCCACCACCTTACCTAGGGAGTACTTCTAATTTAGAACGAGGAGACATAGTCGCATGGTTAAAAACACCTTCATAAGTGCCCCTCGGTGTAATCTAAGCATATAGGAGTTATGCTACAGCAGAGAGGGTGAAATATTGATCCTTCTATCCCACATCTGACGACAAGAACTACTGGCTTTACATGATATGTAATTTGCGCCAACCATTTCTTTTTCTTTAAGTGTTCACTTTACAGCATGCGTGCATAAACTTCTTCCAATAGCTGAATATGTTTTTGTTGTTTTTCTTGACTTGATAGGCAGCATTTTAGAATTTTCCGTTACAACCCTAATTTGGGGCTCTGTTTGTTGGAATATTTGACCTTGTTCATGCAGAACAGTTGATGATTTTGCTGGGAATTTGTTTTCATTTCAGTGATTCAAAGTCTAACAGGTTGTTTTTTATTGCAGTTTGCGCTATGTGTAAAAACATTTTGTCCTATATCTTAATTGCCTCCAGTATAGTATAGGAATCATACTCGTGATATATTTGGTACGCCCTCATTTTTTTCTTCTTCTTCCTCTTTCCCTCTATACTTCTGAATATCTTTCTATAAAGCTGAGCCATAAAAGCTAACTATTTTATCAGTTCTTCAGACTCTTTCATTGCTTCCACATTTCTCTCCAGTCTCTTGAATTATTTGGAATCAATTAATAGGCCTACCTCAGTTTCTTTTTCCATCCATTCTAAACTACTTATTAATCTGATGCAGCGGGCACAAATTCAATATTTTTTTTTTCGAACGTACTTGTGTGATCATTCATTTGTCAGAGCTAATTTCTCTTACATTTTCCGGGGTCACGAATATGTTTCTCTTAAACTGTGCTATATCTTTTGTCCATAATGTTTGCTCAAATTTGGTTGAGCTTACCAAGGATGCACGCAGGCCGGATAGGGGTACATTATGTCACTTTTTATTTCCCCTCCTTTCCTTCCTAGTGGATGAGCAAAAAATCAGGCATGTAACCTACTTTGATTTTCCTCCTCTTATCCTTGCACTTCGTACGCCCTCTTTCATCTTAGTCTAGCAGCATATAATTACACGAGTTTGCATCCTTCTGTAGACTTAAAGTATTTGTTACGACATAGCCTGTCTGTGCCATAAACTCATTCAGAGTACTGACTCTATGTACATTTTTACATGTATCTGTATAGCATTTTCATATACTTTAAATGGCACCACATTGAGGACTCTCATTGCGAAAGCAGTTTTATTCTTCTATATTCGATCCCGCTTTATATTTGTGAATTCTTAGTGGCTATATTACTTGTTTCCCTTTTTGTGCAGTGTGGATAGATAGATCAAGGTTTCTATTTTTGGACAAAGTTAATCTGTATCATAAGTATATTCTGTATCTTGTCATAGGTGATGTGCCTAGGGTAAATGGACAGCTGGCTTGTTTCTCGTGCCTTTGGAGATATAAGCCTTAAATCGCATCTGCGATCAGATCCTGACATTCTTGATGTGAATGTCGATGTCAACTGTGACATTCTTATCCTTGGAAGTGATGGTATCTGGAAGGTGAACCATCTTTCCTGTACTTCATTTTGCTTTATTTGTCATCTCGTAACTTCTGAGAAAGTTTATGTTTTCTTGTTCTTCTACTCAACACAGGTGATGACTAATCAAGATGCAGTTGATATTGTTAGAAGGATAAAAGACCCTCAGAAAGCTGCAGAGCACTTAACTGCTGAAGCCCTGAACAGAGACAGTAAAGATGATATTTCTTGTGTTGTTGTTAGATTTAGGAATTAACCGTTCCTATGATAATGCTTCTCTTTGTGCAGAATTTAGGGGAAAGAAAGAAAATTGGCTTTGCATGCAAAGCCAATTTATGCACATAAACTAGATTTAGAATCTATTACAACAGAGTGAAACTTATGGCATTCATAGACAGGACATAAATTACCAAAAAGGATTACAGAAAAAGCAGGTAAAGTGGTTAGGAGATTTTTGTAAATTTAATTTCTTTTTAAATTTTTTTAGGTCTAAATTATTTTATTTGTTTTCTGTTTTTGAATAAAATAGTTTATGTTTGATATTTCATCGATGTGTATTCCCTGTGCATGAATGGTTGAGGCAGCCATTTATGGAATTATTAATAATTCTGTCATGAATGATGGAATTTATTGTGATATTAAATTTTATTCTATAGCATACAATGATACAGTAGCACTTTTCTATGGCAGAAACAGGACATTGAGCTCTAATCTTGATTGCCATAATTGAACTTGGCTCAAAATTTATACAATTTGTCTAAATTTATATGCATATTGTAGTATTTGAGAAAGCTAAGAGCGTATTGAGATACTTCATAACTTGCTTGGTTAATGGTCCTTAAGGATTACCTTTCTTGGCCTTTTCTCCCTCTCTTTCTTATGCTAAGCAATCTAGTAGCTTATCAGAATAGCTATGGTTAGTTCATTATTTTTATTTTTCTTTTTATTTTTGGGGAATCAAACCAGCAAAAATTGAGAGACATGTACAAATATGCAGAGCCCTTTTAACCATATTTTTCTTAACAAATATTTATTGTTTTCAATTTTTTTTAAAACAGTTTCATAACAAAATTCAACATTTCAACTTTTTATATATTAGGATTTTGCACTATAAAGGTCGGTGTCGTGGTTAGGGGTGTTTATCCTAATATTGCAATCCAAAAAAAATTCTGTCCAACTAATCTATTTTGAATCAAAAAATAAAGTGTTCAAATTGTATTCGGAGAAATATTTAGGTAGATCTGATTTTTGATCTCACTTATAAATTTTGTGATACAAATTAAATGTTATGAAATTTATGACATAAATTGATATAAGTAATATTTTATAGAAAGATTAAAAATTGAGTTTGTAGTTACATTCCAAAATCGGATCGAGTAAAAGGTTAGAGGGTTAGAATTTGAGCCATTTTTAATAAAGCATATTAGAGTTACACCTAAGCAATACAACACTGATACTCTAAGTTCAACTCTATTTCGCTATCTCGACTAGATCTCATCACACTCATCATATTTCTTCCTTTCCTTTATCCCAAATTCACCATAGATCACCGTCGAATTCCAAATCTCACCATCAATCACCACCACCACCACCACCACCGATCACCCAGCAATGACTTTCGCAACCAATCACCACCGATCTATTTGCTCCCTTCTCAGATTACCGCTAAGTATCATCAATCGTCGAGCAGTATCGATCTCCATTACCAATTACCATCAATCTACTTGTTATCAGTTACCATCGATCTATCACTAATCACTGATCTATTATGTAGTTCTATTGAATACTTATTTATTTTGTTCTATTAAGCGTGGATTATTTGTAAGATTCATTTTGATTATTTGTTATATTTTCTATTAAGCATGCATGCATGGATTTTGGGAATGTATGTATTCAATTTATCCTGTTTTCTTTTTTATAGTGCTGTTTTGTTAACTTATTCTCAAGCCAAATTGCTGAAAAGTCAAGTATTCCGTCTAATTCGTTTTTTTGTTGACTGCCTACCCTATATTGGGCATCGGCTCAGAATTAAATTCTTGATTCCATCATATTAGCTTGGGTAGTTTTTAATGTATATGTACTGAATATCCAATCCATAAATACTCTTACTCGCGGTTCATTTAGAGTTTCTAATTGTTTTATACAAAATATTCTCTCCATCCTTGAAAAGGAGGATCTACAGTGATTTATTGCACTTTACAATCCTAAGGTATCCTGATTTTCACAATTAACTATTTCTAACTCGCATAATTACATAAACATAAATACACACAAGACATTACTTTGTGTGTGCTTGTGTGCATGATTGTGGATCTAATTGTGCTTGTGTGTACCTGTGTTTGTGATTATGGGTCTGATTGTGTCCTAATATGGATAGGGGTGTTGAAATTCAACTCAACCCAAAAATCAATCTAACCTAAGGACATGAATATGGGCTAAATGGATTGAGTTATTGAGTTACTTGGGTTGGGTTATCTGAAACATATTAGGTTGGGTTGAGTTGAGTTGAATTTTGTTTTTTCAAAAGCCAATTCAACCTAATAACCAGCAACCCAATCTAAATTACTTACTAATTTTTTATTTTTATTATTTTACTAACTATTTCATATAAATTATACTTTCTTTTCTTTTTATTCTTCACTTAACATTCATTTAATATGTTCTATCTTTTTTTTATTATTGAGTTAGTCATTTAATTTTTAACAAAACATAATTTGTAATAGATGATATTATACTAATATATATAAGAAAATTTTAACTTAAATAACTTGAAAATTCGAGTAACCCGCCCAAATAATACTTGAGTTGGGTTTACTTAGTTTCAATATTACTTGGATTGGGATGATTGGGTTTTATTTTTCCAACCCAAAAACTTAAAAACTTGAACTAGAAAACCCACCAACTCAATAACTCAATCCATGAACACGCACATTATAGGATACTTTTGGAAGATAGGTAGAATAATGAGGATATATAAGTCATAAATAGTATTTACAGGCGTAATGTGCAAAAAATTAAAAGTTAGAGATAGTTCAATGCTGAAATTTATACCTCAGGGTTCCAAGTGAAAAATCATCATAGTTTAGGGGTACAAACTGCAATTAAAACAAAACCCTAAATTAGGGTATCCAGCAGGCCATAAATTAGGGTTTTCGACAGCAGTTTTCACAAGCTTTCTAATGCGGCTCTCACAAAATCCTTCTTTCCCTCAAAACCCAAAAATAAATTGTGCTTTCTTTCCGATCCTCAATCAGTTTTAATTGTGTGTGTATGTGTATGTGTATGTGTATGTGTATTTGTATTTGGGAAGTATTGCCTCTTCTTTCGGCTACAAGGGCTGAGATCTAATGATCGATTTCTTGATGGCCTTGTTCTGGGGGCATATATTTAGTTCTTTTCCAAAAAAACTGGGAGTGATTCATACAACCCAGCGCCCAATTTCTGTATTTATTTCTGGGTCCCCTCTTTTTGGAATATTTTTTTTTATAAAAAAAATTTAGTAATTTTGTGAAAGAATTGATGATTGATTTTCTCCATATTACTAGTTGTTGTTAGAAACGGGTCTTGAGAGTATTGCAGGAAGGAACTTTTTGAGTTGTTCTAACCAAGTAATGGTGGATTACTATTCCTAAACACCTAGTCCTATTTTTTAAATGGATTAATCTTTCCTGCAAAAAAAATTTTATGTGCATACCATTTATGTTTTACTTAAATTTTAATTGTCATTTTTGTATACATAGTATACATTCAAACTGGATGTAGAAAATTTTACTCTTTTTAAATATCAATTTTTGTTACAACAATACAAAGAAAATATAGAAAATAAGGTTTGAAAATTGGGGAAATTTTTTTGTTTTTCCTTTTTCGGAGGTTAAATGAGCAAGAATGGTCTTGTTGCTTAATTTGGGCACAAATTATTAAGCAGCTCTTTTTCTCCGTTTCGCTAAATTGGCTATAATGTGATTGTAATGGATTAGCACATCTAGGACTTTGATTATTTTGATAGTTTTATTAGGATTCTGCATACTAGAAAACCGTTAGGATTGATCCTAGATGTGTTTATTTACAAGCTTTGAAGATTAGCAAATTTGGGCAAATTTTTACAAGAACTAATCAGATCAAAATGGAGCGAGCCAAAATGAAGACTAGTGGACTCTCCAATACCTTTTTGGTAGAAAAAGGAAAAAGTTTATAGAAAGTCTTGGCAAAGATGCCTGGGCTTAGTTTCTCAGTCCATACATACTAGCAGTCTAGTATTAGTATGGGTATATCATACAAAGTGCCTACGACTCCATTTCCAATTTTCATTTCTAAAGTAAATATTTAAATGGCATAAACTCAAACTTAGAGTTTACATAAAGCATAGCATATGGTTGGCAAATAAATACTTGTATGCATACACACAAAATTAGGGGTGTTTGGCAAGTGAGTTTGAGCATCGGCAATTCTGAATTTCATGTTTAATTATACCCGTATATATTGCTTGTTTGAGTCCAATAGAAATGAGTTAATGGGTGTGATAGGCCCATTCTTTGGATTTGATGTGATGATTAAGGAGGTGTTTGGTTCATATTTGGAAATCGAAATGAGAATTATAAATCTCACTATTGGTATGAAGTTATGTGATTCTCTCTTACTTGATGGGTTTCATGTTAATAAGGAGATGTTTGGTTTATGGGTATGAGAGATGTGGGGAATGGGAATCAAAGTTAATGATACTAATTCAAAAAATTCTTATCAACATATGTTTGTTCTCGGTATCCTTGATTAATTTGGTGCTTACTCTTATGAACCAACAAAATACCTAAGATTTGATACATAATAAATTGTCCATCATTTTTTACAGACGGGCGGGTTCGATAACCAATACTCCCCTTTTGATCAATTCTGCAAGATATATAGATGGTGTTTGGTTTAACACTATGAGAATTATTCTATAGGAGTGAAAGTGTTAGAAAATCATAGATCAACCTACTTTCATTCCTTACTTGTGACATGGTTTCAAGTTGAATAATTTATTAACATAATGAAACTCATTCCTATGTTAAACTAAACAAGTAAGGGAGAATGATATAAACTCATACTAATAGTAGAGTTTATGATTTTCATTCCGATTCTGATTCCCGAATGTGAACCAAACACCTCCTAAGTTACTTAACTTGAAACTTATGTCACAAGTGGGGTGGAAAAGGGGTGGGGAATGAAAGTAGGTATTTTCTAACACTTTGATTCTCATATTGTTCAACCAAATACCATCTATGGATATCATTAATTTTGATTCTCATTCCCTCCACTCATACCTATAAACCAAATACCTTCTAATCCTTTTTGGGGTGCGGGTTTTGGTGACATCTTTTAGTCTGATGTGATGATTAATCCTTGTGGGGTGTGGGTTTTGGGTTTTGTAACATGTTTTAACGTGATATTTGTGTAATATTATTTAAACGATTAACATGTATATTAAGAAAATTTTGTGATCGCTTTTAGAAAATTATTTTTTATACTTTAAATATTTTTACAGTACAACAGTATATATTTATAAATTTTATAATATATAAATTTTTAAAATTAAAAAAATAATTTCCTAAAAAAAAAATCATAAAATTCTTCTAAATATTAAAATAATATGTACCATTTATTTAAATAAGTATTACGTCCATTTGGTAGGGTTTATTTTGGTTACTCATCTATTATAATTTTTTTTTATTTATTTTTTTAAAAAAGAGAAAGAATTGTAATCACTCGTGTGTTTCCTCGCTTCATCCCTTTCTCCTCACGCTTTCTCTCTCCTCCTCACGTTCCTTCTCTCCCCTCGCCCCCTCTTTCCTCACTGTTTCTTTCATATTCCGTCGCCGCACTCCGATCTGGTTGCTCCCTCTCCATCTTCCTTCTCCCGATCTCGTTCCTCTCTCTTCTCGCCCCTCCCTCTACGCTTAACTCCTTCGGTCAAAATTGAAGATTGATCAATCCTTTTAACTCCTCTGCTGAAGATGTGTAATGAAGATCTAAAGTGACTGTCATGGTGAATTTTAGTTCTCGCACTGTCGGACAAATTTTGACACCATTATTTTGAGTTTTTGGTGTTTGATTTGGTTGGAGAAGTGGCGGAGCAGCCACCATTCGTGGTGGTTGTAGGCAATTGCTCTTCGGTTTCTGTAAATTTTGAGCAAATAAATGAGATGGGATCGAAGTATTGGATGGAAATGAGTACTAGTTTGTTGATGATAGCGTCAATCGCCGGCGGCGGAGAACGGCGGCTTAGATATTACCAGGGTGTTTTATTGGTTATACTATATTATATTTGGACAAATGAAAGAAGAACAAATAAATAGAAAAATATAAAAAGTAAAAAAAAATAATAATTACAGAAACCATTCCTAAAAACTCACAATACCAAACTCAAACCCATTACCATTAACAAGTTAATCAAAGTTATAGTGATTGTGATTGATGAATTCTAACCAGTGAGTTAGGATGGATGGAAGAAAATAGAAAGAAAATAAGAGAAAATTAAAATATTTTTTTTGTTTGTGAATTTTAGGGGAAAAAAAGAAGGAAAATGAGGGGAAATGGGGATATAAATTTAAAAAAAAAGAAGAGAAAATTCCTTTCATAAATGAAAAGAAATAAAAATAAAAGTTAAATTATATAAAATACTATATTTATCTTTTAAATATAATATAAAAAATCAAAAGAAGGAATATTTTAATAAAAAATTAACATTAATGAAATTTTTTTTTTTAAATTCTCAAACAATTTAAGAAAATTTCCCTTCACTTTACTTCCCTTTTCTGTCGTCCTTATTAAAAAACTAAAAAATTTCTTTTCTTTTTTCTTCATTCCTAAACTCCAAAACTCAAGCTTAACTCGCTAGTTTCACAAGTAGAATCCACTTGAATTTCATATCTTTTGTAAAATTGCAGGAGAAAATTTGGTGTTGTATCATAAAATTGGGATTGTGCAGTGGAACACATTCTAATGGAACAATTGTTTTTAAATATTTTGCGGGGTCATAATGAATATTTTTCTTTGCTTTGGAAAACATAACAGCAAATCTACATGAACAATGATTTTTCATAAGCTTTCTATCAATTTCATTGCATTACTATTTGATACCTACTAGAAAAATCGAGAGATTATTTTAAGCACGTGAACAAGAACCAAAGAAGTGTGATCGAAATGGAACATTATTAGCCACCTACATACATAATTAGGAAAACATTAACTCACTCACGTAGCTGCACCACGACTCGTGGCACTTGTTTCACCACTAATATGTAATCGGTAATGTGGTGGACCAAAAAGAATATTAGAAAACGTGGTGGACCAAATTCTAGAAGAATAGTGAAAATGAATATTTTAAATCGTTGAATGATTGATAAATAATAAAATTTTTTATTTATTAATTATTTCAATTACTGTCATACTCATTTCGTATTATAGAATAAATAATTAAAATTTATTTTTTAGGTAGACTCCGTCTTAAATCTTATTTATAAATCTTGTGATCAAAATAAATTTAAATTTTATAAAATTTTATTCACACTAATTATTGTTATAAATTTCATAAAATTTAATTTACATCATATGATTTATAAGTAAACTCAAAACTGAATATATTTAAATATTTATCATTATAGAAAATTGGATCACTAGATTTTTTATTTTTTATCATAGTTCAACCATCATATTCTCTTTCGAATTAAAACTAAAGCAACAAAGGGAAAATAAATAAATAAATAAATAAATAAATAAATAAAATCCCCATATTCATCTTTCTAGGTTTTAGTTGTCCTCCTAGTTTCTGAAATGAATAGATCCGTCTCCAGAAATTTTATGGTCTATGTGAGACAATAACCTCATATAGAAGACACAAAGTAAATTGAAAGGGTCTATATCCTGTCCATCCTTGTGAAGCTATCTAACAAGATGATAAAAATTTGATTAAAAATCGTGTTTAAATAATGATTATAAAATTTATTTCAAAAATATCAAATATTAAAGCAATTGAGACAAAGTATTTATAAAATATTATATAAACAGATTTTGTTACTTCTTTTGAAAAACGTGATGAAACAATATTATATAATTATACAAATGATTTCCAATACTTATAAAACATTTGATGATTTTTTTTTTTTTTTGGGGCAAATCCAACGTAATCTTTATTGGCTTATCACTTTATTTTTTCTTTTTGATGAAGGAAAAAAGGAGAATTATTGTCTCTAATATCACAAACGCATTATCTACCCCTTTTCCCATCTCACAAATTTAAATAAAACCTATGCCTTTATTTTTAATCACTCATCTTTTAAAATCAAAATACATCCATTAGAATTAGTAGTGTTTACTTACATATTTGTGAAAAATTTTACAATTCTTTATTTCGTTATACTTTAAAATTTTATAAAGTATAATATCATATATTTTAAAAATTTATATTATACAAAATTTTAAAATTAACGAAATAATTCCTTCCAAAAAACGATAGAATTCTCCCATAGTTGTACCTTTGAATTTTACCATGGGATGCTACCATTACCCTTTTAAAGAAATATAGTTGTCTTTGTATGCCTTCGTTACCTTTCCACATCCTTCTCCAACCAAACAAGTCTTCACCTAAAAGTCACTCCAAAATCTCCCTTAAAACAGTCGAACACACACACTATGTGCAATTAGTTTCTTAAAAACTAGTAGTAGTAATGCCCAAGTGCTTTAACTTAACGGCATCAGCTACCTGGTGCTTCAGAACCACCTTCACTAGCTCCGGTCTCCGATCAACCATCACCGACCTCGGCGACGGCACAACCATCCATTGCTGGGTCCCGAAATCCCCCGACCCCACCAAACCCAACGTAGTCCTCATCCACGGCTTCGGAGTAAACGCAGTTTGGCAATGGCGCGAAACCGTCAAAATCCTCGCGCCCCATTTCAACGTCTACGTGCCGGACTTGTTATTCTTCGGCGACTCGTACACGACTCGGCGGGACCGGTCCGAGTCGTTCCAGGCTCAGTGCTTGAAGGGAGTCACTATTATGGAGGCTAACTCGGTGGGGAAAGTGAGGGTGGTCGGGATGAGTTATGGTGGGTTCGTGGTGTATAGTTTTGCTGCGCAGTTTAAGGATTGTGTGGAGAGGGTGGTGATAATATGCTCCGGGGTGTGTTTGGAGGAGAAGGATATTAAAAATGGAATGTTTCCGGTGGATAACGTGGACGATGCCGCCGCCATTTTGGTGCCGCAGACGCCGGAGGCTATGAGGGAGTTGATGCGTTATACTTTCGTTAACCCGCCTAAAGGAGTGCCTTCTTGCTTGCTTAAGGACTACATCGAAGTAATTACATTTTGACTCAACTCTGCCCTTCCGATCTTTTATCTCACTTTTATACATACGGGTATAAATGGTTATAATCTTATCGTACATTTTAGTATTTAAATTTATTTAATTATTTTAATAAATTTAAATTTTTTAATTTTTTGCATCGAATTTAAATAAATTTTTGTCAAAATAAATTTGAATCAAATTAGAATAGATTGATAGTTTTTTTATATATAAATTTAAAATTTTTATTTTATTTAATTAAATAAATAAATATTTAAATATCAAATAATTTAAATTTATTTATTAATATTTAAAAATTGACGTAAACAATGTACGTAAGTTTTAAAATACGGGTAATGTAAACTTTGTCTTACATGCATTTAATGTACTCACATGAATATTAGGAGATTGTGATAAAAAAAATAAGATAAAAAGTTGCGGAACTATTTGAGCCTGGTCACAAATTCACAATTTAAATCAGACTGCATATTTCATTTAATTTGGATGCTTTATTTAAAAATTTAAATTTTTGGCTTAACCACTGTTTTTTATAAATGTTTTTTACAATAGTGATCCGATATATTGTTGGTATATCTATGATATATAAATTTTAGACGTATCCGTCTTTAGCTTTAGAACTTTATGTTGTGATTTCAAACTTATGTGGTAGAATTGGGAGCGAGTGGGGACGGGCGGCAGCCACCAAAATTTTTAAAATTATATATATAATATTTTTTAAAAAAATTAAATTATTATTATATTATTATAAAAATTAAATTAAAATTAAAAAATTAAATTATTATTATATTATTATAAAAATTAAATTTTATTTTTTAAAAATATAAAAAAATATTCCTTAGGTATATATTTATACAATTTTAGGCCTCAAGAATTTTAAAAATATTTTATTTTTTTTTGATATTTTTTAAAAATTTCAATAATTCTTTTTTAAAAAATTAGATTTTATCTTAAAAAATTTTATAAAAATTTTAAAATTATCTCTCTATGAATATATATCTATAATATTTATTCCCTCAAATTCAATTTTTGGACTCGCCCGAGCAAAATCTTAATTAGAATCTTAGAATTGTGTTAGGTGTCCTTTAGTTTTTGTTTGTTACTGAAAAGTCATTTTTTTTTCTCCATGTGAACAATGTATTAATACGTTGAATGATAATAGTGAGAAAATGGTGGTCGAAAATAGACACGGTAGCTAATTGAATTGGTACTTGATTGTTTGGTGATAAGATAAAATTTTAACCACAGAAATTATTTTCTTTTTTATTTCTCATGCTTATTATCTTTAGAAGAAATTTTTTTTTGCTATTCAATCCGCATTAGAGAATGAATATTGTAAATAGTTAAATAATTAAAAAATAATGGAACTTCCACATTTCAATGATTATCATATTTACTCTATATTGTAAAATAAGTAGTCAAAACTTATTCTTTGTCAAGTGGAAGTAGTAAACTAATTCTTTTGAAAAATACTTAGATAGATCCGGTCTTTGACTCACTTGTACACCCTATGGTTAGGATTGAACCTTAAAGAATTTTGCTTACATCAACTGATGTCATAAATTCTTTAAAATTTAATCCACACCACAGGGTCTACAGGTGAGATCAAAGATCGAATCTATCTAAGTATTTGCCAATTCTTTTCTTCCACGTCTTGGATGGTCCAACAAGCACTTTTTTTTTTTTTTTTAAATTAAATTAAATTTCTAGGGTGATCGAGAAAATAGTTTGTCCGGTCATCTTAGTGCTAGGAATACTTAGGTAGACATAGTGTAAATTAAATATTATAGAATTTATGACATAAATTGATGTATGCAAATTTTTATAAAATTTAATTTTGATCGCAAAATTTACTAATGAGATCAAAAATCGAGTTTATGATAATATTTTCCCGTCTTAGCCCAGCTCCAACATACAAAATAATGCAATCGTCTTTGTTTTTAGCTGGATAATAGTGGGGCTGGTCATTGTCTCACTTTAGCTATAACCTATAAAAAATTAGTCCCACCAAAAAACATAAAACGCCGATCATTTCATTGAAAAAATATTTCAATTTGTCCATTTAGCATCGGAATAGTTAGAAATCATGAGAGAATGGTTTCTTTTTGTTATTGCTAATACAAATGTAATGGGTAGGAAATGTGCTTAGAATTTCTAGAGGAAAAGAAAGATCTGCTACGTGCCATCCCAAGAGATAGGAGACTTGCCGACCTTCCAAAGATCCCTCAGGTACATAAACTATTTGAATTAATCTTTTATATACAGTATATATAATTATAGTAAAATTTGCAATTCGAAATTCGCTCAACTTGCGTTATTTTGCTATTTACCATTTATGATCATAAGTCAAGATTATAAGACGATGTATGAAAAATTAACTCCTTACATAAAGTATAACATTGTTGACTATGTTAGGCGTCATAAGTGAATATTATTTGTCTTGTGCTTACTAAACCTTGTGGTGGTTGGGCATTTTGTTGCAGCCAACTTTGATCCTATGGGGAGATAAAGATCAAGTTTTCCCAGTAGAATTGGCTCACAGATTAAAAAGGTCTGGTGAATGCAATGCACTTTACTTCTTGCTGTGCATTTATGAGAACAGAGCATAAACATAGTTTCATAATCATAATTTGTGCAATAATAATGACGAAATTGTATGAACATTATTATTATTTCTGCAGACATTTGGGAGAGAATGCTGAGCTGATAATCATTGAAGGAACAGGGCATTCATGCGCTTATGAAAAATGTTCCTGAGGAGTTTCATAAGCACTTGAAAACCTTTCTCTTAGGCTGATTCAACCAACTTCAAAGAAATAAATTCCTTCTCCAACTCATTTTTTCAAGGCAAAAAAGTTTAAAGAGGAAACACATTCACACACGGGAGAGAACTGAAATCCTACCAAGTTTTTGGTTTCCAAAATAAACAAGCGACAAGGATTATTGTACTTCCAACAACATTCTATCTGTACTCAAGCTACTGAAGATGACTACAAATATTCAAGGAAGAGGTGGAAGGTGAATCATGTTTCGCGCACGGGCATTGTTCCATGAATTTTCTTTAACGACTTTTGAACAACTAATAGCTATATTTAGCAAGACCGAAAGACCACTTAATGAATTCAGCTAAACATGTAGTGGTATTGAGCATAGACAATGTAATTGTCCTTATATGAGCTACTTACCTTAACTTCAAGAATAACCAACATGAAACTGGAAATGTGTTCAAACCTATCTGCCATCGCAAGTAAAAAAAGTATCACAGACATGAGACTGTCAACTAAGATGAATAAAATCCCAAGAAAGTAAGTATGCTAGTCAGTAAGAACACACTTTTGCCTCGTATATAGGAAGGGCGAACACCACCATCCGGTTTGCAAAAACAAAATATTCATTGCTTAAATTCCCTGTAAGGATACTTAAAAGAATAGGTAAAATGGGTGAGAAAAGGGACAAACACTGTTGGGAGAATTTGAAAATCACATCACAACCACAAACAGTGATCACTTTGTCTACATTGAGAAGCAGCAACAATGGTCCAGAAAATATTTTGTAAAACGGAAAAGATACAAGCCAATTGTCATTAACCTCTGTACTTATGTCAATTACATAAGATCTTTCACATGATAGCAGCTCTCCATGGGTCCACTTCCTCAAAGAATCATCCGTCTACATCAACTAGCTCTGCAGAATCAAAGAAATTGGTCGTCAGCAAAAGATTAAAATACAACGAAAATACAAAAGGACAGTTTATGCTCTTTTAATTCTGAGGTTTTGGTTCACCACATTTCACTTGGCAAAAACTTCTACAACATTACATGAGCCAGTGGTGCATATCCCACAAATTATAGTGCATCATCAGGCCATTATATGTGACAGTTTGGATTCCTAACATTATGTTCTACATGATTGGAATTCTTTCTAAAACAAACTGTGAGTTGCTACTTCCTAGGAGGCTAGGACATCTTACCTCACCCTGAATCTCATCACCTTTGGAATGCTCGCCTGCCAAATAAAAGCAGAAGTTAGGATAAGGGTTAATAGGCCATTGAATCAGGTACAAATGTCTAATCCTACTATTAGGAGCCTAATAGTAACATTATTTGAGTAACCTTGAAGCCTAATATGAGCACCTTTCTTTTGCAGCCACAGATAATATCCAAATAGCTGGCTAATGGAAAGTCAATAAGTTCATTAAGTATAAAGTGTAAATATAACATAAGCTTCTGTGCCCCGGTATCCTTCCCCTCTTCGTTGTTCTATCATATAGCATTAAATGGAAAAGAGAGACATTTCCACCAGATTGTTGCTCACATTTTTCCCTTTTCTTTAAGCGAAAGAATTTTTAGCCCTCCAGACCAGATCTCTAGTAACAAACAAACAAACAAATACAGAGCAAACATGTTGACTAAGCAAAAAGAGGAGTCCCCCAGTGCCCAGACTCACCACCCTCTTCTGGAAGATCTGAGGTCCATAGTGTTAGATTATCCCTAAGAAGCTGCATAATTAAGGTGCTATCTTTGTAGGACTCTTCATTAAGGCTATCAAGTTCTGCAATAGCTTCATCAAATGCTTGTTTCGCAAGGTGGCATGCCCTGGTGGAAGGATAGATATGCATTAATACCATACACAATAACCAGGACAATATAACTTAATATACAAGCCAACTGACAGATTACTGAACTAGTTAGCAAGTGCATCTCCCAAAAAGTAAAGTTAAGCAGTACTAAATGAAAATAATTCAAAGAGTTAAAACTGATTTCTGAGAATCATATTGAACCATACTCAATTCAAGACAACTCATTCTGCACTTCAATTTTATATTAGCAATTTAGCATGGCAAAAGATCAATGGATTAAGAGTTTTTTTTGGGAAACCAGAAAGTAACAAAAGTCATTAACTCCATATCCCAGCTAAGGCTTTACATGTAGTGAGATAAAAGAACTTGTTTGACCAAAGGTTTATGCACAACCTAAAATCTTGTGAAATGTAACAAGTAATAAAGGAGTTGTTTTAGGTACTTTGTGCAGGGTCGAGATTACAATCTTATTTAGGAATATTGTTATCATCCATCCCCAAAAAAAACTCTACCCTCATAGCATTTTATATGTTCTTTGTTTGTTCGGTGCCAGCTGTTCAAATTCCTTGCATGGTAGTTGTCCCCAAGCAAACATCCATTGGACACATTACACACAAAATTTTACATGGAGTAACTGATTCAATCCAAAAAGACTGCTACAAATAAGGGAAGCTATTTGTTGAAGTACACATCTCAAATTCAGCCAATGTACTTGATGAAACCAAAAACCTTCAACTGAGCATGTCTATTCATGTAACATGTGATTGTTTTCGGCATGTGTTTTTTCTTTCTCTAGATACATCCATGCATAAACACATGCAGTTGCACCCACATGCACCCACACACAAACACAGAGAGAGAGAGAGAGAGATATCAAACCTCTCAGGGGAGTTCAAGATCTCATAGTAAAATACAGAGAAATTCAGTGCTAGGCCAAGTCTAATTGGATGAGTAGGTGGAAGATCTGAGTTAGCAGAAGCAGTGGCAGCCTGTTACATGGAATAGGTTTAAAACCATATTTATGTGAAAAATATCTAACCAAGTGAAATATAGGGAACTAGTGCAAAGTATGAACAATAAATACCAACGAGAATTAAGGACTACTCTAGCAAGAAATTTAATTTCAGAAAACCTCGTAGGCTTTGAGGGACTGATCTGCTGCCTTCTTACGGTCATCCCCAGCTTTGAATTCAGCCAAATAACGGTAATAATCTCCCTTCCTAGATTGATATAAGAAGGTCAACACTTGACAACAATATTGTGTATCACGTAAAACTTTATGAGAGGATATGCTAAACAGAAGGGCATGCAATAACTACATCTATTTTGAAAACCAAAGCATCACTTAGAGTATAATGAAGACACCTCAAACTAAGAAGAATTTGAAATCAAGGGAACCACTACTCCTAGAGCAACCAAGTTCTATGCTAAAAAAAAAGTAAGATAATCTAGCACAAGATTCAAATTCTGAAACAACATAATCCAATTCAAGAAACACAAGGTGATTAAACAACATATTCTTACTAATTGCTCCAACTGATGGCATTGAATCTTTAACAATAGTAACTTCAAATTAACACACTCAAACCCCTCCCCCCGCATGCACCACAAACACAGACGCACAAGAAAAAGGTTCTTTTGTAAGATCTGTGTTCTTCTACATCGTTGGAGGAGGATGTGAGTGCAGGCAAGAGGAGATCTAGAGCAGGAGTTCTGAGATCAGTCCTTCAAAAGAAGTAGTAACTCACATCTTATAGTAGAAGACAGTTGATTCTCCTGTGGAGGACGATGGAATAAGATGTTCATCTATTACTGCCAGTATATCATTGCATATTTTTGTAAGCTCATCTTCTACCCTTTGTCTGTAAATTTTTATTCTTTTCACATTCTGTTCATGTCCCTTGCTCTCCTCCTTCTGCTCAATGGAAGATAATATCCTCCAGGATGCCCGTCTTGCACCAATAACATTCTTATATCCAACTGACACCAAATTCCTTTCCTCAATTGTCAGTTCCACATCCAATTTAGCAACTTTCTTCATTGCTTCAACCATCTCTGGAACAAGAGAAGGATAATGAGAAGAAATTCTAATATAAAAGGGAAGAAAAACTGTATAAGATCCCGTGAGAGTAGTAATTCCAGTCACTTGACTGGGTAATAGTATGGCTCATCATGAAACAAGATACAAAACATCAAAATGGCATATTATGCCACAAGCTGCTCAAACAGATAGATGTGGGAGCATCAACTCTGTTCCTGTGGGCTTTTGAGGAGCGAGAGAAATTGTTGGAATTCTGTGAAAGAGTCTCGGGAGCCAGGATGCATACCAGTTTCATAAAACAAATACAACCAGTGATTTTAGTGCAAGGCTTGTCTAGGAACATGCCTTTACAAGGCAGTGCAAAAGCGAAAAACAAGAACCAAAGGAAAGAACACAAGGAAAAGGAAAAACTAGAAACTGCTTTTGTGTTTTAGTGCAGACCAACTCTATACTTGTTCTCTTTAATAACTTCTATATTTGTTCTCTTTATTAACGTGTTGCCTTCCTTTTTCTTGTTTTGTGTTAAGAAATTGAACAAGTATCAGTGGGATTCCGAAAGCAAAGCAGAAACCAAGGAATAAACTTCTCGTCTTCAGGTCCTTTCAGTTTCAAGCATAATTAGTTAGTTCTTTTCTTCACTAATTATGCTACTTTCTGATTGTTTTGTGCTTCTTTATATCTTATCATACAAGATTCCTATGTCTCATTCCAATTAAGTCTTTTTAAATGGGAAAAAAAGGTTTTCAAAATTCATTCATATGACAGAGCAGACCTGAGTCATATCTCCTTAAAAGATCAAATATGTGAAATGGCAACCATTGGGCCAGAAGAATTAGGTTCAATTTCAGCATAATTTCCTTCACTCAAAACCTACAACAACGATCAAGTTTGCACAATGATCTCTCTCAAACCTAGCAAGAACAGAGAGCAAACCAAAAGACAATCAAGTTTAGCACCATTTTTCATGGAGAACTTTATGACTACCGTAACAAGTATTTCTGTGGAAGCTCTTATTCTCCACTACATTGGGGGGCAACTACGAGCAAAATGCTTTAAGCTGCTAATATAAAGAGAGACTGGTAAGCATGTCATCATGATGAGCTTGCTATGGACTAGAACTGCTTTGTTTATGTAAAAGCTATCAAAGTAACAAACATAATAGTAATAGCCTTTGGGTTGTGGGAGTCAGATTCATGTTAATTAGATAACACCTAGCCCCTTGGAACCAGAATCCTATTGAGGGCCAACTAGATGACATCCAGCTAGGATACACAGGTAGGTAATAAATTATCACGTATGCATGCTTCCTTGAAACCTTCTGCTGCAAAAATCTAAGATTGACTCCATAATAAATCTCAAACATTCAAGGAAATGTGTCCGGTATACATCATTCCATAAAATTTAACTCGTACCAGTAACCATAAAAAGCACTTCAGGTAAATATAAACAAATCCAAGTTAGGAGAAGTTTAGACTTGTTTATAGTCCTGGCTACACGATCACCCTAATGTAAACAAATCTCATAATGCTCTTTCGAAATTCAGTATTAGAACTTTCCAAGTTAAAAAAAAAAAAATGTATCAATGAAGAAATGCTAAACATTGCAGGATCCATGAAAAGAATTCTATAAGCGTCAGACACAGTAAATTAAAACATTAAAGGTTAAGTCCATTTAAGCATTCACTACTGATCAATTAATATCAATCAGATCCCCATATTTCTAACTTGGATATCTTGTCGCTTCACAAGCCTACCAAAAGAACAACCCATCATAAGAGTTTCTATAAGAATTCAAAGCAATTCACAGCATCACATTTGAAACATTAATTTCACTAGTCACATTATGGAAAAATCTTATCGAAATTAATGTTTTTGTTTGATAAGTTTAGCATTTCTTATGATCATCCAACTATATGCGTTCAAAATTCCATCCTTTTAAAGTTATTTCGATTTAAGTACCAAAATCACTAAAGCTCAGAACTTTGTCACCAAGAACAACATCTAACCAGAACCCACTTTCTATCTTTAATCTTAACAGCCAAAGAAACAAAGATTTACAGAAAAAAAAAAAAAAATCAAAAAAGGAAAAACCCAAAAATTCTTTCAACTTGCTCAAAATGGTAGAAAAAAAAAAAAAAAAACATAAAAAAATACCATCATATCTTTCAGCTTGTTCAGCAAGCCTAGCCAGGTAAACTTGCTTCTCTCTTTCCTTCTCCATCACTCTCTTCCTTCTTTTTTCTCAGCAAATTTCCTCTGCCTTAAAAGTCCTCCTTATGGCTAAAAAATGATGTTGATTACCCCCAAAAAAATAAAAGAAAAAAAATGATTTCTTTATATTTTTGGATTAATTGTAACATGCACCCTTGAACTATCAGTGTTTTGCGCATTGTACGCTTAATTATCAATTTTTGTACTTTAATACCTTATACTATTATAATTGTTGACACATTTTTCAATTAAATATGAGTTGAAAACAGGTGAATTTGGATAATTTTTATGCATTAATACCAATATGTATATAAGAGTATTTTAATAATCAAATACAAATTATAGTTTTTAAAGTCTTTTTACCCAAAAATAGTATGAAAAATTCACAAATTTCAACCAATTTGAGTAATATGTTAAAAATTAATAGTAAAAATAGTTTGGGTACAAAATAGAAAACAGTGATAGTTCAGGGGTGTATGTTACAATTAACCCTATATTTTTGAGGTTGGGGGGAGGTGGGGCCCAAGGCGAAAGTGATAACTACTTTTGTGTTGTTGGATTAATGGGTAAAATGGACGGTTAAAATATCATGGGAAGCTTCTGTGGTGGGATCTGGACCGCACGTGTTGGAATTTATGGAGAAAAGTGGCCGTTGGATTGAGTTTGCAGAAGATGATGAGGTTTTAGTAGTGGAAGTGAAGTGGGGTGGAGAGGCTGTTGTCGGTCACGTGGGACTGACATTGACAAGAATTACAAACTACAGACCAATTTAATCCCATACATCCATAGAGAATTTTTTAAGTTATTTTCTTGCTCCTTTTTTTTTTAGGTGAATTTTTTTCTTGGTTTATTTGGGAAAAGAATAAAACCAAATTCAATTCTAAAAGTGCATTGTTCAAAAGTTATACTATCAGCTTAAACAGTTTATTAAAGATATTATTTTGAATATGAGTTTTTAAAATTATATCGTAATAATATTTTTGTATGTAATATATGTGAAATAAAAGAATATTTAAAAAAATGATTTAAGTAATATTTATATAATACTGCTTTCATTTTAAAATATCTGTTACGTTTGGTTGGTACACACAGATTGAAGAAACTGTTAAATTAAATATTACTTTTAAAAAAAAAAATTAAAATGACTAAATTATCCTTTTGCATTAATATCTCAACTACATAATTTTCTATTTATTAATATAATATTAAGGATAAAAGTTAAAAAAATATTATTTAATATTTTATTAATTTTTTAAAATAACAGATAAATATAAAATAAAATAAATTATGTTTATTTTAAAACGAAAGAAGTAATTATTATTAGTTAAATAATTAATCATTTAAACAGAGCCATAAATTCATGATAGATTAGAGAGGTATTAATCATGAGAGGTGATTGTTTGTCCCAATGGTTGGGGTAAAAATTTGTATAAATCAAACTGCATGACAATCTATTTCAAAAAAAGAAGTGCAAGACAATCGTGTATGTATGTGTTGGATAGAAAATTTTTTACCACATATAATTAACCAAATGGTAAATGGATAGGAGAAACCTCGACTGCACTTTTAAGAAAATATATAGTATATTTTAGAGAATTATTTTCTTATATTTTAAATATTTGTACGGTATAATATTATATATTTTAAAATTTTATATTATATAAAATTTTAAAATTAATTCTATAATTTTTTTAAAAAAATTATAGAATTTCCTTACTTTAATTAACAACTTCGTGTTCCATAATTTAAGGCATGCTAATTATTGGTCTTTTGAAATTTTCGTGTATGGACCACAGGTATGCACAAGAAAGCTCGACATCAAATCAAGTTGAATTTGGGTTCATGATTGCTGGGGAATAGTCTAAGATTCCCTAAAATATTTTGCCTATAATTTTTAACCCTATTGAATTTTCATCGTCAAATTCAAAGTCCAAACCTTCCATTTTAGTCCACCAGTTCACACAATGACAAGAGAGCTAAATCTTGATTATTCGTGACGTGGAATAAATATGACAGTTTAATAAAATAATTAAAAAATAAATTTTTTTTTTATTTTTTAATTATTCTATAATTTATAATAGTTACTTTGTATTATAGAGTGAATAATTAAAAAAAAATTCTATTTTTCATTCTTCACTTCAAAGTTGGAGAAAACTATCTATTTTTCTATAGACCTGTCTAAAGAATAAGAAAATTACACCGCCATCCCACAATAAAATTATATAGTTGTGCTTTAAATATTTATAAAACATGCGATATGTGTTTTATAAATTTACTAGTGAACAAAAATGCACACATATGTGTGTCCAATTTTTTTAAAAAAAATTATAAAAAAGAAAAAATAGAAAGTGAAAATAAAAGAGTTGTAAGTGGTTAGTGAATAGTTAATGTTTACATATAAAGGTATAAATTAAAATTAATTATATAAATAAGGAAAAATTTAGTAATACGTATAATGATACCATACCAAATTTCTACTCATACTTTATATATAATATAGACGTCATATGAATTTTTGAAATTCAATAGGATAGTAATGGAAGGATTAGGTACCAATGAGCTATGGTGATCAGCTTCAGTCACGCAAAAGGAAAAAGAAAGGTGGAGCATACCCAAAAAAAAGAGAGAGGACCCGTCATTTGTCTGTTAATAATAATAACCATTCTGGTTAATGATCTCAGATCTTTAAATTTAACAAAAAAGTTGCAATTTGAGGTTAAGATAATGTTGGAGGGTAGTGTAGTAGTAGTAGTAGTATTTATCTCGATCCAAAAATAAAAGCTTAAATTTATTAGGTTAACGTTTCGGTTACATTAGTTAAATAGTAATGAATGAACATTAAATGTTGAACATTGACTATCAAACTTCTCAAACATTATAGTAAATGTTAATTAGGAGCTAAAAAGATAAGAATTTAAATGGATTAATCTGTCGTCAATTTATAAAATTTTACTCCCTTAATTTTAAAACAATTATCACCTTTAATTGATACACACAAATTAAGAAAGTTATTAAATTATATCAATTTTTTAAAAAAATAGTTCAAAATGTGGTATAAAGTACTGCTCCATTAGATAACGTTGTGCTGGACTAATATTCAGTATTTTATACTTAGAAACTGAGTTAATTTGTTAAATAATTTCGGGGATTAACTCACCAATGTGTACGTTAATATGAACTAGAGAAAGCAATGAGTCAAATTGCAATTTTTCTTCGATGAAAGATGAGAATTATTCAAACCCCAAGTCTCACTAAAAAATTAAAAAAGTGTTTGGTTGGCGTTCAAGAATCGGAATTTAGAATGAAAATCACAAACTTTATTATCGGTATAAATTTATATCATTATCTTTTACTTGTTTAGTTTGAAGAAGGAATCAATTTCATTATATTATTAAGTTAATAAATTTTAAACATATGTTACAAGTAAAAAATAAAAATAAATATTTTTAACACTTTCATTCTCATAATAATTAACAAAATAATATTTATTAATATCATTAATTTTAATTCACAATTCTTTTTTTCGTACCAATAAATTAAACACCTTTTGAATATCTACTCATATGAGTGATATCATATAACGTCACATAACTTATAATATAATTTCTTGAATGATCAGAAATCTGGAGTAGATCGTAAATTTAGCATATCCAAGTATTCACAATGCTCCATGCCCCCACGCCCCAACAAGTCAAGATTCCCACGCATGATTGCTTGAACAAGAAGTTTGGTCCACGCCCAGCAGCAGTAGCTATCAACGAATAGTTGGTCCCGTCTCCATGGCAGATTCTTATATCATATCTATACAGTTTTTATACAGTATCACAAATTTTCATATTATTTTACACACTTAAAAAGTGACGTGAAAGTTTGGAAATTAACGGGTTCATAATACTATACCATTAAAGAGTGATGTAAAAGTTTGTGAATCAAGAAATTCATAATATTATATCATAGATCTGATCCACATAATTTTTTTCCGTTTCAATGATGTGAAAGTTTGTAAACAATATATTTATGACACTATATCACGAATCTGATACACACAAAAAATTTTCCCTGTCTCCGTAAGCTTTAGTTGCTTTTGATGGTTGGTCCCAACAAACATATCCTTTCAACCTTTGTCCTCCCCGAGAATGCATGCTAGTTGCATATGGGTGTTTTACGAAATTTTTTTATATAAATTCGATTCACCATAGGTGAAATAGACTTATTCATATTTATACACGTTACTTTAACTTATTAAAATAAATTTTTTCAGGATGATGTGAATGAATAGGGATCAAGAACTTTATCCCACCTACCGTGGAACCAGACCCATATAAGAATTATCCGGAGCCTTATGATCCACTTGGTGGAGTAAGTTTTGACTACTCACTTCACAATACAGAATAAATATGACAGCCGTTAAAATGACTGAAAAGCAAGTGGATCTCATAAATTTTCAATTATTTAATGGTCGGTAATACCCACTCGCATTGCGAGGTGAATAGCAAAAAATTTTCACAACTCGGTGATGCTAGAAATAGAGGTGTTCATTTGATCGATTTTCGACTTTTTGACTTGACTTTTTTAACTTTCGACTTGAAAATTCAAAATCAAAATCAAATCATATAAATCTAAAATCAATTAAAATCGAGTCGTTTAAATTGGACTTGTTCGATCGGTAAGTCAAAGAAGTCGAATAAATTGAACATTTAATTTTCTTCCCTTCCATATTCTAATTTCAAAATTTAGTACATTATCCCACATATTCTATATCATTTCACAAAAATGTACTAAATTTATAAATGTACAACTTATTAATGTAACACATTTTTATTTGATATTAATTATTCTAATTTTCACATTATCATCTTTATATAATGTGTGTACAAAAATATAATTTATAATATATTATATATAAGAGTTTCAAATAAATTATATGTATTAATTTATACACACACATATATGTGCACATACATATAAATTACAAATATTAATAGATGATTGCGTATTAGTGCATATATTATATATAGATATTAAAATTGATTTACAAAGTTACAAATTCAAAACCACTTACCAAAATCAATTAATATAGAAAAAATCTTATTGAATCATCAATCTCTATTAAATTATATTCTATAAGTATATAAGAATATATATGATTACCTAACTCTAGCATAGTAAGTTAGTAATGCATTTAATATACTTGTTGATAGTAAAAATATTATACTAATAAATTATGTAATATAACTATATAAGAGATAAATTAGATGTTGTGTAAAACATATTTTTATTACAATTATAAGTTATATAAATATTAATATATAAACATAAGAACATGTATGCATAGATATATTATATATAGATATTTCAATAAATACTTAAATATATATAATTACTTAATTATAATATCTATATGTATTAAAAGAAAATTAGTAATTCATCTAATAGTTATTGAAATAAAAGTATTACATTAATAAGTTATATACTTATATTAATGTATAAGTATATAAATTGTACATAATTGTAACATTTATATAAAGAAAAGATATTTAAATATTATGAAATATTAATATTATCAATTATTAATATATTTAATTATTGTATATAAATTGTACATAACACTAACATTTATATAAAGAAAAGATATTTAAATATTATGAAATATTAATATTATCAATTATTAATATATTTAATTATTAAGAATTAAGAATATTATAACTAAAATGTTATGTGCACATATACATTAATATATTATTATATTTGTAGATCCTTTTATATATATATATATATATATATTCGACTTATTTGACTGATATTTGACATTCAAAATTAAACGTATTCGACACTTATAAGACAATCAAACCAGTCAATCTGTATACTGATATTCGACCAATAGTTCAACTTAAAAGTTGAAGTCAAAATCGAATCAAGAAATTACTTAATTAATTTGATTTGGAGTCAAAGTCGAGTCGAAAGTCAAATAAATTGAATCAAATTTTTTTTTCTACCTAGTCTCGACAATTTAACTTGACTAACTTTTAAATTACCCCGATCCAGAAAATATACTCTCTATCAATTACTCTACTATACATGATACTTTCAACTACTAAGATTGGTCTATATTTATGGATGCTCGGTGCATACGATGGGGTTGGTACCGTTAGAGTTGTATCATCAACTTCTTCCGGAGGCTAATTACCCTTCGCATCTTCTGAACACAAAATAGTACATGAGATAGGGGGGAAAAAATAACAAATTAAAACAAGGAAAAAAAGGAAGTGAAGAATGCAGAGCAGCTAGCTTGGATGAACAAGAGAGGTTCAAGTTTAAAAGAAGAGACTGATAATTTGAAGCTTTATACACAGATTTAACCGTTTTATTATTTCTTTGATTGGTGAAAACAAATTCTAAACTACATTACACTGAAATGAAGCAGGTTGATTCAAGGGTCGAATATGATACCTTTTCCTTCCTCTCAGAAAATACAAAGCCCCATAGCGGCCTAAGAAAAGTTAGCTGAAATGATTCTAAAAGATAAGAACTCTTGCGCACTCCAGCAAACCTTTATAACCTTTATATACTCTAATAGCTGCTATTAAACTAATATTCAGTCAATTCAACTTACTGGTACAACCGGGCTAGTGCTAGGCCTGAGCTAGTGCCAATGACTTGGAAGCCCAGGCCTTGGCATTCATAGCTCCTGTATAAATTGCTTCTCTTGCATGGCTCCTTTAAGGAATTAAATAACTGTTTTGCTCGGTTGAGGTAGACCAGTGGCTGCTCCCACAAGTTCCTCAACCTCATGTTTATGAGATACCTTCTCCAAGTTAATTGAGCAGATCTATGCAGGGCTGCTTACATCAAAAAGAAGTAAAGCAGCCTCATAACCACAAATGCAGTGGCCAAGGCCAAATAACTCTCCTGCCGAAGAAAATTCTCAGGAGATCTAGCCCATAGGAATGGACAACTTTCTGGATCGCTGCTGTTGCGTTTATGATGATCCGACAAATATCCAATCTTGTCTAGAGATATTCCATTTGCTGATGCTCTCTTGATTCCTGTACAACAAAATAGGTTACTTAGTAAACTAATTTATACCCCAAGTTACTGAAGGACAGACACAAGCTCGCCATTCACCAACTACTATTATCGTGAGACTTTGGGCTCAAGCAGCCTCTCTGCCCAGTATAGGTCCATTTAGAGCAAGTGTCCTCCACTGTTATCCCCCTCTCATACTCTTTATAGCTTATCCTTTTTAGTTTTGTTTTACTTCGACTCTTCTCAAGATGAAGACAGGGTGGAACCCAAATGGTGTTAAAAGCGATAATTTACTCACGCATACCCAAATGGTGTAGCAGAAATAGCACAAGACGAATACCAGTAGGTCTAAAACTTGGAAATACATAAACACCTAATAATCAGTCCAGGTGTGAGGAAAGTTTTGACTAAAACATATTCACAATCAGTGAAGAAGGCAGCGGCACTGACAGCAGTTGGGCAGTGAGACTATCGGTGGAGAAAATACAAGACCTAATCTCTTCATGCAAATCCACTTGTTTCAGTATTGGCAGTCAAACCATTTACTTTTACTACTAAGCAACTTGATGTCGGAGGTGGGGATAGTCACAGGGATAGTGAATGACTCTCAATTTTTGATGTAAAGAATTTCAGGGTACTATAAATCATACAGTATGTTTTAAACTAGAAGACAATTTCATAAAATAATTGCAACTAGATCTACCATATCTGAAATCTCATAAATTTTGTCTTTGCAAAGTTGCCCTTTCTTCTTGTTAACCTAGGGCGTCAAATCAGATGATATTTTCTTATATCTTCTGAACTTCCAATATCTTTTAATTACTAGGAGAATTCATTGCAACTCCTCAACCCCAACATTTGCGCTATCTTAGAAATAAAACATCTCCTCTACCACCTCCCACCTTTTAAAACATTGAGTGGAAAATGGAAACGTATAATTCACAAAAAGTATTCCTCCTAAGCTACTTCATTCTAACGAGTCATAGCACAATATTAGGGCACAAGTCTTACCAGCAACATCTTCATAAAAAGTGGCGAGAGAATCAAGTGTTCGAGAGCCATAATAATGCACACACATGGTAGAATTCAAAAGGAGAACTGTAGGAAACCCATGAACTCCATACTTCGATATAGTGCTGGGGAAAAAAAACATCAACCATGTTATGAACCGTCAATTTCCAATAGAGAAAAGCATGAATTCAGAAGACAAAACTTAAAAAGTGCTCAAACCTCGGTCTGACAGCTGATTCTTCAATTGCATAATGAGGAATAGAGGGAAACAAGGAAGCTAGGATGGAAAGGGTTGGTCTAAGGGATCCAGAGAAAGGAGTGGTATTACACCAAGATGCATAGAAAATCAGAACAACATAATCATATATATTACCATGAATCATGCTCAATGCCCTCCGCAATGAGGCCTCATCCCCCTTAATAACAGAAAATGAAAGTTCATTAGTTTCAGCCAAGCACATTAAAATTTGAACACCTCAAAGTGTGTCCATCTATTCTCTTTAGTTTAAAAAGCTAAATTATCAGCATGTAAAATCTCAATGGTTATAAACAAGAAATCCAACAACACTGAAGCATTTTCTACAAATATATTGTTTTTCAACATTCAATCACCCACTGGAAAATGAACTTTCTATGTAATAACATTTATGCGAGACAATATATTTTGCTACAAGATGCGTAAATCCAGTCAAACAAAAACAAGATGCACTAGAACTCTCAACAATGGAGATTCAGAAGTTATCCTGTGTGGACATAACAGCACCATCAAGAGGCAGCTTACTTCATTCACTAAAGTCTCTAAAAGATAACCTTTCCTTCTCTCAAAAATTCTTTGATTTTAACGAGAATAGGAATTTAAATTGCTTCAGTGGAAATGGGAAAAAAATTGCAAACCCACTTAGTTTGTCTTTTTAAGCACCATTTCATTTGCCAATGCTAGAAAGATGATTATTCCTTATATGATTCTAAATTGTGTGTTTTCTTAAATCTTTGATTGGAAAGTACTCCAGTTTTAGTATATAGTGCAATTGTATATTGTATTTATGACATTCAAAGATAGCAATAGAAAACACGCCATGTCACTTCAAAGGACGAGACGAAATCAAATAGCTGCCGTGGAGAACGGAAATTATGTGTTAAAGAACCTGGAAGCCCATGTTCTTTAACATGGTAACAGAACTAGCCTCAAGTTTTCCATCATCCATGTGTCTTGTGTTCTCTATAGCCCATTCCAACGGGCTCTCTCTATCCTCGGGAGCTCAACCAACTCAAGTCACGTGTAAGAGGAGATGTTAAATATACAGATATCCCACATTATTTAACCAAGAAATCTTGTCAGTACTAATTAATAAGTTTCATGGGCCACTCCACTTATTGCCAATTGATTTTGAGATGAAAACCCATATTCTTTAACAATATGTTTCATCAGTACATTAGTGGCTAGAAAATACAGCAATGATCTGCGAGCAGATATTACTATCAAGAGTCTTCTCTTTTTTTCGGTTATTAGTCTGCATCTTGGCAATCATAATTCATCAAGAATTTGATCAATTTATACTTCAACTTGCATCTTGCCCAACACTCCTCTATTTACTACATCCGTAATGCCCCACCTCTCAAAATACAAAAAAACAAAATAATACCAATATAAACAGAAAGAGCAGAAGCTGGAAAGATTATTTGGCCATACGTCAGTCTAGAAAGAAGTCTGCCATCTAGAAATGATCTGCTAGGGTTAGGAAGTTGACTGTTTAATGTATGTTGCATGCCAAGCATTTATTGCTGAGGACGTATAGTTATAGTTTACCAAAGACAAGAAAACCTATTTTTTTTGATATCTTGTCATCTCCTTTCTATTTGCTCCGCTTAACCACTACAATAGTTGATCAAACTGCCGAGAAGCGACACATGAATTGAGATCATTATAGAATCCTGAGGGACCATATGATATTCCAATAGATATTTTACTAGCCCCTACCACTTAATCCTCGATTCTCCTAACAAATTCTGAAATATCAAGCACTGTCTGCTGCAAGATTGATTGTACCTGACAATACATATAACGATGGCAAACTAGAGAAGTTAATTTAACTACTGTTTTGAAACTGGACCTATCTGATATAAGCTCACCCAAGCTTACATGATCACAATCTAATGGACAATTAAACAAATTTTAATCCAGATAGTTTCTTGTTTTAACCAAAAAAAAAAAAAACATCCATTAAAAAAAGATTGAAAATCGTACAAACAACTTTCTCAACATACTTAACAAAAGATTGAAAATTGTACAAACAATTTTCTCAATATACCAAAGCATTAATTCACCAATCAAATCATACCTGGAATGTTAATTCTTCCTTTCCTTTCATGACTAGTAAATAGTTTTATAGATTTACTAAAACCATGAAGACAAAAAAAGGATATGATTTATTACTAAATTATAAACAAACTATCCTTTGTGCCTATCAAATAAAACCCGACAACAGTTTTTTCCTTTCCTTTCTTGATACCTATTCACTTACTCCCTAATATAAACACAATTTTTAGGGCAAGTTATTGCTATGAACCTTTCCCTAATTTTCACAAGTATTCTTTAGTCATACATTCATGATGACTTGCTTGCTCATGCCACACACGAGCATTATATGGATATTTATATAACGCAATTTTAGAGACAAATCGAATAATGATAACTAAAACCCACCAATCACATTAGAAGACAAGGTTAAACATGCAACTTCCAACAAGAAGATCCTAGTAAGCAAGGACTTCCATTCATCTACCAAGAAATCGGTTCTGAAGCAACACAAATTAGGGCATCAAAACATATCTATTCCCTCAACAAACAATGTTCACTTCTACATAACTCAGCACTAACGGCCACCTAATAGTACCTCTACATACAAAAACTTTCACCTAAATGCCTAAGTGCAGCTCCCAAAACTAATACCCTCGTACAACTCAATTACATCACATTTCTCAAAATTTCCCAAAAATCATCCACCACATAAGGAAATTGTGACTACTATCTACATATAATTTAGTTCCAATAACAACACTTTCCCATATACCATTAATTCTAATTAATATACATTTCCCAATTTCTCACAAATTAAATTAACCCCCCATCCCCAGAAATCAGTCAAAAAATGCAAATATTTCCAAGCGTCATCAATTGGAACATACCAGAAAAAAATCAGGAAAATTCAAGGAAAATCATAAAATAAAAATAAAAAATCCCAAATCAGAAATTTTTTTTTTTTTTAAAAAAAAGGACAAAAATTTAACATAAAATTAAAGAAAATACAAAATGGGAAATCCAAAAAGATTTATTAAAAAAAAAAAAAAAACCTAAAAAGTACCTGGTGTATAAGCAATTACTCCAGTGATGTGAAAAGAATGGATCCCATCTCGAGGGCATGCAGAAGGATGATCTAGGGACCCCAAGATGGAATCTTTGACGGAGATTAACGGACAAACGGCTGAGGCTGACGGAACCCTAATTGTATCCGATGCCGTCAGGCTCCCGAATAGGAATAATAGAGTCAACCCAGCTCCCAAACCCTCAAAGATTGCCATTTTTATAATTAATTAAAAAAAATTATTAAAATTTAGAAATGATAAAAGGGAAAATTATTAACAAAATTGAAAAATTATTAAGGTTTATTGAGAAACCCAAAATGGAAATCCTGAAGAGGAAAATGGAGGAAAATGGAGGAAAGAGAGGGGAGAGAGCCCAGGGGCATGTAAGCATCTGAGAGTTAGGCTAAGGTTTATTTGGTGTTATTGTTTTCGAGCTCTGTTTTTAAATGGATGATGATGATGATGTCGACGACACTTCAATCGGTGTTCGGTTTCAGTCGGTTTTAAATGTTTTTATTGTACAAATGTTTTAGGAAAGGGAAAATCGCCGAAATAATCTCTCAATTTTTTTACTTTAGCCAAAATAGTCTATTAATTTTTTTTATAGTCAAAATGATCCTTTAACTTTTATTTTTAGCCAAGATAGTCCTTTTGTGGTGGAGCCACCACAGAAATATCTTTCTTTTTTGATAAATTCTACATACACCCCATGTGGTTTAGTTATTTTTCACATTTGACTAATTTAAAATTTTACAAAACCTTATGGCCAACTTCGTTTTAAAAAAAAGTCTAGTGGTTGATTGAGGGGATCTGGCAATAGTGTTAGTGGGTGGCGGTTGCTATCTCGTGGGTGGGGGAGGTGCTTGGGTAACTAAAGTGGTGGTTCTAGAGTTAGGTGGGTGATAGTTTCAGTTAGGAAAAGAAGAAGAGGGAAGCATTAGGATTTTAAGATTTTTTTTTTTGGTAAAAAATAAAGTTATTTTTTAAAAATTGTTTTGAAGTTTTTTTTTTCAGCCCTTCAAATTAATTTCTTTCTTATTGGTTTTCCCATTTTAAACTATATAGGGGTTATGTAGAAAAGAAATAAACTTTAGGAGGGGTATGTGGAATTTATCAAAAAAAAAAAAAAGAAGATTTTTATGGTGGCTCCACCATAAAAGGACTTTCTTGACTAAAAAATAAAAGTTGAAGGACTATTCTGGCTAAAAAAAATGTTGAGAGATTATTTTGGCTAAAGTAAAAAAGTTGAGGGACTATTTGGCGATTTTCCCTTTAGGAAAATTCTACGTCATTCTTTATACAATATGTTATTTTATTGTATTTTAAATATTTATACAATACAATATTGGGTACTTTAAAAGTTTATACTGTGTAAAATTTTAAAATTTAAGGAATAAGATCTTAAAAAAAACTGTAGAATTTTTTAATGTTTTAATACTATTAATTTATAAATCATATATATATATATATTTTTTTTCAGAACCAAACATATAATATTACTTAAATATTATTGTGAAGTGTTTGATTCATGAGTGTGAGGAAAAAGAATAGAAATTAAAGTTAATGATAATTTGTCGATATTATTGGTTAACTATTATGAAAGTAAAAGTATTAGAAAATATCTACTTTCATTCTTACAATTTGGTTTCAAATTGATTAATTTATCAATCTAATGAAATTCATTCTTTATTCATACCAAACAAGTAAGGAGAAATGATATAAATTTATATTAATAGTGCGGTTTATAATTCTCATTTTAATTTCAATTTTCAAATGCGAACCAAACACCTTGTTAGCCAAATGGTATATTATTTTGGGTTTTAAGAAGTTGATTTATGACATACTTTATTCTTTGTCCTTTTTAACAAAGGTAAAAAAATAAGGAAAATTTATTTACAAAATCACAAATTTATGGACACTTGTCAAAATCACTCTATGTAAAATATCTTATCAAATCACAATCTCCATGATTTTAAATTTTCGGTCAAATTTCTTTTTTACTTTTTCAGATGTAATACTATATCATTGACTTTTATTTGTGACTTTATATTTATCGTTTTGTATAGATACACTGTCAATAAATAATAAGAAGAAAAAAGTAGAAGCCAACAATAAAATGTCACGCACCAATTAACATATTATTTGAATTCTACTATTGTAACTTCGTAATGACATTTAAAGCGTGAGACTCCACTTGAATACAATTCCAAGAATATCAAAGTGAATTTATTTGATCATCCATTAACTACGAAGAAATAACATCTTTATCATTGTCTTTCACATATATTGAAATAAAATATTTATTTAATAATAACATCTTCTTTAACTATAATTTTACTTTTATTAATGTTTTATCTCTAACAAAAAAAAGTTATTTAATACAATCAATTACACTAAACATTAGGCAAACATACACTATTTCAACTTTGAAGAAAAAAAAATGGATATACCTTTTTTATATAAAATTATTTTGGTTATGAACTAAAAATAGTAAACTTTTAAAGAGTTTGTCAAGATACGTATAACACATTGCTTGAAATCTCAAAAAATATTTGGAGAGATATAGCCTTGATTAGGTTCAGTGTTTGTTTTCGATTTCTACTTGTAAACCAAAATAAACCAACTATAGATGATTTTGGTTCAATTTATTTCAGTTCGGTTTACCTTATTAAAATAAACTGTTTTATTGATTTAGTTTATGTCAATTCCTGTTTGGTTTGAATTCTCCAAGTGGTAAATAAGGGAAATCCATGAGTGTGATCAGTTTTTTGTTTTGTACCATAATAGTAAGTGCCAATGATGGATTTAATAAGAGACTTGACATAGAACTCCACATTAAAATACTCATATTGGGTTTCTGAAAGATATGATCTAAATTGCAAAAAAACAAAAGTGAAGTGTCAATTTGGTCATTAAATTGTGACCAAATTAACAATCTGAAAATAGTTTAGTAACTAAATTGGTACTTAACTTTTTTTAAAAATAAAAAATAAAAATTTAAGAGAATAGTACATTACTCTACTCCAATAGTAAAGTAATTTAAAGTATGTTCAGTTATTGTTACAAAAACCTTTATAAGTACTTTAGGAGTGAGTTGCACTTTGTTATCTGATTTAATTTATAAGCAATTTGTTGTTCAAAAGTAATGACGTTTTTCATCCACATTATTGAAAAAAAATAATTTACCATTCAATATTAATTGTATGAATTAGTTTGCTATTTTATGTTTTCTTCTTCGTATCCTTTTTTAGCATGCCATCACATATTTGTTTCATCATTTTTTTTTATATTAGAATAAAGTATTTTATTTATTTAATCACATTATTTTAGATCTATTGTTGTATTATTTTATTTTTCTATTATCAATAATTAATTCAGCACTTTGCATTAAAAAAATCACATACTTGTCGTAAATATACTACTTTGAGATATAATCAATATATATTTTAAATAAATTGAAGTTGATGAACTAACTCACTACTTCATGTTATCTAGAAAAAATTTTAAAAAAAAAAACGTAGAATAGTAAAATTTAATTTATTATCATTTTCAAATTTAAGAGAATAATTTGAGTAAATAAATTCACAAAGTGTAATTAGATGAAATTATTGATAGTAATTATGACATTTTACTATTCTCTTTAGATGAAATATTTAAGAGTTTATCACAGTTTGCCCCTTGTAAAATTTATGGTGTCTCGATTTGTCCCAATAAAAAATTTATATACATTTAATCCCCTTTGACTAGTGATCAAAGCCAACGTTAGTCAAAACATTAGAAAGTAGTACAAATTACCAAAGTACGGCTCATATTAATAGTGGATTAATTACAATTTAACCCCTATAATGGCACACAATTACATTTTACTCCCTATTTGTTAAATTTACTAAATTGATTTTAAATGACACCATTTCATAAAACTCATCAAATAGTTTTAATGGCAGATTTCATTGGTAATGTAGTCTTGAGCCATAAGTAACAAATATTTTGACACCTAAATCCATACTCAAATTTTAGCCATGATGATAACTATAACAACAAAACTAGTTAAAATTAACTAGAGAACCGCAGAATATGAGAAGATCCGTGAAGACATTCCCTTGTCAACATGCTTAGAACATGTATAAATCTCACAAAATTACTTCAACGATTTGTTGAGATTATAAAATAAAAAATAAAGTAATAATTTTACTAAATACCTAATTTATGTTAATTTCAAATTTTCAATCCTAAAATCCCCAAACGATCCATTGGAAATCATCATAAGGATGATGACAAATTGATAACATGTTAATTGAATAGCTGAACAACGAAGGTTATTTGAGTAGTACATTTCTCATTTGGGGAATTCATCTACTTTATAGGTAGAAAAGTGAAAATTTTAAGGATTTTAAAGGGCAAAATGTTATTTTATACTATTACAAGGGAGTAAATTGTAACTACCCATAAAATTATACAAGGGTAATTTAATAATGTTGCACACCTCATAAAACTTTTGACTAACGGTTGGCTTTTACTGCTAGTCAGAGGGGGCAAAAGGTACATAAATTTTTTTCAAGAGGCAAATTGAGACACGGTCAATTTTATAAGAGAAAAAGTGTAATTAAGAAAGAGACAGGCAATGTGTAGATAAAATAAATATATGGGCAATTTGTAAATGTCTTCTTTTTATAGGAGCAAACTGTAATTAAGCCTATAATAATCTATACTATATTTATAGGAAGAGGGGGAGAATTTGGTGTCTGTCATCTTTTATTTTTCTATTATACCCTTCTGTTCAAAATATAACTACTCATAACTTCTTTCTCATTCTCCACTTTCCACTACTTATATTTCTTCTATTTTTTGAATATTTTAAAATTTTCAGCTACTTAAAAAAAAAAAAATTGTGCAATTTTTTTAACCAAATATATATATTTCACACTCATAAAATGATATATATATATATATTTCACACTCATAAAATGTCTCTTTCCCACTAGTTGAATACAATAGAAAATGTAATTAAATACAAGTTACGTTAAGTGTGAGTTTGCATTTAGATGTAAGTTATGTATACAAATAAATAATTTTATAAAAAATAGTTCATACAAAATATTATTTCAAATTAAGTAATGGTAAGTCCTATGTTTGCTCTCTGATGAATATGAGTATGTGACTACATGATTTAGTTTAACAATCGTATGAATCAACCACTCACTAGGTATTACTCAAAAAAAAACAAAAAAAACTACCCCTTAGTTTAGTAAGACGATTTGTTGCAAGTGGAAATGAAATTTAGTACTCACTACTATTTAATAACAATTAGTAACCTTTGGATTTATATCTGTGCAACCCCTCTATTAAGTGTCATTTATGTAAAGCCAAATTAAGAAAAGAATCACTAAAAGTTTCAAAATTTTCATTTTTAAAACTCTTAATGGAATAAATTAGCATATTTTATGTTGCAGTTAAAATGAAGCTGACACTAAACACGTAAATTGCATTATCAAATTTCCAAATAATACAACATAAAGATTAATCGAATTTCTAAGTGGCCAATTTTGGGCCAGCATTGGTCAAATTGATATGGGCCAGCATTGTTCATTATTAGTTCTACAAAACCATACTGGCCTCGTGGGATCTTGGGCCTCGATAATGTTGTGAGCCTCAATAAATATTTGATATATAATTGGGTAGGGCCGCGCGAACGCAGGCCCCCACTACCACAAATTATGACGTAGGCTCCACCACTTGGGTAGACCTTAGGCGGGCACCCCTCCAAAGTGCAATGGAGGTCACCAACCTAAGCCATGGGCCTTCAAGATCACCCATTGACTCCGCCCAGGTAAGTATGTTTCAGGGCCGGCCCAAGGTGATAATTTATACTTATTTGTCTCGTCCTCCTTTTGCTGTTGAGTCGATGTGGGATAATTGAAGAGTCTCCTCCACTTGAAGAAAATTCTGATGCAATTTATCATGAGATGGGAATGGATACAAGTTGGAATAAAAAGATATCCTTGTCAAAATTATGTGATAGAGAGCACCAGATCCATAGACCACAAAGGTCACTTCAACAAATTTGCCAATATGCCACAACAAAATCATTCATTCACTAGGAAATAAGATTATCATTAATGTATCAACCAATACACACATGATGTCTTTGTCAGAATAAGCATAACTAAATTTCATCATTTTCATGCTTGAATTTGCTGTAAAGCATCTTTCTCTCTTATCAATATTATCATTTATCTTTCTTTTTTCCTTTTGGTCTAAGAAAGTTTGAGAGAAGGATAGATTTGTATTTTTTTTTTTTAGGATTAGAGCAAGTCACTACATATTTCAACGGCTTATAATAGGTTCTTATAGGTGGTCAGGTTTAGAATTTGAGGAGGGGCAGGATTATATTGGCATATTTTTGAAGGGATTGTTTTATAATCTTTGCAAAATAGTAGGGGAGTAAAGTATAATTTATATGGGTGCAATTAAAAAAAAAAATGTCAAAGGAAATATTTTGAATCTTTTGGGGAATAAGACTATAAATATAGAAAAATTCTATGATGTGTATCATATTTTGTGTTTTGATACTTGTACAATACAATATTATATATTTTAAATATTTGTACACTATAAAACTTAGAACCCAATGGTGTGATACAATCAATTTGAACTCTAATAAATTCAAAAGATTCCTCGTAAACATACATTTAAAGTATGCTTGTTCAGTTTTTGAAAATTTTAGGAAAGCAAAATCTAAATTTTATTAGAGTGGAATAAAAAAAAAATTATTCAAAAGGACAAAACACAAATTTCAAATTCTTAGGAGAGGGAAAGAGGGGTGGCCGCCTCCTACTACATCCACCCACTTAGATCACCTACCAACGACGTTAAGCGCAATTAGAGTAGAACATAACATGACCGTTTGCTTACCATATGAACCAAGATTTCGCTAACAGTTAATGATATGAAGGGAAATTGGACACAATAGCTTCCAAAATTTTATAATGGATTCTTTCATCTTTTAGAAAAGTAAAAAATATTTATACATGTCCTAGTTATATGGGCAATGATAATGCCACAGCAAATTTGATGTCAAAATCACCAAACTATCCCTGTACCCTTATTCTCTTCATTAATGACCAGGTTATTTTGGTAATTTTGTTGCAAATTTGCTGGTGGTCATAAGGTTTTTATTGTGGCATTATCATTGGCCTACTTAAATTTCTAATAGAATAATGCCAAGGTAATTTCTTATCCGTCATAATCTTACAATCGGTGATTAGTTTAATGATTTACTCAAAAAGCTATAATAATTATTGCAGTACGGCCCATTAAGTGATTGGTTATTTAGGAGGTGTTTGGTTCACATTCGGGAATCGGAATCGGAATGGGAATCATAAACCCCACTATTGGTATGGATTTATATCATTCCTCCTTACTTGTTTGGTTTAACATAGGAATGGGTGTCATTATGTTAATAAGTTACTCAACTTGAAACCCATGTCACAAGTAGGGAATGAAAGTAGGTATTTTCTAATACTTTCTTTTCCATAGAATGATTCCCATAGTGTTCAACCAAACACCATCTATGGGTATCATTAGTATTTGATTCCCATTCCCCCTCTTATACCCATAAACCAAACACCTCCTTATTGTTACTGTGAGAGCAATTATTTTGCGACCAAATTATTTATTAGCCATGTAAAAACTCTAACGAAAAAGTGCTAAAACTACTTTTTTTTTCTGTGTATAATGATAGATCTAATAATTACGTAATTAATTTTGGGCCACATATTTAGTTGATTCTCAGTTTTACATCATCTAGAATTAGGCTGCTTTATGTAGTCAGTAATCCACTGATTTCCAAAGCAACTACCAATTTCTCGGCTTCTTCTGTCGATATATCACAAGATGTGATGCTCTTTATGTGGATAGCCTTCAAATATCTACTCTTATCAGACAGGAATGAAAATTCTTTGCTACTCATCTCACATTATCAAGTGAGTATTATGAACGGTTAGATAATTAAAAAGTTAATAAATTTATTTATATTTTAATTATATCAACGACTGTTATACTCACTTTATATTGTAGAGTAAGTAATCAAAATTTACCGCAGAGGATATTATTTTGGATGTACTACTGCTTTTCTAGAAAAGCTTGTGGGCATTTGCGCTGCATAACACTGTTATTCTAACTAGTAATTAATAACGAACTAGTGGAGATAACTGCAACATCTGTAGGGATGCAATTCTGGTTTGCGGGGATTTATCTTGACAGTAAGCATATTTTTTGTGTCAACCTGCAATGGTTAAAATGGGATGATCGATGTATAAAAATTTCTCAATAAGAATTGCTAAAGTACAGCGATGTGTAAGAATTATTATAAGTTTTTAAAGATACGTCAGTGTAACAACTAAAGTAAAGATAACCTCATTCTAAACTATTTATTCAGAAAAAAGAAAAGAAATAAAAATATATTTTTATCTTGTATTTATTTTGTTTGGTGGTTGGCTAAGAATTCGAGTCGTTTTCTTCCCGATTTTTCTAATTCCCGGTAGGACCCTAGAAATAAAGGAAGGACTAGCCGAAGAGGAGAGCAAATTATGATTAGATAGAAAAAGCTGCAATTTTACACGCAAATTATTTCTAAAAGTCCATGAACATGGCGGGTGCTACACCACATAAATAAAGTGAAAATCAAACATTGAAAGGTACGTTTTTTTGTTTATTTTTCTTTCAAAATTCTTAGTATATTTCACTCAAAATTGACCTTTTTTTTTTGTTAAAATAACAACAATACTATTCCGCTCTTATCTATATATTTCTAAGAGGATGTCCAATTAGGTCAAAAAAACGGGAGGAACTCACACAGCTACACCAATATGTCAGTTTATATTTATATCAAAAATAATCTTAACAATG
Organism: Cinchona pubescens; assembly: GCA_025175665.1. NCBI lineage: Eukaryota > Viridiplantae > Streptophyta > Magnoliopsida > Gentianales > Rubiaceae > Cinchona > Cinchona pubescens. The sequence continues at coordinate 312,759 of JANKKI010000285.1, forward strand.
TAAGATTGAAATTTTAAACGTTCGGAGTCTTGAACGTTCGACCTCACACCCAAACATGCTGTCTTGGTTGCAAAAAATACTAATTTTGCCCGCTGGTGTTTGATTGGAGGCGGGCCCACTAGTCAATTTCAATTGTACATGTACGGCCCAAATGTTGTACCTCTCAAATATTGAAAGGTTCTCCAAAGCCAAATTGGCATTTCTAGCTATTCTAAAGCTGCCAAGTAATTCGGCCTGTTTCGGTTCTACGTCTTTGTTTGTCGTACGCCGTTCCATTTTATTACGGGTACGGAGTTAAGTGATGCAGGGACCAACGGTCTTACGTAATTGCTTGCACGAAGAAGAGAAATTTTATGTGGATAAAGAGTAATTACTGGATATATTTAATAGTTGTTCATTAATTAATGAGATCTTCTTATTTAGAGTGGAGGGTCTAATTTTTTTAAAAACAAGAGAGCTATCCTATTTTAAAAAAATAAACCATATATTTCAAATGGCAATCTCCTATTGATTGAGGAGCACTTACCGGATCTTGACCAAAATAAAAATTTTTGCAGGGAAATTCGATCAACGTTCTTAGGTAATTGCTTATAGGAAAATTCTTGTTTGAATAAGGTATACGGTAGGATTGTACACTTTTGTGGTATATATTATTTTACATCCATCAACTTCTTTTAAAAAAAAAGGGTTAATAACACTTTATCACTCCTGAATTAGATGAGTAATTACACTTTACCCCATGAACTATAAAAAATACACTTTGTCCCTTATCCACATTATCATCCTTTAAAACTTCCGATTTTAAAATTAATAAGATAATCTAATTAAATGACTTAAATAACCTTGGCGCTATATTTTGATTTTTTATGTATTTAATTTTTGATATTGATGTGATAATTATTTAAAAATAATAAAAATAAACTATATAATATTTTAATATAATTTATATCAATATATTTATTGATCAAATTGTTAAATTTTTTTATTTCATTTTTTATTATTTTGAATTTGCATGTTTAATTATAATAGTAGAACAATTTCCAAATAGGATTATTTTCTATTGAAAATTCTTCTTTAAAGATATTGTGTGACTATATATATATTTTATATAAAAATTTGTGATTTTTTGATATCTTTTAGCATTTTATAATTTTAATATTTGGATGAATTTGTGCAAATTACAATGTCAAATATAATATAATTCAATAATTTGTCACATTTTCAATCCCTAATGCTTTTGCTATTATATTTTATTATAATATTATTTTTATTATTATATTATATTTTTTCTTAATTTTTTTATATAACTCTGTCTAGTTATCAAACATCAAATTAAATACATGAAAATTTAAAATTTAATACTAAGGGTTTTTCAATAATTTAACTAGATTATCTTGATATTATAAAATTTTTAAAGGATGAATAATGTGAATGGGGACAAAGTATAATTTTTTTACTTCAGAAGAGTAAAGTGTAATTACATATATAATTTAGAGAGTAAAATATTATTAACCATTTAAAAAATTAATAAGTTATTAGATGTGAAACATTATGAATCACAAAATATTCAACCTTGCCATACACCTTAATTCAATTTTCCTTGCTTACAAGATAAACTTTAACTGGTAACGTATCTACCATCCACGTGTCCATAGGGATAGTTCTTAGCATGAAAACTTACCGGATATGGTCTATGGAAAATCATTTATAAATTGGCAAATTTAAAGTTATTTTTTAAAATTAATTAATGTAATAAAATTATATTAAATTATTTAATTTTAATTTTAAATTTAAATATTTAATATAATTTTATATTTTCTATATTTGCAGATTTGCAGATCTAATAACACGCTATGTCACTTACTTTGTCACTCCATATAAATGCACTCATGGTTTATATAATCTATTTGGTCGAATTTTGTTTCTCTTTCTCGGATCTAATGATATTGTTTGTCACTTAGACAGATCATTCCGTATAAATGCACTGATGGTATATATATAATCTATTTGGTCGAATTTTGTTTCTTTTTTATCGAATCTAATGACGCACTCTATCACCTACTTTGTTACTTGTATTAATAGACGATAGTTTATATATTTTTTAGCGTTATTTGTAAATTTATAACATAAATTAATTTTTATAAATTTAATCCATATTATATGTGCAGACTGCAGACCATATTTATTTAAATTTGTTTGGATAACATTATCCCCATTTGTTGAATTGTTGGTACTAAGTACTAACTTGTGTACGTACAATGTTGATTGTTGGAATTGGACCCATAAAATAATGAGAAAATCCATCCCATGTGGCTTCGCAAATATTCTGCTGTATTATTGCACAAATGATTACGTCGGGAGATTTTTGCTGCCTACTTTTTCTTCTTCACCCCTTCCCGGGTTGGGGACAAAGGGGTATCATCTTTCATGGGGTTAGGGAAAATGGTAAAATTGCATATACCCACTTATTTTTTTAAAAATTATTTATTTATTTTTGCTTATAATTGATATTTCGTACAATAGTTTTTGTTAATGAGGCGGTGAGAATTTATATCTGGTTTTAGAAGAGCAATTAAACTCTTTAATATTTGGGCATTTAAGGTGGTGGATAGACCTGTCTCGGATACACATCTAGATGTGTATTCTCCATTTACAATTTTGAATGTATTTATTCAATGACCATTTTTAACTTCAAAATTATGCTTTGGAGAGGACCATATTAAAATGATTTGGGGACAAAAAAAGTATCATATAGCAAATGTAATAGAGGAATTTTACGGTCTCGTTGAGGAATCATGTTCGTTGGCTTTGGAGGTTTACATTAGTATTAAAATCTTGTACAATATCCTAACGAGATGGTTCTATTACGAAATTATAAAAATTTTCAAAGATTTATTCACAAAGAAAAAAGAAAAAAAAAAAAAAACCTTTTCACCTTGATTTAAGGTGGCAACTAGGGGTGTTTATGGGTCGGATTTTCGGGTTAAAAAAATAAAATCCAACCCAACCTAACTAATATAGCAACTTAAGTAAACCCAACTCAAATATTAGTCGGGCGGGTTACTCGGGTCGGTAACCTTCGTCACCGTCGGTTCCCGCAACCAACCTCGGGTTAAAAATTTAAATTAATTAAAAAAAATTATAAATATATAATTATAAATCCATTCATTAAAAATATATGTTTGGTCAAAATTAAAATGGTTATGTCAAGAATAAAAGGAAAAAAAGTAAACAATATGATAAATTAGATGATATTTAAAAAATCAAAGGGAAAAATAATATAAGGTATATGAAGTAATTAGAATAAAAATGAAATTTTAAAAAAATATAATTAATTTTTTTTTGTTATTCGGGTTGGTTTGGGTTGGGTTTTATTTTTAAAACCCAACCCAACCTTACTAAAGTCGGGTAACCCAACCCAAATAACTAGAAAACTCAACCCATTTATCTCTAAATTTATTTGGGTTGGGTCGAATTTTCGTATTGTGTCGAGTTTCAACACCCCTAGTGGCAACTAGCTCTACATGAAGTTTAGCGATAAACTTTTTACTTTTTCTAAATCTCTTTTGATGTTATATTAGTAATAACCAAGATCCTATTTGTAACAGAGCAATTAAAATTAAATTTCCTTCAACGTTAACTTGTAACATTAAAAAAAGTTGAACTAGTTTAGCTTTCTTTGGAAAGAATAACCCCACAATATTGTCGTTAGACAAGACTAGTACTAAAGCACCAAAATCAATTTCAAGAATAAAAAGTAGTAGCTACATCCCTAGTAGCTAGTAACAACACCAAAAACCTTAGATTGCGGGTGTAGGCATATGAAATCATTGAAATGAGTACAAGGTTCAAAAATGGTTTCAACTTTAGGTAACTCTACAGCGTTGTTGTTCAGGGAATAATATTGTAGATTTGAGCGCTTGTACTGTATTAATATTAGAAATATATAATCTTATATTATAGTATAATTTTTTAGAATATGTGTATGATATGATTTCTTAACGATTTTGTTGAATTTCGTATGCATATATATACGGGGAAAGAGTATAAGCTTAATTAGCACTAAAATTGAATTTCCAAAATAGTACAAGTCATTGTTATAACTCAATCATTGACAAATCAGAAGCCTAATCTCACCGGCTTGTGTTATTTGAATTGTTGATTCAAATAAAACACAAACTTACAAAAACGTATATTCTACTCATGTTCTGTGGTGAATATACCAAGGATTATAAATTCGAGTAAATTACGGGTATTATAATTGTTAAAATTATTATAATTTAATAATTTTTTTTGATTATTTAATAATTTATAATATTCATTATGTATTACGGAATGAGTAAAAAAAAATTGTCACCGTGTTGGTTGCGCGTATTTGCCATTCCAACCAAAATCCTTCCTGCCTATATTTCTAGTCTTTTCCAGCTTCATTTCTCCAATTCACACCCGATCCTTTTCCCCACTCACTATAATTCAAACAACTTAAACAAACAAGTCTTCTTTCTTGCATATGATTCCTACAAGATTTGAGCTCAGATAAATTACCTCATTCAAATTACAAAGGTGGTTGTGAAGCTGAGGTCTAAAACTGGCAAACTTTTTCTTCAACGGGTAAACTGAATACTATGTCCTACCCTTTATTGACTTTGTTAAGAATTACTCTCTATTTTGTGTGCAAAAAGGTTCTTGAAAATTGTATGTGTTTTTTTATGTCCATTACTTCATATAGAATAGAACTTCAGATATTAAAGGATCTAATGTTTCCCTTTTTTTTTTTACTAAATTTACCTTAATTTACTGAATCCCAAGATTGCTCTTTGACATTCTTGTTTTTTTTCTTGCTTTATTTAGAGCAAATTTGTTAAATCCTAGATTGTTCAGAATTCAGATACTATGCTTAGTATTCAACTATCTTGATGGGATTTTGGAATTTTCTTGATATGATTTTTTTTTTTTTTGGGGAAAAAAAACATATGCAGGACCTTCAGGATTAGTAGTATTTGTGAAGCTTCTGGAGAGAGGCTGCAGGGTTCATCACTCTGGCCTACCCTGAATTGAAATTCTGTTGCTCTTTGAAATGGGTTAAGGCTGAAGGAAGAAAGGCAGGATTTGAATCTTCATTTCTTGGATATCTTTATTCTTCTTCTTTGGATTCAACAGATTGGACTCTATCATTGCTTTGGCAGCTGCCTATTGATTATGGCTAATATGGACCGATGTGAATTTTGATTGTCAAGGTTTACTAATTCTAAGTCTACTTCAAGCTTCATTTCTTGAAGATGTGAGATATTTTCTTCCATTAATTTGAAGTATCAATAGAAGGATCAGTAGAAGGAACAGCAAATTTATTGAAGGAGGCAATTCTTTGGTTTTTCGTATATGTTCAAGGAGACTGAGTGCTTCTGTCATTTTGCAAAATGGTTTTTCGGATTTTCTTTTGTGGGCTTACTGGGAGCTGTAAGAAAGTTAAGGTGAGAATCAGGATCTCCTTGGGGATTTCTTAATTTAGTTTGAAGAATTTTCAGCTTACAGTTATCCTCATTTTTGTCTACTCAGTTTGATAAACCTTGTTACTTGTTGCCTGTAGGGAGGAAATAAATCTCCAGAAACAGCTGATAATAGAAAGGGGCATAAGACTTTATATGTAAAGGTTGAAGCACCCTTGAAACTTTCTGAAAATGATGAGGTGAAATCAGCTTCTTTCGGCCTTCCGGTTCCTTTTGCCCTTTCCGGTGCTGCAAGGTGTAAGGTCAAGGTAATAAACCATGAGAGTCCTATTGGGAGAGAAGCTGAAGAGGTAGCTTATGAAGGGGAAGATGAGCACGATGAAACTTTGTCAATGAGGCGGGACAACTCTGATTTTGATTTTCAAGCGCATGCTGGTTACTCAAATGAAGAGACTGATCTTATATCAGCAAAACCAGTTGGCGAAGAGATTAATGTTCACAACACAAATGACACTGATTTGAGTGACCAATGTGAGAGGAAAACTGAAAAAGATGCGGCTGAGTGCATGGATATTTCAAAAAGTGGACACTTAAGTGATCCAGGAACTGGTAAAGCAACATTTTGGGCTTCTCCTAAGCTTTTGCGCTCCTGTTCTGATTTGGGAACCAGGGACATGTTTAATAAGATGGATGCACAGTTGCCTCTTGCAAAGTCCCAATCTTTCGAAGAATTGCAAAAATTAGCTGAGAAGTTAAATGAAGAAGTTCTTCCAATGAATCCAAGAAGTCCCCTTTCTGTGAGGACACATTGTAGTGCTGACAAAGTGATATTGAAGAAGCATTCATCAAGTCAAATACTACCCTCTAGAAGTCGAAAATTGTGGCCACAAACCTGTTACTCTGGAACCATAGGAATCTCTACGGAGTAGAGGTTTCTAAACAGCCAGTTCGGGTAAATCCTGCCATGAAACAGTTAAGACAAGGAGGGTACTCTTCAGACACTCTTGAACCAAGAAGAGTTGTAGAGTTGAGCAAAGTGGAATCACCTAACTCATTTGATGAAGAGTGTTTAAAATTAAAGAGCACCATCTGTGACCATGACAACCAGAGTTGGGACGGGTTTCATGGAGTCTCTGGTTTGTGGCCTCAGAATCAATGGGTTGCTTTCCCTGGGGAGTCTTCCACGATGTCAAGAGTTGATGACTGGCCACAGAATCGATGGGTTGATTTTCCTGGGGGGTCTTCCACGATGTCAAGAGTTGACGAATGGGTGAAAGGACTGTCAGAGCAACCTTCTGTCCTAGTTGATAAAGATGATCAAACTGATGAAAGCATTAACTTCCCCGCCTCTCCAGAAGCTGGTAGATCACCAACAAGAAGCTCAGCTCACTTGCTTCGGAATCCAACTCTGACTGTCCCAGAGGAGATAGCACATGCCAACAGTGTCGTACAATCTCTGAATTCTTCCTCATCAGTTGCTCATATTGTGGGAATTGGGCTAAAAGTTGTTCCGCGTTTGTCGAGCTTCTTCAGTCTGCGATCTGTTAACTTATCAAGCAACTTCATAGGTGTGCATTCAAATTAATGTGGAATTCCTTCCTTTTTCTTCTAGTAGTTATACATTGTTCTCTTTCATAAGTGAATAAGAGCTGAATTAAGAATTGGGATATGAAGAGATGTTACTAACTAGATGTTCAACTTTACCTCCTATTTGCAGTTCATGTAACTCCAGGATCACTGCCAAAGGGTCTTCATACTCTCAACTTATCCAAGAATAAGATCAGCACAATTGAGGGCCTTAGAGAATTAACGCGATTGAGGGTACTTGATTTGAGTTACAACCGAATCTCACGAATTGGTCAAGGCAAGTACTCTTTTGCTCCAGAGCACACCAAACCTCAATTTGTTTAACTACCCAAAAGAACACGACACTTTCTTCCTCATATTCCTAATAAAGCTCTTGTGGCATCAGGTTTATCAACATATTGTACACTCATCAAGGAGCTTTATCTTGCCGGAAACAAGATAAGTGATGTCGAGGGACTGCATAGGCTCTTGAAGCTGACAGTTTTGGACTTGAGCTTCAACAAGATGACAACTACAAAAGCGCTTGGCCAGCTTGTGGCAAATTACAACTCCCTGCTAGCTCTAAATCTACTTGGGAATCCAATCCAGAGCAATATTGGCGATGATCAATTACGCAAGACTGTATGCAGTCTTGTTCCAAAACTAGCTTTTCTCAACAAGCAGCCAGTTAATCCACAAAAAGCACGAGAGGTAGGCAAAGAAGCCATTGCTAAAGTTGCACTTGGCAACAGCAGTTGGAGTTCTCGTAGAAAAGCAGCAAGGAAGGTGACCCAAGGTAGTTCATCATCCTCCAGTGTTCACAGAAGCAGTGCAAGTCTTGCTCATAAAAACAGACACAGGCCAAAAAGCCGTGTTCAGTATCATTCTTCCACAAAGGCCAAGTGACTCCTGCATCTTCAGTACCTTCCACCCTGTTGGATTATTTTCTAGCCTATCTAAAAATGCCTTATTGCCCTCTTTTTTGGATGGGCAACGATGGAAGTTTCAGCTTCTTTTTCATTTTCTTTCAAGTTGGATGGTTTGGTTTTACCAGCCAGGTTTTGTGCTTTATGTATCGTGGATTTTTTTGTATTCATGTTTTTAGCTCAATTTGTTTCAAACGAAACTGATCTCCAGAAGAATTTGATTGGCATTGCCAGAATCACAAATAGATACATTTCTACTCACTTGTTAATACAAGAATACTTCCTCAATCACTGTCTATGGAACAACGGTCTCTAAACAAAATTCAAGAAAATTTGTAATTAAGCTAGTACAAGAACCTCTAGCCTCTAATAAATGTTTCGGCACATTACTAGTAGAGTAATAATATCAAATGATGTACTGAGAGAAACTCCATCTTTAGAAGTTCTGATTACAGCTCATGCTTTTGCGTTCTGCTACCCACATGACATGATTACCGCTCGATGCTTTAGAAGTTCTACTTCTCACGTGGCTTGACGAAGACCATGGCAGCGTTCATATCAGTATGACAATACAACTATAAAACTATCTTGACTTGAGAGAATTAGTTATGCCAGTCAGAATGTTCCCTGGCAAAAGAAACTGGAGAGAGTTAAATGAGAAGATAATCATTGCGTAAGGATATGAAAATTGATTCACCGTGAAGATTATACTTCAAATGTAAATACTCTATCCAGGAAGAGAAACTATAGTCTTCACAATTGAATAAATTTATAGGCACAATCACGAATTCTTGAAAAACATAAACTAGATTGTATTCAAATTTTGCTTTTTCTGCAAATCATACACATGAACAAGTCTCTACATCTTCTGAAGATTAAAAGACCAAGGCTTTCAATCAACTAATGACACGAAAAATTCAACAAGAAAAATAAACAGCAAGATATAGAGCCAATAAAATGCAAAGATCGTTTCCATCATGCAATGGCCCATTAGATTAACAGGGAAACAGCTGAAAAAGTTCCCAAGTTTTAACTCTAAAGTATCTCGGAAGTTCATAACGAACAGTTGCCTCTAAATGCTTATTTTTCGTCTCCTTTTTGGCATACTTGATATTGTTGGTATGATCTCTGGCATCCAGGTGAACTGTTCTACATTTAAATGCCTTACTACAAGTTCATTTCTTACTCCCATCATCACTAGACTCAAATTCTTTTATTTCTGCGTATCTATACAACTTGTCATTGAACACTAACTGCGGATCCTTGTTGATCAAAACACCATCCTCCCCATAAGCATCCTTGAGAAAGACACACCAATTCATCTCTGTTCCAGCCAAATAAAACGTTCTCGGCTGCTTCAGAAGCATCTGATAAGTATGTTTAGTAAGACTAAACTCCTCCTTAAACTCCACAATATTATGAATATAAGCCCTCTTGTCCAATGTCAAGCTCAAGAACTCATGAATCAGACCAACCCTATACTTCTCAGCCTCTAAAGGTGTCCACAAATCGAACTTACTTCCATCCGAATAAGGGGATACTAATGGCAAAGTATTCAACATATTCAACTTCCTCTCATCATCCTCATCCAATTCCAATGCCTTCCCATGTTTCACCGCGAATTTAAATACCTTCTTCGCCTTATCCTCATCTATCATGAATTCCTTTTCCAACGCGCTTACAGCCAAAAATGGATCCCATTTCACAAGCTCAAGCACTCGTTTTCCATCCTCCTCGATCACAACCTTAAAGTACTCAGGAAACTTCCCCACCCTATCGCGAAAATCCTCAGGAATCCCGAATAAAAGCCTATTATGATAAATTTTACTCAAAGGGATCCTTTTATTAACAGACATCATCAACAACTTCCTAACAACATCCACCCTCTCAACCTCCATTCGATCCATAATTTCTCGCTCCTCGACCAATAAACCCTCCATAAACCCACTAAAACCAACCCACATTTTATTATCCGTGTGGCAATAAACATCGAAGATTAAAGGAACCTGATGGGTGGTTTTGGATGAATTTCAAGACTTTTCGACCGCGGGGAAACCCCAGTTGCTGGTGGAGTTTCCCGGCGTCGTCGAGGAGGAGGACTTGTTGGGGCTGTTTGGAGAGGTATTCTTTGGTTTTTGTCAAGAATCTGAAGTGGGCGTCGCAGTGGAGGATGTTTTCGAGGTGGGGGATGAGATTTGGCTGGGTTTGAACGAGTTTTGTTCGTGGGCTCTCCTTTTTCTTGCGTTTTTTCTTGAATTTTTTGGGGGTTTTTGTTATGAGAAATGAGGTGGAGAAATGATGGGAGAAAAAGAGGGAATAATATATGGGGAGTTTTGGGTAGGGGTTTAGGAGAGTTTTAGTAGTGGTGGTGAGGGTGGATAGGAGGTGTTGCCAGAGAGTCATGGGCGGCGGAATTGGTGGTTTGGGGTGGTGGAGCGTGGAAGGGTGCTCTGGAATATATGTAGAAAATGGGTGGCCAAATGTTAAATTTCATTATTACTTTAATGGTTAATAATGACTACCACTTTGTCTCGTGAATTAGGTAGGTAATTATACTTTATTCGGTAAATTATAGAAATATATATTTTGTCTTTATTGACATTATTTATGCTTTAAAAATTTTAAAATATTAAGAAAATTTAGTTAAATGATTGAAATATCTATAGTATTATATTTTGATTTTCAATAGTTATAAAAGAATTAAAAAATATAAAATATAATACCACATTGATATCTTTGACTTTAGAGAGTAAAAATGTGAGATTGAATTACATTATATCAAACAGCGCAATTTGCACATATAAGTCAAATATTAACAGTGTAAAATATTAACCCTTATTTTAACAGGATTGGAATTTTGTTCAAAGTTTGGTTTGTTTATCTTTCATACTAATTTCAAACGAGTTTTTATCATGTCGAACTCGAATAGTTAGAATTTTAACTTGTAAATTTAAACTTTTTAATTTATTGAGTCGTTTCGAGTCGAATGCTGAACTCAAACCAACTTTTATTAAGTCAAATTCAAACATCGAACTCGAGTACCATGAAATTTTAATATGTTATTGTTTCGATCCCAATACAAAAATTTAACAAATGTTAAATTTTAGTCAAGATAGACTTGATTATAATCGAACGAGGCTTTATCTACCCGAATTCGATTGGATTTGAATATCAAATAAATTAAATTCATTTATAGTTCTAGAAAAAAAAATATATTTAGGTAGATTTAATTTTGAATCCTACTTGTAAATCTTGTAATCAAGATTAAATTTTATAAAACTTATAATCAAGATAAAATTTTATAAAATTTTATTTACATGAGCTGATGTTATTTAATAGAAATATTGAATGGTGATGTGGGCGGAGGTTTCCGAGGAATACAAATAACCTCTGGTTTTTTTCAGATTTGGAGAGCATCTGGAATAACTAGTGAATTACAACTCTATTGTACTGCAATTGGTGCATTGATCTTTAATCTATGTTGAATCACCATTTAGCGGGGCTACTAGGAAATATTAAAATAAGAAAAAATCCGACTTCTCTCTGCCGGATTCGAACCAGCGACCTAAGGATTGCTATGTACGCACTACAGTCCTCCGCTCTGCCAACTGAGCTAAGGTCGGTTGTTGTACTATTTTGTACATTTGTAATATTTATATGAATAAATAATATTTCTGATAAATTATTCTTGTTTTCCATCCATCTCGATATCGAATTCAACCTTTTTAAGATTTTGAATATCACGAAATATACAACTAAAGGAAAAGGGAATATTAGGAGGAAAAAACATATACTTTTTGATTTTGATGTACATCTTAAAATAAAAAGATGATACTTATTTTTAGTTAGTGTATAAAACTTGGGGTTGTCTTTTGTTTACTTCTTGGTGTTAATATTTAACTAGTGAAGGAAAATGAGACGATTTCTAAAACCACCATTGTTAACCTTTTTGAAAGTCACTGAAGTGTTAAATTTTTCTGACATGGGTGCAAAAGGACTTCAAACATTCCGTAATTCTTTGAAGGCTTATTACAATACTCTGCTTTGAAACATATATGATACAAAAATTCAAAATTCAACAGCATGATTAACTAAGCATTTCCCACAAATTTATAACCTTAAAGAATCTGAAATTATTGCAAGTGTGTAATGTAGCATGATAGCATCTATTCCTTGCAACCAATAAAGGGAAGAAAATGTTTCAATTCTTTCTTTTTTATGAAAAAAAAAAATTAATAGCTTTATCTCATCACCACCACCTAACCCACCTTAACATGCATTTAATTTCCTTTTCAGAGCTTGACAACAAAGATAGAAATAGATTGAAGTATTGCCTGTAAAGACTTTACTTCTAATGGGGGTTTTGATAGCCTAGAACCACTATTTCACTAGGCGGGTGTCTTCAACAGGTTCCCAAAAAAACAAAAACAGTTCCCAAAAAAAAAAAAAACACAATTCGAATTTCAACAAAGGAATCACTTATTTGAAAATGTTTTTCCTATAACAAAGGCGCATAAAATCCTATAGAAAGAATATTTTCCATGCAAGATTTCCGGTGAACCAGAAAATCTGAAAACTAGTAACATGAAATAACTTGTCCAAAGGTCCTCTAAGCTACAAAGTTCCATTGCTCCAAGGCTAAAGCTCATAATGACAAGGGCCAGAGCAAACCATGGTAATGTTTCACAGTTTAAAGTTCATCAATTAGCAAAGAAAAAAGATGGCTAAAGCAAATGAAAAAATGTTATTAATGGCAAGACAATTTCTAGTCTTAACGCAGCAGCTAAGCATACTATACATGACTGGAAAAATTACCTTTGCTTATTCTGCAGTGTCTTCACAATATAATGTTATCATGTGGTTGTATGGTTGAAAAGAGACATCATAAAGAAAATTTCAAGTACTGTATATCCCTATACTTCTCTGAATAATCTGTGCCTTAGCTGTGTAATTACATGGCCCCATGTTTGCCTTACGGCTCCATGTGGACCTGTGGTTCCCCCTCCTAAGCAGAACAATTTGTTTCTTGCTTTCTGCAATTGTCTTTCTAATCAAAATGCCTTTCAATTCCACCATTCTGTGGAACTCTATGATAATTATTTGGATCCGGAATCATGTATTAACCTTAATCTGATACCGTCTGTTGAGTGTTGGTTTCCTGCCAATCCAGAATTACATTGTTTGCCTCTTTACAAAAGATTTCTGGCAGATTAGGAGTCTCTCATCACTGTTGTTCTCAATTTCTACCACGCGTGCTTCCCATTTCAACCGTGTGGTGAGAGTTCTTGCAAACTCGATGAGAGGAGCTGTGTCTTGTAGTATAACCCACCCCTGCATCACAGCCATCTAGATCAGCAAATATGAGGAGAAGCATGTGAAAATGAAGAAGCTGATTCCCAACGAAAAACACATTTGCATTTACCAGCAAAGTAGATTACCAGTTACCAAGTGAATTAGTTATTAGAGCCCTAGTAATACACTGAAAGCCTATAGAGCATGATAGAAATAATGGATATAGATTCCTAGATTTCAATATGTTTACTGGAAACTCGAGATCTAAGATATACGAAACAATCCATCCATTACAGAAGTATAGAGCATGCCAGAAATAGTGGATATAAATTCCTAGATCTCATTTAACTGGGAACTCAAAAAATAATGCAAAAAACAATCCATTTATTAGAAAAATCACATCATTAAAAAAGTCGAGGGGAGTACTATTGAAAATTCAAGACTGTCAAAATCAGCTCCCCATTCATTATTTATTGCTGTAATAGTTTGTATCATAAGGTAATATGGTGAGAGAGAGAGAGATACCTCTGGACGAAGTATACGATCTATCTCGATGAATACATCTAGCATTTCACATCTTTGTTTCTCACCAAATTCAAGTAACAGAAGTCCTACTCCATGCACCAGATCATAAGTTCTCGGGTATGTTGGAAATGCTTCACACCTTGAGGACAAGAATTTAAAGTTACAAGTGAATCAGAGAACTTTGGAATAAGCAAGATAGCAAATTGGCAGCAACAATATAATAAGAGCTCCTTAACCAAAATTTTGAAGTCAATTCAAGTCCAAGTGGGAGAAAGTCAAGGCTTATACTACTAGTAATTCTGATCTAACATACCAAGTGCTACCTGATTCTTTAACAGAAATGTAAAAACATATTGAACAATTTGCATACGAGATGTTATAACTTGATGAGTACAACTGTTGAGCTGGAAAAAAATCGATAGGTAATTGATAAGTTCAATATCTAGGTGTCTGTCCAAAATTTGTAACTGCATCCTCTCCTGGCTCCAAGGACAAAGACAATAAGGCAGAGTAGAAAAGGCCAAGAAGAAAGCATTAACCACAAGTATATTAATTTCCAGCATGAAACTAAACTACGAATACCAATTTGCTCCCAACTCCAACGACTAAGATGTCATGGTATGTAATATGCTACTGAAATTATTTTCTCTTTCAATAAATAAGACATTGAAGTCCCAACTAAACAAGACGAGCATTTGATGATCAACTTTGTGTTTTCAATGCATGCGATTGAAAAGCAACAAGTCAAAAGGAAACCTTAATGATTGCAGTGACAAGAAATTACCAGTCATGTAAAACACCAACAAATCCCCTATCAAGAATTAAAGGAAGGTGGTTGTTCCCAGTTGTGGGAATCACGTTCATGACCCACACAGACTTCTTGGCTTCTAATAATGCCGCATTGAATCCACCAAAATGAGCATTCACATCTAACACATTTCTAACCATGTTAAAAGGTGGAGAAGGATCTTCATCTCCAGGTCTCTTAGGATGATCAGAAAATATTACTGGTGAGAGCAGAGACCAGTAATTGCGAACTGCTGAGTTCCAGTTGAGGGTATCCTCTGCAAAGTCATCTGAATTCAAACCTGATACAGCCAAAATTGATTATATGAGAATCATTACAAGAAAACTGCAATTAGAAGGCATACAGTCTGAACAATTTTCAAATGATATGATATGTACAGTCTCAACTGTTTCAACGCAGTCTTCATTATCTTAAATGGTTGCATGCTGCTTCAATAGTGCTTGGACTAAGAAGGGAAGTATCTAAACGAACAGACTCTTACCATGAATTGCAAGTTCTTTCGAGTTTAATTTAGCCCTATCCGGCCATTTTGTCCTTTCTTCTATAGGAATCCATCGCTGGCTCTGAGTTCCTCCTATACATCCCTGAAGTGAACGATAATAGGGAGATTCAACATCATGGCCCCTGCTGCAGAGAGAGGGACCAGAACTAGATTTCCTGGAAATAAAGCAATACCACATATCCAGCACAACCATCAGTGAACGAGACATACACATGCTCATATACTTTAAAGTTAAATTCAAATGAACAACACTTTCATGTTGAAAAGATAAATAAACAAAAAATTATGCAAGCCAACATTGTACTGATGCTTTACCTAGCAGAATAACAGCTCTTTTTACTAGTCTTTTTCCAAACAACAGTGTCAACTTGCTGGGACAACATCTCCCAACAGAGATTCTTTGCAAAAGCATGCACAAAGTTCCACTCTTTCTGGTTCTCTTTTTTGCGAAGGTACTGCTTCCTGAGAACTTGTCAGTTGTGAAGTCCAGACAAAATATCCACCAGGCCTTAACACCCTATCAACTTCAACCAAAAGAATACCATCTGCACCACACAATTAGAAGCATATGACAGTAAGTAAAACTCTTGCTATAGAAAGTAACTGTTTGAAAGATGGTAAACAAGATTCAGTTCAGAATCTCTAAATGACTGTATCACGTAATGGATAATTTCAAAAGGACACAAGCCTATGAATCAAAAGGGTGCATGCATTCTCCTTCATCAAACTATAGATTGCAATCATCTCAAAATCGCTACCAAAATGGTAATAGAAGATATATTAACGTAGTTGCTCAGGACAAACATCTTAGCAAATTAAGAAAATCTAGTAAATCTAATACTTTTAGTTGCATTTAAATGGGTTAATTACACTTTACCCCCTTAAACTTTAGTGTCACCAACACTTTAGTCCCTAACGTTATCTTTTGAGCATTAAATCCCCTTGACTAATGGCGTTAGAAAAATTGGCTAAATGGACAAAAATACCCATGAGTTAATTTCACTTTACCCCTTAAACTTTAAAATTACAAACACTTTAGTCCCTAACGTTATTTTTTTTTTGTATTTAACCTCTTCGCTTATGCCAATTCAACGTTTTCACCATTCTATCCCTATTCTATTTTATTATTTTATACTGTTGCCTTTATTTAATCTAAATTCATCCAATAACTATGAAAAGTTCTTGTATATCCGATTCACGGTCTTACCTGTAGAACGAGTGGTTAATATAAGAGCCACATGCTCATTTTCTTATATTATTATACATCATTTATAAGTATTATGTGCATCCCATTTAAATTGCAAGGTACACAAGTACGGTTAATTCAGACAAAAAAGTCTAGTAAATATGCTGAATTAAACTTCTAGGCATTTGTTCATATTTAATTCTACATTAATTCAAATTTTCTTTTGAGGAAATACATATTCATAAAACCAAAATAAACTAAAAAAGAGATTAAAATAAATAGGACTTACAAATATCAAATATATAATAAGTGTAACCGAAGGAAACAACGTTATGGACTAAAGTGTTAGTCTTTTTAAACTTTAAGGGGAAAAGTGTAATCAAACAAAAAAAGGAATAAAATGGAATAGGGGTAAAATGGTCAAAACATTAAATTGTAACGACGGAAGGGGTAAAGTGCTCAAAAGATAACATTAGGGACTAAAGTGCTAGTAACACTAAAGTTTAAGGGGGTAAAGCACAATTAACCCCATTTAAATAGATATCAATCTAAACTCCCAAAATAGGACTAAATTTGGTTCGCAGAAATAGAATCAAACTACGTGAATAACCTTCACAGCATCAGTCTGCAATAAAAATCATTTACTACTTTTAAATATTTACACCAGTTTTAGGCAGTCAAGCCCGAAAATCAGCACCCATGATTAAGTTCACCTAAATGTCTTAGAACAATGAATCAGAAAAGCTGCATCCTCTCCATATCCACGAAATATGTAGAAGATGTTCTCATATTAAAGGGGAAAAAAACAGCAACAACATGGAAGAAAAGTCAACTGATCATGATGTCAAACAATTCTTGCAGTAATCAATTTTCTAGAGAGATCACTACTGCATAACTATTATGCGAGGATAAAGGCTTTCATATTCTGATAACTGCTACTAAAAATAGTAATTCTTGCCTCCCCGAGCTTACTCAAAGGGCAATCATCTGTGACAGATGTTCTCTAATATACTTGAGGGTCAGTTTTAAAGAGGACATGTTTAAAATGCAGTAATCCCGACACATAACTAGAAAACTTCATTCTCTTTCTTGATTTAGTATCTAGTGCTTTTCTACATTCGGACAGAAAATCAAAAGCAGCAATGATGGGAACTTGTTTGCAGATTTTTTACCAGGCATCCTATAATCACAAGGTTTCATTTCCAAAATGCAAGAATCAAAAGTGTCAATTTTAAGCTTATTTAGAATAACATTCCAAACACTTTTCACTAACAACACTATTTTATGTTCCTCTTGGCATATAATAAACCACTGAATGAGTATAACAACCTAAAGGTCTTCGCAGGGGATGGACACTGAGGTATCTTCTGTTGTAAGAGCAAAAGCTTTAAAATGAGGCTGGTAGAAGGTGCAGCAGAAAAGAAAGAACCAACTTGATGAAACCTACCTTTCTGGTCCCAGTCAATGCCACATCCCGCACAATGTATCATGTCAAAAGAAAGAGATGGATAGGGCAACTGTTTTGAAGTAAATGAACTAAGCATCGCAGGAAGACCTCTTTCCAGAGTTAGCTGAACTTGACTTCCCGAAGCTTCATAATTGGCAATGCACATCGTCAACAATTCACTGGAAATGAGATGTGCTCCAAGGTTACCGTAGCCACAACCTATGTCCAGTATAGTTCGAACCTGAAAAGTGGAGTACATTTATCATGAAGCTAAACTTTTGGTATACAAAGATTGAATAAAAAGGTCCAATAAATAAGAGACTGCTAGAAGCTCTCTGCTGCAATCATAATGCATGTAAGAGGATCAACCCAAATTCCAGGACCTCGGAGGCAGAGTGCAGTTTGGGTCAGAAGGGATTTTATCTAATTGAGTTAATTTAAACTAACTGAATACAGTTGATTAAGGTATAACTACATCAAGCCATAGTGACTTACTCCAGATTGAATAAAGTTGGATTCATTTCTAAGCCCAATCATTTCTGCAATTTGATGAGCGTAATCTTCCATGTCATCATACCCAGGAGATGCTGAACGAAATGATATTTGATCTTCATCATACATCATCATCCTGAAGTCATGTGACATACAGAATAAATAAATACAGGCCCTTTCTAAAATAAACTCTCAATAAAAGAGACCAGGATTTTGACCCACCTTTTTGTCAAACTTCCAGAGGATCGAACCTCCTGTGCAGTAATATTTATGTTTGCCACCCAGATAAGATCTCTTCCCCAAGGCCACCGAAGAGGAATCTTGTATTTGACAGGTGGAAGAACCAGACAATTTTGCCTTGAACACTGGTCCACAATGGCGGTCAAACTCTTGGCCATCAGAAATCCCCAAAGCAAGATTTTCCGAAGCATTGAAGCAAGGGACATAATTCTCAGATTCTGGAGAGCAGTATTCCAATTCTTTCAATCTTGTTGAACCAAGAGAAATCTTTCCAACATCCACCAAATCAGAAACTAATTGTTGCTGGAGACGCCGATACCCTCGATATATGTGACCTCTGTATGAGGTTGTGATTGAGATTGTCCACCAAAAGGATCCAGTAAGAGCAATAATTACAATAACTAATAAGCTGAACCTCAGCAAAAGCAAAGTGAACTTATGTTGATTTCTTAATACTGCAGGGCCAAAAGGATCTGAAATAAATCCATTCTCCAATAAACCATGTTTAGAAGATGAATTATCAGTGAAAAGAAACCAAAAAGGCTGTCTAATAGATAAATAAGTGTGATCAGCAATTGTACTCTTTCTATCCACATCATTCTTCTCTGCTTTATCTTTCATCTGATAGAATCATCATCCCACGAATCATGACTGCTTGCCGAAAACTGTCCCCCACCCAATACACCTCGATGGAGTGGCCTTGACATTGTCCCACCTGAAAATCCCGAAAACAAATCATACACTAAAATCCCTTTTCATTAAATAACCAGGAAATAATAAAATGTCCATGTGGGAAGACTAAACAAGATCCAATTCCAATCCCCTACTTTCACATTAGATCCACTAACTAAGCCGAGAAGAAATATATCAAAAATCGAATCTTTTTGAGAAATTTAATAATAACAGTAACTTACTAAAACATCTAGGACAAAGATTGATTGCAAAACTACAATTGCTAAAAACAACAAAATTAATGAATGGGATAACAAACTCCAAGTACATCAGCATCAATGAGATCTTACCTTACCAAACAAGCAAGAACAATAAAAAGGTTGGGGTGGGGGGTGGGGTTCAGTTATGGTGAATTTCAGCTCACTTTATTCACTCAAAAAGCAATTAAAGCAACCAACTGATCCAGAAAATCAAACTCAACAAAAACCCATTATTCTACATCCATGAAAAACCATCTTTTCTACCAAAAAAAAAAAAAATGCCAACTTTTCAACAAACCAAACAAATCCCAATACAGAACAAATACTACATAAGCTAAGTTCGCAGAAAATTAGAATCTTTGAAGAGTACCTTAATGTCTGCAAAAAAAAGACACAGAAATGAGAAAAATAGCCCCTTTCTAAGCCACCTTAATTTCAGGCTAATTCTTGAAATTGCCTCAATCCACCCAAGATTCTATCTTCTTCCCTTTTTGTCTTTATCTCACCACTCTCATTTCCCTCCTCCTCCTCCTCCTCCTCCTTCTCAGTTCTCACTCTATCTTTCTCTCTCACACACAACACACAGTACCTCACTCGCTTCTTCCTTGAGCTTGCAATCTTTTTATCTCACCCTGTCCCAATCCAATATATATATATATATATCTGTGAATGAATGTAGCTATTTGTCTCTTTCTCTATCTCTCTCGGTGATATTTTCTGGGCGTCTCTGTAAGACTGTAACGCGGGGTGGAAAATGGAAATTGGGAAGGGAAAGGCGGGGAATAGCGTGTTGATTTACTCCTAGTAGTCAGTATGTTATGGATCCAAATCCAATCACGTACTACTACTGGAGCATGAGGTACCATCACATATATTGAGATTCATTCATGGGGTGAATATCTATTAATTCCTCGGACAATCTGTTAAATAATTTGATCCAAATTTAGAGATGAGTATTAAAATTATTAATTATTTTTAATTTTGAATTGAATTAAAAATAAAATTCAGTTAATTAAATTTAAATTCGATAATTAATATTAATTTCATTAATCATATTCACTAATTAGTTTCATTGACATTGAATTAAAATTATTTGTACAAAAATTTAAAAACCTATTTAGTAAAAATATAATATTAGTTTGCAAGACCATATTATATAAAGAGCATATTTACTTAAAAATAAGTTGTAATGTTGCAAGTTAAGTATTAAAAATTTTGATCTTGAAAAATCTGAAATTTATCAAGTACAGAATTAAATTCGGAAATCAGTTAATTCTGAATTCAAAACTCAATTCCTATTTTATTACCGATTTAAATTTTAAAATTCGATCGGACCAATTTATTAACTGAATTCTGAATTAAAAATTTTAAAATTTTAATCTAAAAAGGAAAACATCACGAATTCGATTAACGGAATTCGTACTCACCCCTAATCATTTTAAAACTTTTATTATTGTTTAAAAGTAAATAAAATATTGAGCAAATAACTCATTTAGTCCTTAAACTTTTTATTTTAGCTAATTTATTCTTGATATTAATAATTCTAGCTGATTTAGTTCTTGCAGCTAAAATCCAATACACAGACAACTTATGGAAATTTGACCTCTCTGTCTCTCTCAACCTCTTTTCCCTCTCTCATCCCCTCCCTGTCAACAAAATTTACAGTGGTCATTAAGTAATTATTAGATATTTTATAAATTCCTCAATAAAGTTTGTGATCCACTTTATACTACAAAATAAGTGGTCATATACTCCAAATGAGAGATTATTAAAATGTCTAATAGTTACTTAAATACTAAAATAATTTTACCTCCTACGTCCACCCGATCCCTTCCAATCGCTCCCACATGAGGAAAGGATTGAGAAGGGTGAGGAGAGAAAAAGGTTGCGCGAATAACACTAGAGGAATAGGGAGAGGGAAAGGATGGGAAAGTGGTGAGTAGGGGAAATTTTTAGGTGGATCGAGTTCATGCAATAATGCATGAATCCCTTGGTCCTGAATCAACTATATCGCCCAACTGGGTGATGTGACTGATTCAGGATCAAGAGATCCATAGTATAATGTCATGGACCGGATCTATCTAAAAATTTTGCAGTGAGCAAAAGAAATGGTAGGTTATGGGTAGTCAATGAGTTTTCAAAATTGTTCCTTTGTTAGTTATCGAAAAAATTATATTTAGCTAGATTTTGACTAAAAAGGATTGAATCAGTTAAAAATATTAGTATAACTAAAATCCAAAAAAGTTAAAAGAACTAAATTTGTAAAAATATTCAAGGAATAAATGAGCTATTTGACAATTATTACTTCAAGGATAATTATTGTTCACAACAATTTTATAGTAGTTTGGATCAACCTGAACTTGACTGATTTATTCGTGATGAAAGCTTAAGTGAAATTGGAGGCCCGAACCAATTAATATGGTGATGAAATCATGTTTACGAGTTACTTTACATTAGATAGTATTTGTGTGTATGTTTTAGGGATAAAAATGGACGTTAAATAAAAGTATAAAAGTTTCTAACAATTGTTATGTGTAATTGTTTGAGCCTTTTTAGAATTTACATCGACAGATTCTGGCTGATAATATGTATGCTTAGGTAATTAGTATTATCCATTTTTAATTTACATATTTTATCGAAATGTTGAATAATTACTCGGGTCTTTATTTCGATACAATTATTTAGTATATTATAGAAAAAAAAATCTAAGCTAATTTTATTGATTAAGGCGAGAATAGAAACATCTGGTTATGCCATTTAGGGAGTAGATCGATGAGAATTCATCATCCCATTAAGCAAAGAAAAAATAATTTATAAAATCACAAATTCCGCACTATTTGTTAAAATCACTCTATGTGATAAAATTATAATAAATCATCGTCTCCTAATTTTAGATATTCGATCCAATTTTGTTCCCGATTTTTTAATTCTAGTGATATCTAAGTGATTTTATTACTTTATCACTTTGTAATTGTAGAGTACTATTATTTATTAGTATGATAAACAATAGTATTATTTTTTGTCATAAATAATACTAGTCCTATTGTTTATTAGTATGATAAACATGATCTATGGACAGTGATTTGAGTTCGATTCCATGTACAAACCCTAGTTAAATACTAATTACGGAAACCCATGTGAGATGCTATTGCCTTCTAGTTGGATCATCAGCAGCAATTCAGATGTGGATAGGCCTGTCAATGGGTGGGGTCTAAACCCGAACCCGATCCGATCCGGACCCGTTTATCCAGGTCTAGAATCTATGACAAATTTCGATTACCCGGATCCGATCCGAACCCGTTTAGCTATTATAATAAATGGGTCGGATCTGGATCTATGGTGTTCCGATTGATCAAGACCCGGATCCGATTATAAATATTTAGATATATAATAAGAGATTATTGTATATTAGTGTTATTTTATATGTATATATACATATATGTTGTGTAAATTACCCATGTGATTTATATTTAATATAAAATACATGCATAAATATTAATTGTGAACTCAATACTTTTGTATAATTAAAAAAAAAGAGAAAATTTAATAAATTGTAATAGTTTTACATATAAATTTTTAAAAAATTATTAAGACCCGGACCCGGATCCGGATCCGGATCCGACAAGACCCGACGGATCCGGATCCGGATATACTTTTTGGAGACCCGTCCGGATCCGGATCCGGATCCGAAACTAGTAATATTAAACGGATCCGGGTCTGGATATACCAGATCCGACCCGTTTACAGCCCTAGATGTGGATACGAAATTACATTTGGTATAATTTACGACTTAGTATTAGTAATTTAGTATAATTGCATGATGTTACGTAGATTACTAGATCTGTGTGATGATTAATTAATGAGGAAGGCCTAATATACTAATAGGGATGGAGATTAGAGACAGCAAATGAGGGGACACCGGATTGACAAATATTTTCTTTGGGGTTGCGTTTGGATGTGTGTATGAATTGTATGAAATATTTGAAATAACATGAAATTTAGATTAATTTAAAATTTATTTATTTAATTATTAAAATATTATGCTTAGGCTTTGTTTGGGATTGTGGTGCTTTTAGATTGCAAAAGTATTTTTTAGAATATTTAGTAAATATTGTCTCTAAATTTACGGGTTGAACTTTTGGTTTCAAAAATACTTTTAACACAAACTAAAAATTAGTGCTTTTGAATTAGCTTTTCTTTTTAAAATCATTAAAGATAAATTTTAGTTATTTTACCGTAAATTTATAACTAGCCTAAAAACCCATGCTATGCATGGGTGCAAGAAAAATATTATAAAATTTAAATAATAAATAATACAAATTGATGGCATAAATATTTTAACAATTAAATGAAATGATGATGAGCAAATGAGAGTAACAATAGTATTATATTATATAATGTCATAAACTAAAAAAGAGATAAAAGAGACGCGATTGTCAAATGAGCCTTGGAAAATATTCAGAATTCAGCCCTGCAAAAAATTAAAATTAATTATAGAAAATAAGTATTAGTCATGTGAGATTTATGTACCATAGTAACTTACATATTAAACTTTATAGGTTGGATATTTTCCCGAATGTATATGCATTCTTCTTCCCAATCAATCTTAATGACAAAAGATACTATGGATGGATAATTAACATCGTGCATGGTCTCCAGTACTAGGATAATAAAGGTAAATGATTTTTCCTCCAATGTTTGTTTAATTTTTTGAAGGAGTTGTATTCTATTTTTCTATACCAATTTTAGGATATGAGAAATTTACATATAAATGATAAAAATATTGACAAATATATTGGAAATTTAGACATTCGTCAATTTATCTATAATGTTAACTTCTTTAATTCATTTACAGTATATTAAAAAATGCAATATGTTTGAATACCATATAAAATGATATCTCTCATTCTAGTACTATCGTTTATAATCGTTTGCACTTCATACCCATATCAACATGAGTGCATAATTTATTAGCATAATATGTTCTAAAATTAAATTAGATTTCCTTTATAATCATTTGGACTTCATACCTATATATCAACATAAGTACATAATTTATTAGCATAATATTTTATTAAATTTAAATAAAATAAATTATTACCTTTAAGTAAGCTGAGTAACTATTTGACAGTAATAATGACATTTCAACTCTCTTTTATATGTATACACTTTCTTTAAACACATCTTGAATATATCATACCAAATGTTGTTGGTATTGATATGGTAAACATATGCAACAAAATGAAAATGCAACACCTACAAATATAGGAAAAGAATTATTAGTCAAAACTATTTGTTGTGTCTATAGACGACGATTCAAACTAAACCTGTAATATAATATTAAAAACTGTCAATCTAAAAAAGTGCAATTCATTAGAAATGTCACAGCAAGGATAAGGGTGCATACCATTTTTGATTGAAACTGTTTCTTCAATTACATGATTGATATATAATTTACTGCATTTGTAGGTAGATAAACATGGTCTTTATCCATAGAATATATTGTATTTTAGTGTTAATGATAAAACAAAAAATTAATGTATCTTGTTTATAGGAATACCTTTGAATTCTTTGGCTATCAATCCACATGCATGCAAAATAATATTAAAATTTAAATTTTTAATTAACTACTCTCCAACATCAGTGGCAAATTGATTTCAAATACTGAGTTGTACTAACTTCATGCTGCTTGTCAAAGTTAAAAATATATAATATAAATTAGATTATAAAAAATTATATATTCCAAATTTTTAAATACTAATATACGAAGTACCTTTTGTCAACTAGCACAACATCTTTTTTCTAAATAGTAATAGTATTCAAAGTTAGAGTACAATTTGGTATAGTTAATACCAGACTAATGATATCTGTAATTTTAAATTAAATTTATGAATAAACATAATAATTATCAAATGAAGTAAATGATAGTGATATTGATTAGGAATGTACCAATAAGATGCACGTTTTGATGAAGATATTGATGAATAGGTATAAAGTCATCGTGAAAGACTTATAAAGTGGAATACACATAGCTCAACCACTTCTACTATTTCGGTGTTGTTTTTAACGTGCAATTGAAATTGATAGTTCACAATTTTAAAATTTTCATCAATTGGTAGAACTTTAACTCCTTTGAACCTATATACTTTTCTTTCTACTAATTGTTTGATAGTTAATATTTTCTTTACATACAAAATCTTGAATGGCAACACCCTGTTAAATAAAAGAAACAAAAATGTAAATTTTGAAGAAAATGTTGTACACTAAACCATGATATACTATGTTTAAATAATATATATATATACACACACACAATCAAAAATGAAGAAAATGTAGCATACTAAACCATGATATACTATGTTTTAATAATATAAAATAAAAATAACTGACTAACCATTTCATCGAGAAATATAAATATTAACGCGATATTGAAATCTTCACCTTCACTTATTTGAATGAGTCGAATTAGTTGAGCCTTAATATTCAACTTCTGTCCTATAGGGTGTGACAAAGTAAAGGCGCATAGCATATAAATGCATTATTTGTAATTAGCAAAAAATAAAATTATTTTATTCAAGAAATAAATTGCTTAAAGTTTGATAAAATCATACATTATTGAAATATCTTGCACTTGATAATGTATATTAGATACATGTAACAATAAAATTGCATAGGGGCAAAATTTTAAAAACAAAATTTTTTGTTAAATTTAATATCCAAATAATAAGAAGAGATAAATTTCTTAAAAACGAACTTGTCAAGGTATTATATCAAAAATTTCTCAAATAAATAATTCGTGCTATGCATGGGAAGATAAATCATACATGCATAAGAATAACCCCTATACGTAAAGTATTTTCAAATGAACAAATTTATTTTTCACTTATTATAAATAATATAACTTTATATTTGACCTGTATTGTGAATAAGTAGTATATAGTAGTTAAGGATAACATCTAAAATTAATTTTTTTCTACATTACTTTCTCTTGAAATTCTCTTTTCTTTATAGGTAGGTCAAAACTTTCTATCTTCTTTTTTTTTTCCCCCTTAAGATTCTCTTTATAATTAATTATTTTATGATCAAAATACAAAAATATGATAAAAATTATTTATTATAAGGCACACATAAGGGTGTAAAAAATCATTAGTATAATCATAATGTGAGTGTCTTGAATAAATAGTAGTAGTTAAGTATAAGATCTATGTATTAATATGAATCAGATGGTTAACTTAAGTATTTCATTTTTACTTTTTACTATATAATATACAAAATAGTTATAAGGATAAGATGTAAGTAATTAATTTAAATTTAGATAGTAACTTAAGTACGTTTCATCTTTTATTTTTACTAAGTAGTATCCATATTTGCCACTTCTCATCATATAGTTGCTTCTCAACAAACACCCCATTTGCTATACTATATATATATATAGATTGAATAAAAATAGAATATTTTTAAAATTCAAAATGATACATTACCAAATATTAAAAAAGTACTTTTAGAAGTTTACATCCAAACAATAAAAATTAAGCACTTATTAAGCACTTTCCTCAAAAATCTACCAAGTAAAGTGTTTTGTGATAAGCTACCGCAACCCCAAAACAGGTCCTTACTTGTTGGTGGATTTGAATTTTTAAATTTTTATCTAAATCTCTTTGACTTGCTTCAATAATTTATGATGAATTAGGATTTCAAATATAAATTCATCCAAATCTCTCCATTTAAATCAAGATTTGCAGAATCGAGATCCTATCGTTTTGAAGGTTGCATGATTGTATCATAGACGTATGATCATAGGATTCAACTAAAAATACAAAAATACAACTTTTATTTATCTTATCCTGAAGTTTATATATATATATAATAGTTGCTATTGCAATTAAAGTATTTCTCTCTTCTATGTGATATAGGTCATAGAAAAGAATTTATGGGTTATGGTTTACCCGTTTTCTATTCAAGTATTCACCCAATTTTTTATCAAATCAAAAAGTTACCATTTCTCCCTCTTCTAACAACTCTTATCATTTGAATTATTTATTTTTTACCATATAAAGTACCTTTTAAATAAATATTAGAATTCGTATATTAATATTTACTTAATGTTAGACAATGAATTCAATTAAAATTTTCTTTTTCTAGGTGACATGGACAATTAAGGAAAAATTACGTAAAATAATTTAAAATTTATCAAGTCTATGCATCGATTTATAACCATACTAATATTTTTGGGCAAATTTTGAAAATTTACTATGCTATTTTAGAAATAACAACTTGAACCCTTGCATTATTGCACGACAACTTTTATTTTTGTTTTTTCCCCCAAATGTAGGTACTTTTATTTTAGTATAATATATAATGATCCTTACAAATAAAAAATGAATGATAATTTTAGTTTACAAATAATATTTATCATATAAAGTAACCTGGCTAGTAAATATTAGAATTAGTGTATGGTATTTAATTAAAATTAGACAATAAATTCAATTAATTTTTTTTTTAAAATTTTTCCTAGGTGACATAGACAATTGAGGAAAAATTAGGGTTAAGAAATTTAAATTCTACTGGCTTCATGCACCCGTTTATAACTATACCCATATATATATATTTTTTTTGTAAAATTTTAGAAATTTGCTGTGTTATGGATTTTTTTTTTAGATAAAATCTGTTTTTTATTCAAGAACCAATTATATTTTTACTAATTTTTAAAACTCAATTATATGTTATACTTTTTATTTTTTTTTAATAATTTAGGAAAACAATAAAAATCCTATACAATTGCACAAGTTATCAGCTAGTATTCAATAAAAACATATGCAAATAAACATAAAATTTTAATATTCATCAGAAAATAAGTTCTTTCAAAATTAAATTTATAATATTTGACATTATATACTCATAATATAAAAAGTTATACGTCATCGTAAATTTAATACTGTTTTTCGATTAAAAATTTAAAAAATAATATGAAGAATCTAAACTCATGAAATTTAACGTTTAATTGAAAAATTATCAGAATACTAACTAAACTTTGTAAATATAGACATAAATTACAAGATTTTAATAGTTTAACTATCATTTATCTATAATAACAATCCTACCTCTAGGATTAAAATTGAATTTGTAAATTTAGATCATAAAATCATAAGATCGTAAAGATAAGATCAAGATTATTTTTTGTTCTTTTTTTTTTTTTTTTTGGTAAGATCAAGCTTCTAACCACTATGATCCAAATAGGCAAATACAGTGTTGTAGAAAATGAATTTCAAGTATTTTACCAACTTGCCCCGGACTTCTCGCCCCTATGCATGACTAATAATACAACTTGCAAAATACATAGATATATGCATATATATGATATTTCGATTTTTGATTATTTTTTTTAACATCCAAATTATTCGATTCATTTTTATTGTAAAGTAATTTTCTTCTCAAACCATTTATTTTGTGTAAATAAAATTTAAAGACATCTATTTTGTTGTATTTAACCGTCATTGTAGCAGTCCCCGGTCTTGTTAATGATCCTATCTTAAAATTAGGAATGAAAGAAGCAAAGTAGGGGAGGGCTGCATATGTGGATTATATTCTACACCAATTTCATATTTGAGGATGCATAATATAGTTCAAGGTTTTCTTAAATTATGTAGCTTTTAAAAAAGATCTAATGTATTTTTTGGTTAGCAATCTAGTTATTAACATATTTCTACAAGCCTTTATCTTAGTAATTCTATTTTGCCAAATATGATAATTTCTAGGCCCCAAATAATGGCAGAAGAATTAAGTTGCCACATATAAGGTAAGGGGAAAAATTCTATAATCTCGTAAAGAACCATATTATTATATTTCGAAAGTTTGTATAGAACAATATCGTATATTTCTTTAAAAATTTATGCGGTATAAAATTTTAAAGTATAACAAAGAATTTTTTTAACTAGTTCGTACAATTTCACATAAGTATTAGTCTCATTAAAGAGTGCAACAACATTTAATAAGGAAAAAAAAGAAAAAAACCAAAGAAAGTTGACGGTGGGAATAAAATTAGGCAGAAGATCTTCTATTCTATACCTTGTGTCACTCCTTATCACATCACTTAATGAAGTATCAAAATAAGATAATTTTAACAATTTATTAAATGATATAATACAAAATATCATAAAATATGAGATAAAAGATTCTTAATGCTAAAATTACAATGATCTCACCTAGGGCTAAAGGGTCGAGGGAGGCTCCACCTTCCTGCACAATAAATGTGAATCCAAACAGACAAAAACCTTTTGTCGAGTAAATTACAAAATCTTACTCCATTTCTCTCACAAAAAATTTAGTAGTACCATGCATGAAATCCTCTGGTAGTCCACCCTTTTCACTTTTCAGAATAAGCCTTGTCTGTACTGTTGCCGGTTGTCTCCACTGCAATCTTGTTATTTACTGCTATTTCTTTGTCGAACTTGGCCTTTCATTTACATTTTTTTAATACAAAATTTAAAATGAAAGTAAGTTTTTTTTTTTTTATTTGTTCGTATTAATGTATATTACCAACACATATTTTTACGACTTATATTAGTAATTATAAATAGACTACCAAACATAAAGATGATAATAGCGAGAGTTGAGGTTTAACGTTTTCATGATTCGATTATCTTGTTTAGCATCTAATCCAACACTTGTTAGTAATTCCATTTACACTAATTATTTACTATTGCAACTTATAATTTGCCTATCTCTCATTATACAAAAATTAATCTTATTTAACAGACGTTCTTGACTGTTTTAGTTCTGATTGTGTTATAGTGCATTTTTACAATAAATTTTTTTTTTTACACAAAGAAAATTTACCAAAGACTATGTAAAAAGTAGCAAGACAATTAATTATAGCCTATAGGCAGCCATGCATATCTATGATTTTTTTTTTTTTTTTTAAGTCATATCTAGAAAAGTTAGTAGTAACAGTTAGCTTTTATTATGTTTTAGGTATGCATATCTAGAAAAGATAGTAATAGTTGCTAGTGTATTATCACTGCATTTACTTGATCACAGCCGGAATCAAACTTAATTACAACTTAAGCAAGTAGTTGGAAAAATCATTTTTAGAACTTCCACTTTGTGGGGAGCATCATTATTGAACTTACTTTGTTGGTTTCTTTTCTTTCTTTTTCAAGTTTAACACATACTATCTTTTAGTACCTGTATTACTAGTAAAAGTAAATTTTGAGCCAAAATATTTAGTATTAATTATTAAATTTTACTAATATAGAAAAAAAAATTGTCATGCAAATAGATTTTAGTAAATGTTAAGACTTGAAAGGGAGACTACAGACAGGAGGCACAAATAAATTCTTTTGTGGATCTCATTTTGTTAGAAACTAGAGAGTATGTATAATATGTATAAATTACGTTTTAATACAATCCTGTAGTACATATGGTACCTTTATATAGGTGTACAAGAGAATATTATAAATTATCTATACATGATAACTCTTACTAATCAAAACAATTAGATTAGTAAAGTAATTACCTAATTCACTGGAGCAATTAAGAAAATTATATCAATCAAATATTTACATACCATAATTTAATAATTCCATATCTTTGACATCCCTTACAAACTCAATATGGTAATGGAAAACCAAATTGAATTTGAAACAAAACTTAAAAATAACAAAACCAAAAGAACCCGAAAGCCAAAAATTGATAGAACTCGAATGTTGAAAATAGAAAGAACCCGAAAGTTCAAAATCGAGAGAATCCGAAGGTTCAATATTGAGAGAAAATGAATGTTGAAAAACGAGATAGAACCTGAAGATTCAAAATTGAATAAACCCGAAAGTCAAAAATTGAGAAAAATCCGAAAATTAAAAGTAACAGAGCCGAAAGTTGAAATTAAGATAATCAAATATTGAAAATCAGGAAACCTGTTAAGGTTGAAATCAAGAATCGGAATAGAAGTCAAAACTAGGAGATCCAAAAAATGAAATCAAGATAACTGAAGATTGAAAATCAGAAAACCAGAAAGTTGAAATCAAGAATCGGAATAGAATTAGAGTAAAATATATTTACAGAAATCAAGAAACAGAGCAGAATTGGAGCAAAATATATTTACAATGACATCTCAAAATATATTTACAAGCGAAAGCTCACATACCATGTCTCAGATACCATGTTATAGATGAGAGAGTATGCACAATATGTATAAATTAGATTTCAATACAATTGATACATAAGACGCCTTTGAAAATTTATATTATAATAAATCTTGTTAATCAAGATAATTACACTAATAAAATAATTACCTAATCTAGGGGCAATTAAAAAAATTATACCAATCAAATATTTACATACACCATAATTTAATAATTCTATGACACATCCAGAATAAATGTCATAAATTTTTTAATTAATATTTATCGACATCATTTGAACCCATTAAATTAAAAGTATCATAAAATTTTTAAAATAATATATGTGAATGTGCATTAAAGAATTAAATACACTTATTATGAACCTAATTTATCGAAGAATTTTTCTAGTCACATCACACATGCACTTTTAATTTTTCACGTAACAAATTTCTTCAGTTTATACGCAATGTGGGTCCTCCTATGCCGCGTTTATGTGTCGGTGAGTAACAGAAGATGACGTGTCGGCCGTTGTATAAACACGCTAAAAAGTGCGATGCAGCTTATAGATGCTCTACACATCTAATTTTTCATTTTCTCATTTTTTCTTTCACAAAAGTTATTAAACTTTTTAAATTTTTTTTTTAAACTGTTTTCAAAGTTAGTATAAAATATAAAATTGATTCTCAAGTGGGATTTGGGTTCTTTGGCTTGTCTCTATGTGGAAGAAGAAACCAAGAATGGGAGTTTTCAGAATTCACGGGTGTAATTTTTGGTAATCGAGCAAATTTTGGTTGATCAAGATGACCAGATAATTAAGAAATTAGCTCCACACTTGATAAAGAAAAACCATAAAAGCACATATGTAAATTTAATCATCTTTGTATAAATAAATAAAAAATGAAAAGGTTTTATAATCATATCTTGTTAGAGTGTTATTTCTTGGTAAATCATTAATTATTACTGTTTCGTTTAAATAGTTATTATTCAAAATATTAATTAGAATAATGATTGTAATAAAATTTTGAATATAATGTATGTAAAATAAAAATATAATTAAAATACATTAAAAAATTATAATAAAATATTATTTAAAAATAATAATAAAAGCATGAACAGATTATAAATCAAGATGGTGATTAGTATTGTAAAGTAATTAGCACCGATCACAAATTTTCAATTATCATTTAAAAATATACGACGAAGAAGTCAATAGTATTGCTAAATGTGAAGTGCATCTTTAATTATGTCCACTAGGTTTTGACCTTCTAGTGGCATTTTTCAAAGGGACATGAAATCGAAACAAAACCTAATTAAGACCAAGTTAGTAAACCGAACTAGTACATATGAATCTTGGGTGTTAGCTTTTCTTGTTATAGTCAAAATAGAGTAATTACACAGATAAGAAAGTTTGAAGCCTAAGGGTATTCACAGCTAGCACTGTCAATATTGTCGAACAGGTCCAATCTTGGCTTAAATGGTTCCATAAATAAAAGGTTGAACTTTATATTTAAAGTGAGTCGGACTGAATTTCAAATTTAAATATTATGTCCGATTCAATTGTGAGTTAAGTTTGACTATAACAAGTTCGATTCGATTAAAACTCGATCCAAATAATAACTAATGTTTTTTTAAATTAAATAATACTATTTAATTTTATGTGGATAAAGATTAATGATTCTAGTGTCATATTTACTTGACTAAACTCGGGTTATTACTTCATAAAGAAAATAATAATCCAGTCTCACTAGTCAATTTAATTATAATATTGCGATTCAATAGTTAATAGTTATTTATTGAAATAAGTAGTACATATTATTTTATACTGTGTTGACAAGGTGTAAGAAAAAAATAAAATTTTAACAAATAACCTACAAAATTTTTTGTTTAAATAATGTAAACTATAACTTGAATAATTTTGTGAGTTAAATATAAAATGTATATTTATGAGTTTAAATTAGATCGATTAAAATCCGAATTTGAATAAATTTTTAAATCTAGTTTGAAGTCCAACTCACAAATTCAAATATCCAATGGAAAGTCCTAGTCACAGCTCTCAATTTAGTACTTACTGCTCAATCTCAACATTTTGACTATGGTCACTGGTTGAAAGCCTTCGTAGTCGCGCCTAGAAGGTAGGATATGCTAATCACCCAATTCTAACATATTTTCATAAAATAAAAAAAAAGGGTTCACATGAGTTTATAGCATATTCTATGTTACATAAACAGTTTTTATTTGACCAATTAGTTCTCCAACTACTCTTTTGATAATATAATCGAACAAAATCCTGTCTTAACTTCATTAAGAACAAATCTTAACTATTCATTTCGTAATATAAAGTGAATATAATACATAATTATTAAAATAATTTTATTATTTTTTAATCATTCAATGACTTACAAAAGAATTTGAGTATGGCTGTCATTCTAAATTAATTTTGTACCAAGCGTCGGCCACTAAAATCAGCTATAGCTGCACCCATGGTGGTCCTCGGTCCACCTGTAATTTGGCTTCATTATGCTAAATTATAATTGTACAAAGCCTCCAAAAGTTATCTTTACAAGTATAAATTTTTTTTTTTGGGTAATAATTTACAAGTATATATGCCTAGTGGGATAGCAAAGTAGGAGATTTATCAACTTGTTATAATTAATTGAACATCCGAATCAATCTTTTGCACCTTGCTTTTCCAAACTTTTTAATAATTCCTCTTTTTTTTTTTTTTTAATTTTAAATTTTTCGTCCTTTTGTAATTTGAAAATTATGTATAATTGGTCAATGCATGATGGAAATTAGAAGAGGACAAATCGTGTTACGTGGATGTGATAACATGAGAATCGTTGAAAATTTGTTTACAACACACACAGCTTAAACCCGTTTTTCATGTTTTAAGTTTTTAAATAATTATTGTTCGTACTCTCACCGATTTGTAAAAAGTATTCGCATTAAAATTATGGTTTTTTTTTTTTTTGGTAAAATAAAGTTTAAGAAAACAGTAGATTACATCTATTTTTTTCGGGTTAAGCAGACAAATTATCGATGCATATTTTAGCAGTTTACTGTAATTCTTATATAGCACTCATCAACAAAAAATTGAGGGTAGCAAAAGTTGAACTTATTTTGAAAATTAAGTAATTAGAATTTTGGCACTTATTTTAGTCTAATTAAAAAATAAAACAACTCTCCAACTCAGTATAGTCACTATACTGATTTATTTTGGAGGTATTTGATTTATGATTATAAAAGAAAGTAATGATAATCTAATTAAATTCATATATGTTGTTTAATTAAATGCATAAAAATTATTTTTGAAGAACGAAAGTGTTAATTAGGAAATATATGATAGATCAATACGTCTGTTTAACTGTGAGATGACATTGCTAGATAATCTTCTCTATTTATTTTTTTTTTCCAGGTGATAACTTTCCAACCATTTCTTGACGATCATAGCAGCAATGAAGCCCACACACTTCTACATCTGCAAAATGATGAACGGCTAAATAGATCCATTCCGATCAGATGTGGACTAGACTATGGACAGAGATGATGTTTTGGCATCATCTTGGAATTTATTTTGATATTCATGTAAATGTGGACATGTTTTATGTCTGTATATATAAACGTGGAATTATTAAGAGTATGTAAGAAACTTTTAATAGTTTTTTGGAAATTATTCTGTTGTTCTAAAGATTTGTATAATAAAATATTTTATATTTTAAAAATTTGTATTATATAAATTTTTAAACCATAATAAGATTGTAAAATTTTTCTGAAAGTGTAATATTAAAAAATAATTAGTTGTATATGTTACTTTAATGATATGTTTTCCCCTCCAAAAATATTTTTCTTATATATTTATATCCCAACATAACATCTTACTACTTTTAGTATAACTATCTGTAGTATAATTTATCAACATATAATTCGTTGACGTTAACTGTTTATGAAAAGTTATGAGTTGTTCTTTTTAAG
Source organism: Cinchona pubescens (assembly GCA_025175665.1). Classification (NCBI taxonomy): domain Eukaryota; kingdom Viridiplantae; phylum Streptophyta; class Magnoliopsida; order Gentianales; family Rubiaceae; genus Cinchona; species Cinchona pubescens. The sequence goes on from JANKKI010000285.1 coordinate 348,213, forward strand.
TTAAAAAAAATACTTTAAACAAAAGTAAGTGTAAGGTTTCTCTTGAAAACAACTTTTAATTTATCTACACATAAAAAATAACAACAAGTTTTCAATTTTTACCTCAAATTCTTTTTAAAAAAATAATTTTCAATTTTTATAAATAACTTTCAAAAAATAAGTCCAATATATGCTAATCAAAGCATGGTATAGCTACAATGAATATGGCATTTCGCTATCAAAGAAAATGAATACTGAATGAGATGTACCAATGGGATGCCACCATCATCAGGCCCACAAAACACAAGATTCTCAGGACTAAAAAAGGGCATGTGGTGTGTTTTAATCAGGGCAAAACTACGCCATGTTGAGTTACTTAGCAGAAGCTTTTTTCAAGGGCCATTTCATCCAATTATGGTAAGCATTATTTTAATTGCATCATGTGAAATGTGGTTTCCTCCATACCTTTTTATAAAGTTTTGGCATTAGCTGGAAGTAGGGAAGTTCGTGTTCCTGATTTATAGTTGCAAGCTCTTCCTAGCTAGCTAGTATCTAAGCCAAACAACTAACTAAAACAATTGGTTGCAGAAGTCAAATCTCAAACAAAGTAACACAAACAACACAGAATAAAGAAAATGATTAATTGTGGGTGTAGAAAATTATTTACGTCAAATATATATAGATGCATGTCATATAAAAGTTAATAATAACTATGTGATTTGTATCTAAGTTGTCAGTGTAAATCCCACAACCAATTATTTAAATCAACATAGAATAAAGGAAATAATCAATTAAAGCGTGCATAATGTTTAGAAATCCATATAAACTCCATAATTTGGATTGATTAACTTGGAAAAACTAGTAAATTCGAGCTTAGACATATCCATACCTCAAAGACTAAAATTAACTTTCGACATTTCAACTCCTGTCGCGTATATGGTGTCTATTTTCTAAGTCTAATATGTTCCACATAAACATTGCACAAGATTCGCGATAATTTTGTCCATATGATTGTGAGCCAAACATATTATAAGTTTATTCAAATGATTTTACGCAAGGCCATGTAGGGTTGAATTGTACTCTAGATCTTCTATCTCACTTTGCGTGTCAATTATTGTCTAATTATTTGGATACTTGATAGTTGACATATATATATATATATATTCTAACTTACAATTATTTATTATAGTATACATTATGAACATACAATAATTAAAATAAGAGATTGATATAAAAAGTGTAATCGAAGATTTGACGACGTTGAATTGAATAATTGAATTCTCTCGGTACCTTTTTTGTTGATTTGTAGTGAGAGGTGGGAAGTAGTAATTCTTGTGTCAGATCACGAACAAGTTGTGGGCTTACTAAATTGAAGAAGACTGATCCACATAACACGTAATGGGCTCCATAATGAGCAATAATGTCACATTAAAGAAGCCCCACCCTGCAGGTTTAATTTTTGCCCAATTCCTTTGAACCTAGTACTCCTCAGATTTTTGCAGATTTTTGCAGATTTGAAGACTAAACACCTTAAGAAGCCATCATTCATGACATGTAATATAATATATACTCCTTCCATCTCAATTTTTTTTTATCGAAGAGTGCAATTTTATAATTTATAATTTATATAAATTTATTCAATAAAAGTAAAATTTATATCAAATATTAACACATATAAATTTAAAATTTTAAAAAAGTCAAAAAAATCTTATGTAAAACTAAACTATAAAAATTTAATATATTAACCAAAAAAGTCAAATAATATTAGTATCAATTTTTGTTTTTTTTAAAAAAATATAAGTACCAATATTGGATTATAACGAATTTATTTCACACGCAATTGTGACACTGCCTTCGTCATTTACGTACCCCACTTTCGTTAAAGCTCTGGTTTGCATTTTATCCGTGTGAAGAAATAATGAAATTTAAACGACTTCCTATTTTTCACTTATCATCTGCGAACATATATGACTTAACTCCATTGTTCAACATATTGAGAAACAACATCCAATTTTCAGATATATTAGTATAAAGAGAATGAATTTGTAGTAATTAGTGCACAATGAATACATTTTGTAGGGATGAATTCCTATTTATAGGTTTTGTACAAGGAGTAATTAGGAATCAAACCGAACGACTTAATTTGATTATTTATACTTATGCCCTTAATGTGTTTTAGTGTGCTTGATAAATGTTCATATTCTGTTGGTGGACCAACTTATATATCATCAGTATGTTAAAAATGCTAGAAAATCAACTGAGCAACAAAATTGCAGTAAACCAAATCAGAATTTACTCTAATTTGTATTACGGGCATTCCCACTGGGCGTCAGGGATAAATAACGTTTTTATTGGTGCCAAAATTTAAGAAAATTCCCCTCTCCCCCAAAAAAAACACCCACCCCAAAAGTCCCTTTTGAAAATCAGATATTTTTGAATTTTTATCTTATAGTTCTAAGATGAAGAATGGACTAAATAGAGAATGACATCGTGAATATTATGTGACCGCAAAATTCCTTTATGACTTAAGGGTAAATTCTATATAACAATAATTAGGCCAGTGATGCTCTATTGGTCTGAGTGTTGGGCAGTAAATCACACACATGAGCAAAAGATGAGAGTAGTAGAAATGTGAATGTTAAGATAGATGTGTAGGTACACTAGGATGGACAAGATACGGAATGAACATATTCGTGAGAAGATTGGAGTAGCTATTGATAAGAAGATGAAATAAACACGCTTAAGGTGGTTAGGTCATGTGTTAAAACGACCAGTAGAAGCGCCTGTCAGACGAATAGATTTTAGAGAGAGTAGTCAACATAAGAAGGGTAGAGGAAGACCGAAAAAGGTTTGGTGGGTAACTTATAGGAAAGATATAGCCCATTTAAGAATTGAGGAAAATATGGTCCATGACAGAGTGTAATAACGTAGTAGGATTCATACAGTATACCCAACCCTACTTAGTTAGATTAAGACTTAATTTGTTTGTGTTTGTTTGTTTTATGGATTGTTAAGAACTGCAGATATATGATAGAAGAACTAACAAGTGACAAAATCTTTTTGCATTCCAAATTAAGCAAGAGAGATCGAATTACTAAAAATCCCACCAAACAATTGCAACATAATGAATTATGAGAAAAGGAAATAAAAATTGTTCATCAATTAAAATCTAGGGCCACTAGTATACTGATCAATCTTCATTACATCTTGATAGAAAGGTGAAAACGCAATTTCATCAATCTATTATTTATTACTTTGGTTATGTGTCATGCCCACGTCTTATTAAATCATTTTGATAGTTTGATGGTATGATTTCTCATATAACTTCATAGTTATTGGGTCTGTACACTAAGAGTCCCACATGAAAACATACGCAAACCTTTCTCTTTTGTCTTGTCACATTTTGTTCCAACAGAAGGACCAACTAGCAATGTGTCTTTGAATTGGCTCTGTTTGCACAAATATTATTTAAAAATATTATTAAGTATATTATTTAAAATAATTATTATAATAAATTTTGAAATGTGATATATGTGAAATAAAAAGTAATTGAAAAATGTATTTAAAAATAATTGTAAAATATTATTTGAATAATAACAAAATTAAAAAAAAAAAAAAAAAGTTCAAACGGAGCCAAATTTGCCTTTGCCTATATGTATTCTTGAAGTAGGGAGGATAAAAGGCTAATAATAACGTATATTTTAACTCATTTATTGTGATACTGAATCGTAACAAAACAAGAGACTACAAACAGGAGAATATGGACAGTGAGAGTCCTCAAAACATTTGTTATTAATCATTTTGGAATTTTGAGCAAGCCCGAAGGTCAATAGCAAAATGAAACAATTCTTAAACAAAGTTGTTCTGCAATTACATGCATACTTAAATTTGTTAAATTGTTTTTTGTTTTTTGTTTTTTTTGGGTGGGGAGGGGGGTGGTTTAACATAATGGAGAGGAATAAGTGCGAATTAGGTCTAAAGAAAGGGTGTTAATGACTCGTATCGATCGATTCTTATAGTATCGGATCCTTATCGAATTCGTGTTAGAAATCTTGAATCCGAACACGACCTATTAAACTTTCATGTCGTGTCAGGTCATGACCCATTTGTTAACAGGTTGATCTGACACGACTCATATAACCCGTTAAACTTTTTCACTATTTTAATAATTACTTAATTTATCCAAATAATATGGTAACCCATTAATTTATCCACTCGAATGACATAATAATCCATTAACTCGTTATTATTAGGATTGGCGAGGGTGTGTTTGTTATATAATAAGTATTAGGTTAAATTTCATAAATATCCTAATTATTTATTGGGTCGTGTCAAGTGACTCAAATTCTAATGAATTCAATGGGTTGTATCGGGTTATCCGATATTTTAACGAGTATATCGAGTCAACCCGTGGGTTAACACGACACGACTCGTTTAATTTTCGATTATTAACAGATCGACCTTATAACAACTTAATTAAATTCAATCATATTTAGACTTGTTAATTTCGTATCAAGTTCGTGTGTATTGTCGTGTCATGTTCGAAATTACCACCCCTATCCAAGGACACATCTTATGTATGTGGTTTTTACAAAAGTAAATTTAATTAAAAATAAAATTTATGGTTGTTATTTTATGTGTATTATGCAAAATCTTTTTGGGGTGAGAGAGGCTCGAACTCTCGACCTCAGGATAACTCAGAAGCTATGAGACCTACGCGCTAGCCAACTGCGCCACCACCCCAGTATGACAGGATTTTGTAACCACAATACAGTTACCTACTAGTACCGAATTCTCCACTAGTTAATTACACTTTGCCCCTTTGTAAACTTTATTGTGTTCCGATTTGCCCCTTGGAAAAAAACTTATATATATTTAGTTCCTCCGACTAACAGTTAAAAAAAAATCATTAGTCAAAATGTTAAAGAGTGACACTTAATTACTACTAGTGAAAAAGACACCAAGAGGTGTGCAATTTTTTTTAAAAAAAATAAAATAGAAAGTGGAAATAAGAGAGTCAGCTAAAAGTCGTTAGTGGGTAGTTAGTGGTTAAAGATATCAATTGACATTAATTATGTAGATAAGGGTAAATTTGACAATATATATAATGACATCACACCAAACTTTTGCTCATGCTTTATATATAGTATAGATACTACACTTGTATACTTTTAAGGTTAGTTATAGTTTACAAACCTAAAATAATAAAAAATTATATTTTACCCCCAATAATATTCTAAATTTCCACTTTATCCCATTTAAGTTAGATAAATGCCCGAATAATTTCTTATTCTAACGGGATTTATTGTTACCGACTAATTAACATGTCACTCTAATTTTTCAACACCTATATGATGATTTTTGATAGATTACTTAAGAATTTTAGAACTAAAATTAATGTAATTAAAGTTTTAAATTAAGTATCAAATATAGTCTAAATTGTGTATGTTTTAAATTTTACATACCAGCCAAAAATGAAAATCAAGATTTTGTGATGGGAAAGATCTTAGCTTTCTTCAGGGAAGCAGCTCTAGATAATAAGAAAGAAGAGTAGTCCGAAGTGCAGCAACAATTGAACCTAAAGGAATTAAGGCAGCTAAAGCTAAGAGTTGATGTAACCGGACATATATTTCCTAAAAGGAAATAGCAGAAGGTTTGTACAGATCCTCCTAACTTGATCTCAAATTTATAAGAAAAATGAAAAATTTTTTTTTTTTTTGGGGGTGAAATTTTTGTATTATTTTTATTCCATAATATATAGAAGTCATTATTGATGCTATTTTGTGGGGAATTTATAAGTATTTTATTAATTCTAATTATGTATAGGGAGAGTGTGTCTATGGGTCTCCCCATGTTCTTTAGCATTTTAGTAATTTTTGACTAGTTTTATGGCTAAATTTATAATCTTGATAAAGTTCAAGTTTCGATTTGTTCATTAGAAAATTTTTTGATTTTGGACCAAGATAGTATTGCTATTGGTAGATTCTGCCTTTGAAATCATCTAATAAACTCCCTGAAACGCCGTTGTTCGCAAGATCAATTTACTAGTAATTTTATCAAATAAAGGATAAAATAAAATTTTGTACAACATATGGAATAAAGTGAAATTAATCTTAAAATTATATGAGGATATTTTAATAAATTTAAGACTCTTTTAAGACTTACCGAGAGATACTAAGATAAAGAAAATGATTTATATTTGATTTTTATTGATTTTGAAAAGGCATACGATAGACTCTCTAGAGAATTTATGTGGAGAGTTTTAGAAAAAAGAGGAGTTAGAGTAGCATATATAGAATCAATAAAGGATATGTATAGGGATATAGTTACAAGTATGAGAATACCATAAGGGTTGATATGAGAGTTCCCTATAAATATAGGTTTACAGCAAGATTTAGTTCTAAATCCTTATCTATTTGCATTGATTATAGATGAACTTACAAGGCACATACAAGAGGAAATACCATGGTGTATGTTATTTGCAGATGATATTGTGTTAGTAGATGAAACAAAAAATGGGGTTAATGCTAAACTCGAAATAGTTAGAGAGAGACAGTTGAGGCAAAAGGATTTAGAATTAGTCGATCAAAAACATAATATATGGAATTTAAGTTTAGCAAGGGTGCAAGTAGGAATGGAATAGGAGTTAGTATCGAAAATCAAGAGATACCTAAAAGTGAAAATTTTAAATATTTAGGATCAGTTATTCAGAATGATGGTGGTAAAGATCGAGATGCGACTTATCGGATACAAGCGGGTTGGACTAAATGGAAAATGGTATCGGGAATATTATGCGACCGCAAAATTCCTTTACAACTTAAGGGTAAATTCTATAGAATAGCAATTAGGTCAGCGATGCTTTGTGGGTCTGAGTGTTGGGCAGTGAATTACACACATGAGCAAAAGATGAGAGTATCAGAAATGCGAATGTTAAGATGGATGTGTGGGTACACTAAGATGGACAAGATATGCAATGAGCATATTCTTGAGAAAATTGGAGTAGCATCTATTGATGAGAAGATGAGAAAAATACGTTTAAAGTGGTTACATTGGTTATGTGTTAAGTAAAGTAGAAGCGTCTGTCAGGCGAGTAGATTTTAGAGAAAGTAGTCAATATAGGAGAGGTAGGGGAAGATCGAAAAAGAATTGGTAGGTAATTTATAAGAATGATATAGCTCATCTAGGAATTGAAGAGGATATGGTCCATGATAGAATGCAATGATATAATAAGATTCATGCAGTCGACCCTACTTAGTAGGATTAAAGTTTGGTTTGTTTGTTTTGTGTTTAGGACTCTTTTTTCTAATATTTTAATTAACTGTTGATTTTGACCATTAGTAAAGGGGGTTACATGTACATAAATTTTTTTATGGAAGATAAATTGAGACATAATCAAGTTTACATAGAGTAAGGTGTTAATAACCCCAAGAAAATTAATCCTTTGAATGGCTAATCGGTGAACCAAGTGAGAAAATTAAACAGAAAAATAAGAAAAAAATTATGATTTTTAAAAAAGCTTAGAGATAAGTTTTTAATATTGATATCTTTTAAAAGCTTAAAGCTTTGTTATTCACTAATTCACTCGCCAAGGGTCGTCATTTTAGATTGCTAAATCACAAACACGCTAAGTCACCAACTAAATTATAAAATTAATGTTACTATAGGTAGGGATATGAAAAATTTTATATCGGTCAAGAGCGCTCAGTAATTGCTCCTCAATCAATGGGAGTCTTTCATTTGAAGTGGAGGGCTCATATTTTTGAAAAATAAGAGAGTCATTCTATTCAGAAAAATGGGTTATGCATTCTAAATTGCAAGCACTTATTGGTTGAGGAGTAACTATTGGGTATGTCCCGTAGTTGCTCATGACAAAAACAAAAATTTCGGTAGGGTTATATATCATTTGGTTATATATTATTAAATTTTATCTACTATTCGGTTATTTTGTTTTTTTTTTTAAAAATCTATGTTCAATACCAAACCATACTTTACCTAGGTCGGTTTTATAAACAGAAACATTATTTTTTTTGGTAGTTTCTATTATAGGTTATTACAAGAAAAAAAAAAAAAAAGTGCTTTCGAACTCTGGAAATGCACAGTATAGGCAACAAGAATCTTTTTGTCCATTGAATCCAGAAACTTTTGAAAAAGACCAACTCTAGGCCCTTTACTTTCTTAGGAACCTGAGCTTTGAGGCCAATTATTTCTCCAGTCCTCTTTCATTTCCGTCAATAATTATCATTAAGGTGAGGAGTAGCTAAAATAATTATAATATCTGCGAAAAAATTGCTCCAATATCGTTTGAATTTATATATCTAAAATAAGGACAATTCTACAGTTCAAACCATTCCATTAATTTTAAATATTTATATAATATAAAATTTTAATATACATAATATAGTATCTTATAAGTTTTTAAAGTATAACGTGATTGTTCCGTTATAAGATCATAGAATTTTATCTAAAACAAAGTCTTTTCTTTTCCTTTACCAAATTTAATTTAGGGAATACGATCTCTTTTCATATGGGTAAGGTTTCACGATCCACAACATAAGGCCCGAGCCCAGCTTACTCTATAATCTACTACTGGACTAGTCCAAATTATAATCCATCGTAAATATCTGTGTCATCTAGCAAAACGGTTAATCGCCTTTCAGTTGGGAAAGCAGGATTACTTCAGTGATAGTAACCATATAACTATATAAGCATGTGAATATTTATAATCAAAGATGAAGGAAAGAGAACATATTCAATAATAATAATAATAATAATAACAATAACAATAACAATAACAATAACCGTTCATGAAAACTTTGTGATATTGTGTAGGAGTAAGTTTTGGCTACTCACTTTGTAATACAGAGTGAGTATGACATTCATTGATATTACTAAAAAAGCAGTGAAACTTTTACTTTTCAATCATCCAATACTCTGTAATACTCACTCCGCATTGTAGAGTGAGTAGCAAAGAATTTTTCATTGTGCTGCGGAGTGAGTAATAAAGAATTTTTCATTGTGCAGTGTTAGGATGGGTTATCAGTGCATAATGTTCTTGACAAGTTATCAACAAAATTTAGAAGAAAGGAAAGTTATCTCTAATTTTCCTTTCTCCATGGTCAAGACGGTAAAATGTATTTGGTTATTGAGTAATTATTAAACATTTTAATAATTGTTCAAGAACTAATGAGAGACTCCGATTTGAAAAATGGTGACCTTTCTATCTTTATTAAAGTGGACCACTCAATTTAAATAGATCCCTTCCATTTGTTATTGAGTAACTAATAGTATCTCAATAACTACCATAAATTTTGTTGGGTTAGGACAGCCACGGGTGCATAATGTTCTTGAAAATTTACAACTTACTCTTGCACTCTAGATATTGTCAGCTTAATGTCCATCGTTGACCAATAGTACAAAAGAATTCTTACCATATTTGAGGGTTAATGCATGTTACATGAATTGATTTACGGTAAGTGAAATGAACTCTTTTATTTATATTTGTTCATATCATTTTGAAGTTTATTTTTAATGAAATAGAATGATATGAATGAATATGGATCAAGAAATTTATTCCACTTACTGTAAATTAAATCCATATAAAAATTTCCTAATCATATTAGAAGATTAATGGTTCTTATTTGTGTAAGGCAAACGTACTAATGCTTCAACTAGATTATATACCATGGCAAAAATTGCACGCTAATAATTTATTGATCAAATCAAATGTCACTCTTAGCACCAAGGGAATTGGAGCCCATGTACCCCTGTTCCACTCAAATTAAGAAATAGGATGTCCCTTCGACAGGAACATTTGAAGTCTATTGTTGTTTGGGCCCTCAATCTTCTCATGGTGGTCGACAATGTTTGCTGGCCTTGGCTTATCAACAGGTGCTATCAAGCATTGTTTTTTATAATATGATGGCTATATAATTACTAGTTTAGTATTTTTTTTTTTGTTCAATTTGCAATTAATAATTAGCAAACACAAATGACTTTTAGGTGCTACAATTTAATTAATTATTAGAAGATCAAGTCTACATCTAATTAGAAAAATCATGCTGACTGATATTTAATTAATAATCATACGTTCAAGTGTCAGCTATACATGGGAGAATGAGACTAGGACTTAAACACGTTCACAACCTAAATTAAGAAATTTTCTATAGAATTGGTTGGCAAAAGCATTTCCTTTTTTGCTTTTTTTTTTTTTTTGTTAAATTGATCATGACACACTTAAAAGTTAAGGATGAAAACAGTAGGATTGATACATGCATGTTAAAATATGCTTAATTTCAAAGGAAAAGGAAAGGTATGAAAAGGATAAATACAAATTTAGGGGTGTTTAGTTTATGGGTGGAATGAAAAGTAAAGTTAATGATATTCACAAACATTGTTTGATTGAATATTCTAGAAATCACTCCATGAGAATAAAAGTAATAGAAAATGTCTCATTCCACTATTCATTTGTGAGTAGAGTTTTAAATTGATTAACTTATTAACATAATAAAATTTATTCTGATTTTGAACTAATAAGTAAGAGAAATTGACACAACTCTATATTAATAATAGGATTTATAATTTTTATTTTGATTCGAATTCCAAAATACTAACCAAATTTACAACCAATCATTCGATGCTATATTTGCAACCAAGATTTTAAATGGAAGACACGACTATTACTTTAGTCGATGTTTTTTACCCCTTCTAATCATTACTATTTCTATAGACTTTGGATGGGGTGGCATTATTGTTTTGACAATCGCAAGAGTTGAATCTAGACGAATTATTATTTAGCCAAGGGTTATATACTTTTACCCTTAAATCAACTTTTACTCTCTTTTGAGTTGATTGAAAATTTTGGTTGTTTGATCGGTATCTCGAAAGTTTCCTAAGAACTTAAACTTCGAGAAGCAAGTTGTGTACCAACATGCATGGTAGTTGGTAGATGGAGACACAATGATGCAAAGCCGAGGTGGATGTCGCTCAAAATTCTTGAGCAACCGTTATAATTGCCATGAAAGTATATATATGCATCTAAAACTGTATAAGATACTGCTTGTAATTAATTGCCAACAACTCAGCATAGGTAGAAATTATCCTAATGTTTGCGAAATGGTCTATAAAATTATAAATTCTCAAAGATTACTTACAAAAATTAATTTTCGTGATAAAACCATATTCTATTATTAACGCTGTAATTTTAAATATTTTATTTGTTTTTTGATGAATTTAATTACATATAAATGATTTTATCACTTTTTATAAATTGTAGTTGAAAAGTTAATGCTACAATTTTAGCATCATCGTGCAAATTTGTACAAAGATATACATTGTTTTGTCATTTTTAATTTCTTTAAAAAAAGAAAAGAAAATGTCGTTCTAATGAGACGAAGAAATCGAAAAATTCTTATCTAGTGACTCTGTAATGTCACAACTGTTGATTACTCTGCTCACAATAAGGAATGAGAAGCACAAATATGACTAGAGAAATTTTATATCGATCAAAAGTAATTATTGGGCATGTCTAGTAATTGTTTTTCAATTAATGTGAACCTTTCATTTAGAAAGAATGGAGAGTCCATATTTTTTAAAAATAAGATGGCCATCCTATTCAGAAAAAATAAACCTGCATTTTAAATGGCAGCTTCTCGGATTGACTGAAAAATAATTATTGAAGATATTCAATAGTTGTTCTAAACCAAAATAAAAATTTCCAATATGACTATGAGAAATCAATATATTTAGATATTTGTTTTTTTTATTTATTTTCTCAATGCAGTTCCGCATAGGATTGGGGAAAATGAACTCTGCATTCTCCCTGCCAAAAAAGGAAAATGCAGCCTTATACTTTGAGATTAAAAAGCCAGATTATTTCATAGGTTGGTGTTGGTTTGATGGATGATGGACCTAGACTGCAGTGTGCGTGGGACTCACCCGTGCATACTCTGTGCCAGAGAGAAAAGCGTGCTTTGAACGTGTGACTTGGGACTGGTGAATTTTTAGATAGATTGGTTTATGACAACTAGCATTAGGGGCGGATTCAGAAGTTAAACTTTGGGAAGGCAAAAATTATAAATACATATTTTTAGAAAGACAGTTTTATAATTTTTATAAAATTTTACGAAGTAAATTCTAATTTTTTTAAAGGGAATTATTGACAAATATAAATAAATTTTTAAAAAATATAAAAAAAATCAAATATTTTTGAAATTCTTGAGGAATAAGATTGTATAAATACATATATAAGGAATACTTTTTTATATTCTCTAAAATTTTTGGAGGGACAAAGTCTAATTTTTAGAATAGTATAATAATAATTTAAAAAATTTTAAGGGAAGAAAAACATAATTTTGAAAATCTTGGGGTGGTTGCCCCTCCCCACCCCTTATGATCCGCGCCTGGCTAGTATGGACTTTTTGGTCTAGATTTAACCACATCAACATAAAGATGATTATTGCAACCACATCACCATGAAGATAATTATTTTAATAAGAGTAGAATGATGTGATTGAATTAAAATCAAAGAATTTATAATACCTACCATGGATCGGTATATTTAACAATTTCCTCTTAGGACCATTGCAATTGAGTGATTGCTCATGCAATTGTTTCTAACACTTTTAACGGCAAGGGACTAACCGTTTAAATAATGTTAAAAGAGTTTTGATGCATACTTAGCTACCAGTATGTTAGGTAGATCGGTCCCAACAATAGATTTTGTACTTCAAATTAATTTTATAAAATTTTATTTATATTCGTTGGTATTAATTATTTTATAAGATTTCATTTATACCACAGGGCCTGTATGTTGATTAAAAAACCAGAGTCTACTAACTTATTTTCCTAGCTACATACGTTATCAGTTTTGGTGCATGAGAAACCCTACAAATTTTGCAAGATACACATAGTTATCCACAAATATTATTGTAAAATTGTGATTGGACACTAAATACAAGTTTTGCATGCTTATGAAAAATTCTGAAAAATTACATTGGCAATATTTGTCTCTTAAATACTTGGGTACACAAACCTACCTAAATATTTCTTTTTAGTATGAGAGGCTGGAAACTTAACTTATCCTGAGGAAGGAAGAGGGAGATAGTTTTGGCTACTTTACATTGTGAAGTGGTTAAACAAAATTGTTAGACGCTATAAAAAGTAAGGAATGTCTTTATTTTTTCTAGTATCCGAACAATTATGTTGCTTAATATGTAAATATGGAGTGAGAATCATAGACCAACTCGTAGGAGGTAGGAGTGTTCATTGATGAATTGTGGGGATCGTGTAAGGAAAGGGTAGAAGAGAACAGAAAAGAGAAAATGTGAGAGTTGAATTATGAGGAGAGAGTTATGAGGAACTATTAGGATTTAGACCCATGAACCCCTAATTTATAAACACATGTGAGGGGCTTGCCATTAATGAGGTTGCAACGTAAGTATTACTAGAACAAATATCCATAAATATGTCAAGTACTAATTCTGAGTATCATCATTAGTCCCCTCAGTTGGGTGCCAAACTTCAACGTCGGGGTTGAGCCGATAATAATTATTGAAATCTCCCGTAGCTCTTTTCTTGACCGTGATACCGAGGTTCGGTATCCTTAGTTGTGATTCTCTGAACAGAAATGCATATTCTCCAAACTTAGATGTATCTTGATTCGCCATAATCACCTTCTTGTACTTCGGCACGTGCTTGCGCAGCGCATCTGAGTCATTTTAAGTCCCCATTTCGAAACCCAAGAATTTTTCACTTTTCTCTATAATGGCGAATTGTCTCATAAAGCTCGTTATTTTGTAATGATGATTCCTCCATTAACCCTGTGGCTCACCAAGTCCTCATGTATCATAAATGCATTTACTGCGCAGTATTTCGTTTTCCCTACCTATCCTTTAATGCCTTTTAAAAAAAGACAAATCGGTTTTTAAGTTTAGAACCGGCTTTTAAGTTCAAGACATCCAATTTTCATTTCTGCCCCAATTAGAACATTCACCTTTTTACTTCCCCCCAAATTAAGGCAAACTTTTCATTTTCCCCTTGATTAGGGCAAAATTTTCATTTCTCCAAACACGGGTCCAACAATATTTATACACCCTTACCTTGCAATTTTTCTTTTTTCCCTTATTTCACGCCTACAATTTCTTCTCAACAAACTTCTTCTTCCTGCAACTCCCACTCTTCTTGCAACCTTCATTCTTCCCAAACAAATTCCCTATGCTTGATGTCTCGAGTTTTTATACCGGCCACGCCTGTCTATCGTGCGTTTAATTGCTGCTCCCCATCCGTTTTTAGGCTCTTTTTCAAGTTTTTCCAAGTCCCTCTTCCTTCCTACGCTTGTCAAGCAGTCATGGCCGGTACGTTCACTCCGTCCTCACTCATTAGCACTCCTCAACCCCCTTCCCCTATAAATGAAATTGATAGGCTATTAAACCCTTTTAATGAAACCCCTATTGGTCGTAGTCCCTCTAAATTTTCGTAGCGAACCTACCTCATCTGAGCCTCCTCCAAATGACTACCCCGAATTTCAGACCCTAAACATCCTTAACATCCTTGAGCCTGAAGACATCAAGACCCTTAGGGATAGGTATTGATTGCTTAAGAACATACATATTAAATACCCCACTGTCGAGGACCAAGACCCTTTGCACCCTCCTGGTTACTTAACCATTTACCAAGAATAACTTGAGGCATGTTTGAGACTCCCCGTAGCTCTCTTCCTAATCCAACTAGTCATTCTAATCGTTGGGATATTAGTGTATCCCAACTGGCCCCCAATGCTATTAAGTAATTGCTCATTTCCATTTTTTATGTAATTCTATGACATTTCTCTTTACTTAGATACTAAGGTATCTATATTTAACCTTGGACTCGACTTGCCTTATTTTTTTGAAATACCAAACCCCAGGTCTCAGGTATCTATATTTAACCTTGGAGTTATAATGTCGAGTTATGACTTGTTTATATTTACCTTCCTGAATGGACACATCCAACATCTTTGCTTCCAACAAATCCAAATTAGTTCTCAAAACCTCTTCATTTTGCTCCAAATTGAATAAGGCTACCTGAGCTGATGGTAACCCAATCTCAGCAGGAATAACAGCTTCAGAACCATAGACTAGGCTAAAAGGTGTATGTCTATTAGTTGTTCGTGGATTAGTTCTATATGCCCATAGGACCCTAGGTAACTCACAAACCCATACATCTTTAGCACACTTTAACTGAATTTTGAGCCCTATAAGAAGTCCTATGGGTTCTATTACAAACCTTTGTGTGTCAATTTGCTTGAGGGTGTGTCACCGAAGTGAAATGCTATTTTATGCCAAAATTAGAACAAAAGCCTGTGAAAGGTCCTCCCTCAAACTATGTCTCATTATTGGGAATAAGAACAGAAGGAATTCTGAACTGATAAATAATATTTTTTCAAAAGAACTTCTTTATTGATTTTTCAGAGATAGAGGCTAAAGATTTGGTTTCGATTCATTTGGTGAAATAATCAATTGCTACCACCAAAAATTTCACTTTACCTACCCCATTCGGTAGCAGTCCTAGGAGGTCTATTCTCTATTAAGCGAATGGCCATGGGTTCTAAATTGGGACCATATCCAAGGTTGATCTTTGCGGAACAAGTACATGTATTTGGCATTGGTGGCACCTCCAAACTGAGTCATCTGCATTTGAATGTAAAGTGGGCCAGTAATACCCTACAAGCAATACCTTACGAGCTACGCTCCTCGGCCCTATATGACTTCCGCATATGAATACATCTACCTTCATGAACCTCCCTTAGCACATAATTAGCCTTGGTGGGACCGAGACACCTTAGTAGTGGGCACAAGTATGCTTTCTTGTAAAGAACTCTACAAATCAATGTGTACTTCGCAGCTTTATATTTAAGCTTTCTGGCTTTGACCGGATCTTCAAAAAGTTTATTACTCTCCAGGTAATTTATTATAGGTTGCATCCAACCAAGATTTGTATGGATATCCATGATTTTATCCACGGGATCGATGGACCTTGAATCTTGCACTTTTACCAGGATTTCCTTTGTTAGGTATGAGTATATTGTCGAGGCCAACTTAGATAGCGCATCTGCATGAGTATTTTTAGTTCGGGGAATTTTAAAGAGGTCTGCTTTTTTGAACTTTGACATCCAACTTTTCACTTCGCTTAAATATTTCTTTATAATCACACATCGGGTTTCATAGTTTCCCTGACTTTGATTTACAATTATTTGTGAATCACTGTATATCTTTATAGTCTAAACCCCCATTTATATGGACCATTTTCATCCCACATATGAGTACCTTATATTCAGCCTCATTGTTCGTTATTAGAAATCTGAACCTTAATGCATAAGTAAGATAATCTCGCTTTAGAGACCTAATTATGAAACATGCACTAGCTCTAGATTCGCACGAAACTCTATTAACATGCAATTCCCAAGTAAGGTTTTCTGTTAATTGGTTCTCCTTGGATTGATCTATTGACATTATCAATTCTAACTTTTTTGACCTATGATTTTTAGCAATGAAATCCATTAGAACTTGTGCTTTAATGGTTGTACGAGGCTTGAACTCAATATCAAATTCAAATAGCTCGACAGATCATTTTAGCATTCTTCTTGAGGTGTTAGGTTTACTCAATATATTTTTCAAGGGAAAGTTTGTTAAGATAATTATTTTATGGCTATGGAAATAAGGTCTTAACTTCCGAGTTGAGATCACAAGGAGAAAACAACTTTTTCTATTAGAGAATAATTTTTTTATGGCCCTTGAACAGGCATCATACTTATGAAACATGTTGGGCATTGATTGCTATACTCATCATTCTTTATGAGAATCGAACTGACCGCCTAATCTACAATTGAAATTTATAGACACAAAGGTTCTCCTTTTTGTGGAGAAACGAGTTTCGGAAGGTTGTTCAAATATTCATTAAGCTCTTCGAAGTCCTTCTGAGATTCTTTTGTCCACTAAAAATATTCTATCTTTTTGACAAGTGATAAAATAGTAACCCTCTTTCGACTGATTTTGATAAGAATCGATAGAGTCGCCATTCTACTAGTCAGTCTCTTAACCTCTTTTACCGAGGTGAGAGTTTTCATGTCAATTATAGCTTTAATCTTTTCTGAGTTGGCCTCAATTCCTTGATAAGAGACTATGAATCTAAGAAACTTTCTTGAGGGGACCCGAAAAGTGTATTTTTTGGGGTTCAGCTTTATTTGAATTGATTGTAGTGTTTTGAAAGTTTCTCTCAAATCATCTGGTGTTTCTTCACTGGTTCTGGCTTTTAACTACCATATCATTTATGTAGACCTCCATGTTCCGACCTATATGCGATTTAAACACTTTATTGACGAGCTTCTAACATGTGGCTCCTGCATTTTTAAGTCCAAAAGGCTTCATAATATAGCAATATGTGCCTCAGTCTGTAATAAAGGAAGTTTTCTCTTCGTCTTCCTTTACCTTAAATATCTGATGATATTCTTTGAAAGTATCTAAAAAATGTAGAATATGAAACCCTACAAAGGATTCAACTACAATATCAATCCGAGGTAAAGGGTAACTATCATTTGGACAGGCTTTATTAAGATCAATAAAATCTTGGCACATGCGCCATGAAGAGTCTTACTTTGTTACAAGAACATGATTACAAAGCAAGGTCGGATATAACACGTCCCTATAAGTTTTGCAGCTAAAAGTTTATCCACATTGGCTTTAATAACCAGGCTTCGTTCTGGCCCAAAAAAATGCTTCTTCTATTTTACCGATTTGTGTGCTGGGTCTGCTCCAAAGCACATATTCTCAATGACCTCTCGGAGAATACTAGGTATACATCCTTGTATTCACAGAGAAGTCTGAAAAAGAGACCCTTGAATTCTACTGAAAGAATAGCACAAATTTTTATCTTTTTGTGTGGGAAGTTCAGGTCCAAGGGAATTTCTTCAATGGGGATCCGAACTTGTAGAAGTATTAAGAGTTGTAAAATCTAAATCTGGCAAGACTTTTGTCCTTAGAGGTCGGTAAGCAACATTATTATTAGGATAGACAATGTAGTTCACTAGTAGTCTTCTATTGGGATAATTCAGTGTATCCATAATTTTTGGTTTCTTAGAAGAGAAGGAGTCCGAAACATTTGAATTCTTATCCTTTTGGGATTCATACATTTCTCTTTTAGTTCTATTAGACTTCTCACCTCATATGAATTCTGAGGCTCTCTCCAGAAGCTCGGAATAAGTATTGGGCATCCTTTTAGTCAATTTGGAATTAAAGCTCCTAGGTCGAATGCCACTGCAGAAGGCAGCTATTAAAATTTTCTCATCAATATTTTTTATTTGGATCACTTCATCGTTTGGTCAACAAATTTATTTAGAGGTCGTCTTACTTTTACTTGATGTTCATGAGATGTGAGGTGTCTTTTTGTTTCACTGATTTACTCCATAAATGCTTGAGAAAGGATTTTGCCAAGTCACGAAAAGTGGCAATTGAATTCAAAGGCAACTTCTAGAACCATTTCTGTGCGGGTCCTCGGAGCATTGTGGTTAACAACTTACACCAGATGGCGTCACTGTAGCCGTGAGACTAATCATAACCACTACGTGTGAAAGATGATCCGATGGATCAGAATCACCTTTATACTTGTCCAGATCAGGCAACTTGAAATGTTGTGGCAAAGCTCCGTTTTTATTGAGATAGTGAACAGATCTTTGTCTATCTCCATCAGAATTGAAATATGGGCCATCAGGTTGTTTTTTAAAAAAAAATTTTGGATTTTGTTTTCAAGGCTTTGTTCTTCGAGCTGTTTTAGAATAGAGCATGAGGAGGGACCCTTGTGATCAGTACTTTTATAAGATTGTAAGACAATTCTTTCATGGGCAGGTATTCTTGTAGGTCTGCTAATGGCTGTTTGTGACTCCTCGGATCAGTCATCTAAGTGAGACCTTATGATTTTGTATCTTAGGTCGTTTGGACTTACGGCATTCTCAGGCTGTTTGCTAGGACGCCAACTAGGTATCCGTTATTGCTTAGCTTGGTGTGTTTCTGCTCGGTTTGACCGATCAGATAGCATGTTGTTTTGCGTTGCATCACGAAGGCTTGGAACTCAAAATGATTAGAAATATACTTCAGGACATTGTTTTGCTTCTGTTGTGCCTCATTTGATGTTCCAAAATCCCCCACTTCGTCATATTGAGGTAGAATATGCAGATTACTTATCCTAGCCTTCTTGCTAACTGCATGTCTTGTACCTCAGTTCTTGATTTCTTCCGAAAATGAAACTGAAGCTTGAACTAGCTGAAATGAGTGAAAAAAGCGATAATTTGCAATTCCCACAAACGGCGCCAAATGATGAATTGTGGGGATTGTGTAAGGAAAGGGCAAAAGAAAGAAAATATGAGAGTTGAATTATGAGAAGAGAGTTATGAGGAACTACTACGATTTAGGCCCATGAACACCCTATTTATAGACAAATGTGAGGGGTTTTATGGCCAGTACCTTGTTAGCTAAGCCAAGTCTAAATTACATAAATGTTCTTAATGTGGTTACCACGTAAGCATTACTAGAACAGATATTCATAAATATGCCAAGTACTAATTCTGAGCATCACCATTCATTTTGACCGAAAACCATTGAATTGATCCATTTTGAGTCGTACAAATAGGATACCCGAATCGGCTAATAAAACCAGGTCAGGTATTACTTTATATTATTGAGTTGGGCGGCGAGTTAAAAATTTGTGATTCGACGGGTACCTAACATAATCCATATACATGGGTGACTTTGTAATTTTGTATTGTGCCCTAATATTAATAGATTTTTTCTTCTTCCCTACCTATTCATGGGGAAGAAGTATATGGGTAATTAGCAATGTTTTGAAAATCGAACCGGAAGAGCCACCGGTCCATCCAACTATGTATCTGGTTTGTATAAAAATTGGACAGAACCAGTATAAAATCGGTTCAACCAGTTTTGGTGATTTTTTAAATTTCAGAATAAAAAATGATTTAAATAAAGAGAAAAATTAAAAAATCGTGAAATAAACTACAAAATGACAAAATATTAAACACACCAAAACCTAAACTATTAAATTATTATTTTTTGATCTTATTTATACTTATTTTTGTACAAATTTTATTTTTCTTATTAGAAATTTGATCAGTATTTTTGAGTAGTAGAACTATAATTATCCATAAATAGTATTTTTTTTTCTATTTTAGATTTTATATAAATATATATTTAGGTCATTTTAAATTATACCACACTTTAGTAAAAAAAAACCAAAATTAGTGAACCGGCTGGTTCAACCGCGAACCGGATAGGCCACCAATTCCATGCCTGGTCCGATTTTCAAAACATTGGTAATAAGTAGTCTCCTTAGTATTTTTTTAATATATTGAAGTTTTGACATTAAAAAATATAATATTAAACCGGCTTGATTATTTGATCATTTGACTTGCTTTCACCAGATACCTTATATATATGAATCAGATATCAAGTCATTTTTTTCGACTCGGTATAATCAAATAGGATCAGTTAATAATCATATTGACTAGGTACCCAGTCTTGAACACCACTAATAGGAGGGGAGACTAGAGAAGGGATCAAGAGACATTCTTTACCAGTAAAAGAAAGTAGATTTTTATCCCCAAAAAAAAAAAAAAAAAAAAAAATGGATGAAATCCAGCTCATAGTTGTCAAAGAATGACAGGACCCTACGTGGAGAGGATTGCCAGTTCACGGACTTGTACAGTGATCTTAAACATAAACTAAGAGGACTCTTTAGCTGTATCCTCGTCCCAAACGTTGGCAACAAGCTTAGATACTGACCACCACATACCAACACCCCCCCCCCCCCCTTCCTCTCACCCATTGCTTTGCGCCTGCTCTGCCTCTCAAAAAAAAATCTCTTTTTCTTTCCTCTCTCTCAAGTCTCAATACTACGTGCGTCTCTGCCTAATTTGGTGGCCTCAGCTAAAGAGAGAAAAAAGAAAAAGCTGTATAAGATCATAGATAAAGCTGTTAAACTAACCAACCATCACAACAAAGCTTTACAACAATGAAATAACAAACATGCGCTTCCAGTCCAGCCCACAATGGAGAATTCTTCAATGTCATACATGTACTGTACGGACTATTAGTATAATATCGTTTTAAATTTTTTATCTCACTCTATATATGTTACGTTTTTATTACTCAGTACATGTATTTTGATATACAAATATTTATTATAACAATATACGTGTTAAATATCCATAATGTGTGATAAGAAATTAACAAAGAAAATAAGATTGAAAGATTCAATCACGTATAATATTCATATATGTCCATGCATTCATCATCGATTTTGGAGTAATTGTGGACAACCAACATGATATATGGTATTCCATTAACGTAATTAATTAAGAGAATGATGATCAAATAGGTCAAATGTTATTGTTAAACATGCTTGACTGGTCATTATCAGTGTATATAAATCAGACCAACTTTTCACTTTTTGACAGCCGACCCAGTGCACCCAGTGATACCTTTTATTTTCTTATCTTATTATCTGAGATTAATACTATTAGATATTATAGACATAGGCTTTTTCTATAGGATGAAAAGGGGTCGATCTAAACTGTTGTTTCAGTTTGTTTCGGCTGTTAGGACAGTTGGCTATTTAACATTCTATCATTGGTAAGGAACATGATGTCATAGGGGAATATTGGTTGGTTGATTAAGGTTTTGGACTAAGATTAAGCTAATTTTTGTTGTGTGTCCAATTTCGCAACATTTATGATTTATGATGTCTCGGTTACGGACCCAAATTTTCTACCGTTTATTTTGAAGTTTTAGGTTAGCGGGCGGATGAAATATATGATCTTGTGTACGTTGAAACTATTTGGAAGTTCACTAAAATTTTCTTCTTAGGCTTGTAAAGTTTTCGACATGACATTATATTTATTTTCAAATGTAGAATGGATATCAATACAATTGGAGCCCGAAAGGGCCCCTTGGCTTGATCCTTCACTATCTAGCCATGGGTTAATTAGATGAGATACTACATGATCTCTGCTCCCCTTGTAAGTATGATGGATGTCCTGAGTTTGATCCTTCTTGGGATCAGATTTAGTGTATGTTGTGTGATAAATATCTGCACTCGAGATTTCTTTAATCTGAATCCATACAATATGAATGTGTCTTACAATTAGGAGCGTTTGTGAATTGGGTAATCGGTTCATATGATTAGTGAATATACGATCCGGTTATACTAGGTCAGGAAGAATCGATCCAAATCTGGTCTATAGATAGAGTTCCTTCGGGTACTCACCAAAAGTAAGTTAAATGATTGGCTATCTTACTCAATCTATTTAAGATATTTTTTTAGCTTAAAAAATTTTGACGATTAATAATACAAATAACCTTGCAAATGGGAAGCTTAGATGGAAAAAATTCATTAATGTTAATTTCTAATATGTAAAATTACACAATTAACAATGTATACGAGTCAAGTCAAATACTAGCCAGGTCGTGGATTATCGATCCACTATCCGATCCGTTAATCTTAATACTTTATCCACTATCTAACCCGTTTATATTAATCGATTTTGATACTCTTATTTTTACATTTCGAAATGAATCACATCCGTGGATATTATAGGTTAGTGGATCAAAAGGATCACCCTACTTATAGCAATTCCTACTATTATGCAGGAAATAGGTTACAACAAACCAAGATACCATCTCTTCGATCTCTCAAATATCATGGCCCATAAGTTGTGATAAACTCTTCTTACAGTGATATACAGAAATCTTCTATGAAAATTTGCTGAATAATGGATAAATGCTTATCCATGTTGATAATCATCTTTGACTAATATTCCATCTACCCACTAGGGATTCGTTATGGTTAACCAAAATGATGGAATATGATTCTTTCAGCTCGATCCTTGATTCAAGTGGCTCATCCAGCAGAGGGTCCACATTTCGTTGTATAGACTCAACGAAAGGTACATATGCGAGATATAAAGTTCAACAAATTTCAAACCAGATTTACATATAAAAAAGGGAAAAGGAACAATAACTACAAGGACGTAATTAAGTATACCATTAATTAGTCAATTAAGAATTTGGAAGGAAACTAGAAAGTGTGCTGAGATCGTTATTTTAAGGTATAAAGACACAAGATTTAGCCCTAACGAAAATATTTAAATAAATTTGATTTACAGATATACTTGTAAACTTTATGTGTATTAAATAAGTTATACGAACAATATAATATCAAATGACATGAATGTATCTCACAAATATATATAAGTAATAGACATTTGATATTGCATTATTTATTTAACTTATTTAATAATATAAACATTTACAAGTAGACTTGTAAGTGGAGTATAATGCAGGGACAGGATGGACAGAGTCAAAGTGCTCTTACTCACGCAGCTGATCATCATTGGATATACAAATTGAGCCACAAAGCTCAACTTCCCCCTTTCCATTCTCAATTCTTTCTTTCATGTACAGCAAATAAGAGTTTGCACCTGTCGGATCACTCACTTTCTCTCTCTCTCATCCGCCATCAAGCTAGGCATCAACTCATCAACCCTCTATTTTTTTTAGCCTTCTGCTTTTAGTTAAGGAACATTTGATGCAAATACAGACTAGTAAAAGCAGCAAAACACTCTCCATCCCAATATCCATCCATCTCTCAAATTTTTTCTTCTTTCCATGATCATATTTAGTGAAGAAACCAGGCAAAAAATCAATAAAAAGAAGTAGCTATATGGTGGTTTTGGTTGTTTAATTAAATGCCATAAATGGCTAATTATCAGAATTATCGATCACCATTTGGTGACACAACTTACACAAAAGTATTCGTTGGAGGGTTAGCTTGGGAGACACCTACAGATGTAATGCGAAGATATTTTGAACAGTTTGGAGAGATTCTTGAGGCTGACTTTCACGTTATCATCACAGATAAGAACACCGGAAAGTCTAAAGGATATGGATTTGTGAGTAAATATACTACTAGTAGTTTATTTTATTATTACCTTAATTAATTAATATATATAGTCACATATTAATTCCTAGAAATATATGTGATTATAACTTAATTACTTATATAGTTCTTGATTTTTTTTTTGATAGGTAACATTTCGTGATCCTGAATCAGCAAGAAGGGCTTGTAATGATCCGAATCCGATGATCGATGGAAGAAGAGCAAATTGTAATATTGCTTCATTAGGACGCCCTAGACCTTCACCACCTCGAGGTACATATACACATTAATAATGAATTTACTATGATAAACTATGATACAATATCACGAGAAATTTATACTGTACAAATATTTAAAATATAAAGGGATAATTTCGTTAATTGAGTGTAAAACTCCCCTAAGATTTTTCTTATTTTCTTTGTATAAATTAAATATTAGGGAGAACTCAAGGTGGATTAAATCCTTATCAATGGATGGAGGAGGAGTAATGGGGCAGCAGGGTGCTTCATCATCCTATAGTGGAGTTCCAACACCAACACCATTGCCTCCCCCACCACCACCTGCATATGTCTATCCACCATATGGGTTAGTAATAAATTTTTTTTTTTTTTTTTAAATTTTGGATTCAGTTTTGCTTAATTTTTTTGGGTTGAATCAATGCCATTCTTGCCAGTTCATATAATACTGATAGCTAGAAAATGGTCCATGTGAAAGTACTGCAGAAAGAAAAAGATGTAAATGGCAGGTAATGCCAGTCGGATCGATCGATAAATTTTCGTGGATAAATTGTCGTATTCTTATAATTTCCAAATAATAATAATAATAATAATAATAATAAAGAGTTGTATAGATAATATGAGAAATTTTATTGAATGCAGTTGGTATTGGCAGATCAAACAATAAATAAAATGGCGAGTGCAATGAGTTGTCAGTTGTAATAACGTGTAAACCTTGTTTTTACACCTCTTATCTAGCTGTATAAATATGCATAATGTCATCATCAATGCAAGAAATGATAAGATTATGTGATAATGATTTGCATTAAGCTAGAGATTAACTAGCATTTAGGCAATTAATGGATCGATATTGTTATTGTTACTATTCGTATTTATTTAAATTCACTAATGAGAAGTAGTTTAAGCATTAATGCATATACTTGTTGATATAAATTTTACATCGACTTTTAGCTCTCGTAATTTAGTGCAGTTTATACTATTAGGTGAAATTAATATGAGGCATATATGCTTAACAACTATCAAAGTAAACGTCGATCCGACTAAAGTGTAAATGTAAATAAACAAATTAAAGATTACCATAAAATGTTCGATATAAAGGTCTTCTTCTCCTGCTTAATCATTGTGATTCATGGATAATCACCTGTTGTTAGTGCCTTTACACGTTATTGAAATTGGCATAATCCTGCAAAATCATCCTTCACTAGGACATAGCATAGTATTCACGGTTCAAAGTCGTAATATTGATCTCTATATCACGATCATACTGATGATATTCTACATCAGTCGTGATAGTTAACAAATCGATATCAGACAACAAATTTATTTAAAATCATAAATAGTTATTTATAAATTAATTATAAAAAATTAACTAGTTAAAAATATGATTTATATTATAATTTTAATTTATATGCTATCATCTATATAGGTCGATGCCACGATATCAAAATTATACATACTAACTAGTCTTTGAATTGTGATTGTACTCATGCGAAAATTGATAGGAACATAACTTTTCTTTGAATTATTAGTCAATAATGAATTATCATAAATTTAGATAATGCATTTTTTTCTTTATTCAAGGTAATTTATATTCATTTTTAACGATGCTCACTTACGAAAATACACGCACAAAAAAAAAGAAAAAAGAGAGAGGGGTGATAATGTGGGGATATATAATAACCCTCATAAAAGGTGAAACTATGAGCACGAATTTCAAGGAAAGCTACTTATAAAGTTGTTCTTGCACTCATTGAGAACCAACTGTTGTTGTTGTCTTCTTAGGATTTTTTATTTTCAAATGTTATTTCGAGAGAACAAAAGTCACACATTCTAATACATTGGTTTTTGATGAATAATGCCAAAAGGGTCTATTAACTATATAAAAAAAAATGTCTTAATAATTCAGTTTATGAAGTTATTAAAACATTATATAGGTCATAGAACTTGGTAAATAGACAAGAAACAGAAAAAAAGAAATTTTAAAAAAATAAAAAGACCCTAAATGTGTATATGCATTTTGTTTCCAACCATTTATTTTTCTAATTGGCAAATATGGTAATGCCCCTTTTACCGGTCAAAACAGTCTTGTGTTGTTGTATTATTGGCTTTTTACCATCTGTCATTTTCTCTGTGTGTGTGTATTTTTTTTTTTTTTGGTGCGAGTGTCTTTATCTCCAAGTCTCCAACAGTCCAACTAATACATGTTTGGAAAGCCACATGACCCTAAAAGTTACTCAGATCTTCCCTTTCTCCAGTACATATAATATATATTTTCTTGTTTACAGTTTATACTAAAAAAATATTTCCTTTTCTTCTAGTTGGAATAATTCATTCATTAAACAATGAAAATGGACAAGAGTATCAAACACCATGTTGCACTAAAATAACATCTTAATCTCTTCATTCTTTTGACTATTTTGTTGAGTTGGAAATAATTTTTTTTTTTTGGTTTTTAAACTCATCTTTTTTCTACTTTTTAGTGAATCGAACTCATAATCAATAAATCATAGACAATGTAATTTATTACCTAAACAACATTTCGTTGTCGAATTGAAAACATTTAATTGCAAGGTATTGAAATATTCTGTGGTTGGCAACTTTATCTAAGAAATGCATGAAAATTTGTAGCAAGACAACCACCATCCTCTCTGTTTAAACCTTTTGCCGCGCCTTTCTATTTTAAGTCAACTTGGAGAGCATTGGAGCCTCCGTTCATGGCCAGCATGACTGCCGCATTCAGCGATGCAAATATGTCAAAAGAATCAGTTAGGAACGCGGTATTAATCTTAGTCAGTCGCCCACAATTAAGCAATTTTATATGAATTAATATGTTTAGATTCGAAACTAGCTACCAAACACAACTAACTATCGAAAGGTTGATGCATGTCCTCCAAATATTTTATATCCTTGTAAATCTTAATTGGTAGTAATAGTCTAGGATATTATGTTCCTTTGCCAAACAACTACTTTTATCTTCTTGTGCTCATGTTTTTTGGTACAAGAAGCCCTACACTAAACAGACACTCTCTAAGCTACTTTTATACTATCATAATGAGTAGGGACGGACACAATAATTAGATTTAAAAGGCAAGATTATACTAATATATATATATTGAAGGGATTACTTTATAATTTTTGTAAAATATTACGAGAGTAAAATATAATTTCTCTGTTGGTGCCATAACATTTTTTTTTAAAAAAATCTCAAATGATAATTTTGAATATTTTGGAGATAAAGCTATATAAACATATATTTACAAAACACGTACTTTTCTATGAAGAGACAAAACACAAATTTCAAATTTTTGGAGTGGCCACCCTGCACATCCGCCCTTGAATATTGATCACGAGAGATAGGAATTGTATACCCACGTCCTCCAGGTCCCTGGCATGATATTGCGAAAACATTTTAGAATACAATTACATTTGGATTAATCTTACATATATTATCGGTGTAAAAAATATTTATATCATCGGATGTGAATACATATTACATGTGTAAAAATGACATCTAAAATTTAAATAATACACGCATGATATACATTCACACTCAATAATATAAAAATTTGCTATACCGATAATATATAAAAGATTAATCCATTATATTCTAGTACATGTTAAAGATTAATTAGATGGTCTCCCAATTTGTTTATAACTAGTGGTTTTCATACACATTATTGTTGTACACGTTAACAGATATCTTGGCTTATTCGACGTTACGTAAAGATAATTTGCATAGTGAATTTCTAAATAATTTTGAACTATATATCATCACAAAATACCAGATGCAATTATACTTTGTTATTTACGATGCCTAGCCAGTTTTGAAATGTTATACAATGACTTTTGGCTATCATATTAATTACTCAAGCATAGTACATATAGTTGGCATGCACCATGACACTTTATAAAGGACATATAATTGCCAATGTCATGGGGAAAAATTGGAAAAGTGGGTGAGTAAGCTGTAAGCTAGTTATTTTTTTTTTCCTTTAAAAAGAAGAAGAGTGTGTAAGTTGACTTACTAAGCAAATTTCCATTGATCGATAAGTTGTTAATAGATTTACTCAACTTTTATTTTTGTCCGTGCAATTGTATTCTTTTCCCTCTATTCGCTCTGCATGTTTTTGTAAGGACACTGTAT
Source organism: Cinchona pubescens (assembly GCA_025175665.1). Taxonomy (NCBI): domain Eukaryota; kingdom Viridiplantae; phylum Streptophyta; class Magnoliopsida; order Gentianales; family Rubiaceae; genus Cinchona; species Cinchona pubescens. The sequence goes on from JANKKI010000285.1 coordinate 376,548, forward strand.
GCAAAGGTCAAATTTAGTATCCCAATTATCATAGAAAGAATACTACGTACTAATTTGTAGCTTTTCTTTTTGGAAAAATAACTTTTATAGTAGTTCATATTTTATATTTATACTTTTTTTTTTGTTCTTTATGTTTAAAGTGATGTATTGTAGTCTCTTACAAATTCAAAACATACTATTTTAGTTCCCAATATAATTACGGACATATTTTTGATCTGAAATACTCACATGCGTATTGAATATAACATTTTTAATGGCAAAACTGATAATAAATAACTTTAAGTACTAAATTATTCCTAAAAAAATAGGTTTGGGGCTGTTGCAGTAGTGGTGGCGAAGGAAAAGCATTGAGAAAGGGGAACATAGGTGGTGATGGTAGGGGAAAAGTTTAGGGTGGTAGTGAAGGAAATTTTAGATAGTATCGTTTAATATTTAAAATTTGTATATTAATAATTTACTCATGAAAAATGAAAATTTCGATACGCATGTGAATATTTTAAAATTATCCGTGATTATATCAAGTGATCAAAATAGTGCATTTTAAATTTATGAATAACTAAAATATATTATTTTAAATATAAAAAATTCAAAAAATATAAATATAAAATGTAATGGGCCATTAAGATTAGTTTCCTTTCTCCTTATCATAATGTGGATGAAATTTGTCACACGCACAACTCATAATTGTTCTAACATTTTTGTCATTTATTTTCTCCCCCACAGGTACGCAACTTACCCACCTGAATACGGCTATCCTCAAGTTAGTACTCCTTTCCTTGTTCCTTGACAATATATTTTTTGCTAAAAAAAAATTAAAAAATATTTATAATATTACAATTTAAGACCACTAATATTAAATTATTCCTAATTTTTAAGCGGATTTCATTTCTTCTTTTAGATTAGTTTTAAATTTGTATTCTCATACATAAAAAATCCTTTGTTATTTACCCTACAATGCAGGGTTAGTATTACAGACCGTTGGATGATTAAAAAAATAATAAATACTATACTTTTCAATCATCTCAACGATTGTGAAAACTTACTCATTTTGTATTGAAAAGTAAGTAAACAAAACTTACTCCTCATATAAATTACTTAAAAAATATATATATTGATGACAAAATAATAATAAAAAACAATAGCAAATAAATTTAAAAAAAAAATGAAATTAATGAAATTTTATCTGAATGAATAGTTTCTTATTTGACAGACAATTTTCAACCCACAACTTCAGCAACCTCAATACTATCATCAACTATATGGAGCTTCATCTTCTGGGCTTGGGGGGTCTCCATATTTTTACGGATATTCTGTGCAAGCAACGAGGGGAACATTTTCTGCAACCCCATCAGCACATCGTATCCAAGGGCCGTCCTATTTGTACTATCCTCCTCATATGGAAGGCTCCTTCTCCACTCCTCCCACTCCTCCCACTCCTACTACTCTTCCATTATTACACCCAACTGGGCATCCCTTTGCCTCTTCGACTGGTAAGTGCTCTCTTCCCTTCTATCCTTTTCGCTTTCTTTTGCTCGTCTCGATATTTGTGAGTGTGCATATATTGCACTTTGTAAGCACAAACAAGATTTTCTACAATCCACCAAAATAAAGTTTTAAGTAAATTAATAAACACTGAAAAATAAAAAAAAACACACGTTTAGTCACTGATTAGTATTATTTGTCGATATTTAGTAATAAAAAAATTGACGACGAAAAGTTCCGTGACAAAATGTTGTTATAGAATTCGTCGCTAACAGGGAATCTTAATTTTGTGACTTCCTAATTAGTTGTTACAAAAGTAGTGCCAAATAGTGAATTTCTCTTTTTTTAATTTTAGGCCATAGTATAGTATGCTTGTTGCATGATACATGAAGTCAAGAATTTAGTCAACCATCTCAAATAAAATTCTTTGTTAATCATTTTACATACATTATCGGTCAATGATAAAAATTATTAAATTATTTATTTTTAGATAAGTACTCTTATTTTATTTTTATACAGAATCGAACGACTACACTAATCACTCCGACTAGCAAATAATTACTCTCCTCTGAAATATCACAAATGAGAAATAGACATTACAAGTATATGGGAAAAATAAGTGTGTAAGGAATTGGAGGGGGCCACATACGAATTGTAACCATGTGACAATAGCTGTCCAGTTTATGCTGTGACACATCATGGCTCAAATGGGAAAGTCTGATGCCAGCGAGGCACAAGTGTAAACTAATAGTGACTACATGTGAATTTCATAGCTTGAGAATGGATGGTTCTGAAGTTGCAGTCAATCCAGTGGTTGTGTACAATGATGCCACAGCCCCACAAAAAGCATTCTATATAGTGGTTTCAATTTAATTGTAGTTTATTTATGGTACTCATAGGATCTTTGAGGCATGACGGACCAAAGACTAAAAGGTAGCCACCTGCTAATGTTTCTATTTAAATGTTTACATGTATTAAATTGGAAGATGCATCAAAAAAAAAGTTGTGCAGCCCCAAAATGTACGTTACATGCAAAAATATACCCTCAAAGTGGAGCTTGATACGAAGGCTAGTTAACTGACTTGAGCTTGAGTCGTTTGTGTGACAAAAGTCAATAACAATGACAAACTCAAACTCTTGAGGGATTGGCTTTACTATAGATGACTTCATGTTACAAAAACGTGAACAGATTTTTTTTTTTATTTTTTTTTTAATGGAATGGATAGTTGTCTCTAGAAGCGTGCGTGTTAAAAAGTATAAATATTTCACATCTGTTAGTCAATAAATTTTGAATTGATTAATAAGTTTAATGGTCACTCTGTTTATTGTTAATTAGTTTTAAAATAAAAACTTAATTATTTAATACAGTATTAGAGTTAGTTTTAAGTGGTCACACATTCATATATGATTTGAACTCTTTTACGTATTGGGTTTAGTCTAATGCTTCTCTTGTTGGTATTAGAGTTGACTTTATTGGTATGACCTGGCCTAATATTTCTCTTGGTTATGGTATTAGGTATGATTTCATGGATATCAGTCATGTCAATACTTGTATTAGCTAATTTGAATTTGATTTCTAATTTTCTTCTTTCAACTCACTTATGTGTGAGATGAGTTGTTAGTCAGAATCATGTGTGGGAGATGTTGTTGAAATATAAATATTCCACATCGATTAGTCAAGATATTTTGGACTGATTAATAAAATTCATGTATCATTCTATTCATCACAAAGACATGAAAAATCATATTCTTTAGTAGCGACACCCATTTTTCTAAATGGTAGAACACATTAACTTAGAAAAATTGGGTCTCCACCCTTTTTCTAAATGGTAGAAGGCATTAACTTAGAAAAAGTGGGTTGCACCCTAAATAAATAGATCTTGTTAATTTAAAAATAACTATTAGACATGTCTATTAATTTGTTCAAGACATCTATATTTTTTGCATGACATTTAAAGTTGCTCATTTTCTGCTAAAATGACTTCTAATGTCACAAAATATTCTATTTCATTTCTTATGTCAATTTTCTATCTTATCTTTTAGTTCTTCTCATATGTGCACATAGTAATATTTACAAGTCAGAGCACATGTGACATAAATATAGAAATCTCAACTCCCACAACTTATAAAACCTTAATAATTAACAATTTTCCATTACTAGCTTACCTTTTTATTAATAAATTTTGTATTTTTTAAGTTTGTTTACACTAATTTTGTTGTAAAATTTCTTGCCAGGTATTCACCAACTCCACAGCAAACTCCAACAACTACAACAGAGACAGAAGCTGGGCTGGTCGCTTCAGAAAGTCCAAATGCCTAAGAAGCCCACCAAAACATATTACCACATGACTTGGGGAAATCAAAATTGAATTGTTACTAATTCTCAATCTTGACAGATTATTCTCAACTATTCATAATATTCTTTTTAAGTCCGTAACTTTAAGCTATTGCTGTAATTGCCACACAAAGACCACCACCACCAACTTGTAAGTCCCTCAACTAGTCACAACAGCAATAGCATACAAAGACGGACTAAATCAAATTCAGGGCCATTTTTTCCCCTTCGCCAAGTAAAAAATTTCTTCATTCGTTTTTCTTCATTTACTTATTAAACTTATCTTTTAATATTAATGTATAAAAAAAGAGAAGGGAAGGGAAATCCCGAATCATCACCAATTGATCTTGTAATTGTTGATAAACTTTCTCCTTCTTTCAAGTGAAAATAAAATCTAATTTTTATATGGATTGGCAAACGTGTTAATATGAATTTCTATTAACGGCGTATAAGTTGTTGCAATAGGATAGACATTATTCACTAGGGCCAAAATTTAAAAATTGTGTTTTGTAATTTTTTAGATTTAAATTTTTTTTTTTAATTATACTGTTATAAAAACTAGATTTTGCTTCTTTTAAACTTTTCAAAAACTATAAAAGAATTATTAAAGAGTTAATATTATATATACTGTCGGTGTAAAAAATTTTCTACACCACAAGATGTGGATGCATAGCACATATACATTATTTAAATTTCAAATGTTATTTTTGTATATACGGCATGCATTCACATCTGATGGTATAAAATTTTTTTATATCAACGGTATATATAAGATTAACTATTATTTAAATATATGTTTAAATAGTATTGTCCCAAATTATTCGAAATTATCCTTTCCGCCAAAGTCTCTGATTTATTCATAGTTTGATTTGCATCAATCAACTTATACTCAATTCTTTAAAAATGAAACTTATTAAACTTATCTTCCTAGTATACACTTGTGCCTTTAATATAAATGTATACATATAAAGATAATGCTTAGTGAACTCTTTTTGCACCAAAGAAAGTATATAAATAACATTAATGTTGTACGCGTACGCCTGTGGATATATTTGATGCTAAATTTTTTCAAGTACACGTCTCTAAGTACCGAGTAGTTCAATACTTAGGGTTATCACCGAGTAGTTCAATACTTAGGGTTAGGTAACGATATCCAGAGCACCTGAGAAAAAAAGAGAACATGAGTTTTTTCTCAGGAAATTCTAATGCTCAAGTCAATTATTTTAGAATTCAGAACTTAAGAATTTAGAAATGTGTTGTTACCATTCATTTTTACTATTTGTACATGTAATTGATAGATCGGAATGAACCATATGCTTGAAATTAGTTAATTGACCTATTTAACCCTACTTTGACTATGATAATAAAATATACAAAATGTCCACGGTTAATCTGGGCTCGGTGAATCTGGGCTCAGAGCCACATATATGTTCATCATTGGACATATTATTTTGATGTAATTAGATATGTATACCAATTTTTGCATAATAGTGCAATGGTTCGATTAGTGATACAAGGTAGACAAAATCTTCCAAAACAATTTTGCATCTAAGCAATAAATTCACTGCTGCCTTCTCCCAGTGCTACATTGCCAGAAGGCCCACGCAATTGCTAGTGCTTAACATTGCTGACCCACGCAATGCACCTACAACGTATGTATGCAAGGAAATTCTATATAAAAAAACAGAGACATTCATTCATTCTTGACGAGAAGTAAAATGAGTCAATAAATAGCAATTTTAAGGAATAAATATAAATGTCATGTTCCACCTCCAATCTAAACGCATACATATACACAAGTGTCGTCGGATCTCCCCACCAAATCTACTTCCTCTGGGAACTCCTTGGCTCTTCGAGCAATTTCATGTGCAGCCCCATTGCCAGTTCCACGAATCCACTGGACAGAACACTTCTCCAGTTTTGTCATAGCCCCTTCTAATATCATTCACCGACTTCCCCGTACGGTGAACGATCCTCTCCCTCTCTCAATACTTGGGCAATGATTCCCTTCGCATCTCCCTCGATGACATATTCTAGTCGTTGCAACATATCAGCCAGCTTTAGCGCCTGCCTAAATGCTAGGAATTCCGCATGAACCGTGTCCAAGATTTCCTCCAACGTCCTTGAACTTGCAGCCATAAAAGTCCCCCCACATCCCCTAGCTACAACTCACAAACCACAAGCCCTATTATCCTTGAAGATAGCTCCATCAAAGTTTTATTTTCACTACATTCCCTTCCGGAGGACTCCATGTCATGACCCCTCTTATCAGATGATAAATTATGATTCTTTTTATTGGCTTCCCCTGAAACTCGTTAAAGGAATTGATAGCATAAGTTGTCAGCTTCAGCAGATCATCATTCCTTCCCTCATACATTACATTTCTATTCTTCCAACTTGCCCACCACAACATCACGCACCTCTCCACTTGCTCTTCAGGTAGTCTCAATATCGACAAAGGGATACTTCTCGGATCCATCCCTTTGTTTCCAGACTAGCAACTACCTCACCAGCATAGCTCAGCAACAAGATTTGCTTCGCCACTGGACACTCGAAAAACAGACTATCTGATTGTGTTCAGTACATTGTAATTTAAAAACTTGTAACATTAATTCACAACGAAATAATTCTCCAACAGAACTGTAGAACTTCTTTATAAGTAAGATCACCTTGCATGCAAAAATTTTCAGCACTAATCTAAGATATATTCCTTTTGCACTATATAGTTGCACTAGTAGCATGGAGGACTCAAGTTCAGACATATCTTTTACCTCGAGTCCTATTCCCTTGGCCTCTTCTTCTAGTACTCATGATCACAAAATCATCAAGCCCTTTAATTTTTGTCCAGACAAATCCCAGGATCCTCACGAATCTCAAATATCATCAGATCGTGAAAATAATCATACCTTTAATTTTTGTCCAGACAAATCCTAGGATCCTTACGAATCTCAAATATCATCAGATCGAACCATGCTGAAAATAATGACGAGGAAAAAAGAGGATGTTACTATAGGCTTACACAGTAGTCCTAGTTGCACCAATGCCTCCCCGAGTTCAAATGATCATGATTAAAAAGCGCAAAATTTGGCAGCTGATTTTGCGGCCACCCCATATTGGATACATGAAGTATTCACCCTAGAATAGCAACACGTGTCCTGTAACCCCTGCGAGAGTAATTCTATAATATAGCATTAATGCTATTGAGCATTTACTCAACCGAGTGATCAAGAATAGTCAGTCAGAAAACCAAGTACACCCGACCTCCTATAAGTTGGAGATCCAGACCATAAAGGCGGGAACTCCTGCCTATAAATGCCAATACAATAGACAGCATACACGAGAGGAGATACAGGAGAAAAGTAGAGAGGGACAAGAGAACAAATCATACTAAGCCTTCTAAGGCCATCTAATCAATACAACAAGACGCCTACGGGCCTTATACATTTCTTTCTCTCTCTAACCCTTCATACTTGCATTTTGTGTCTCGTCAAAATAGTGCAGTCTATGAAAAATCGAGCAAAAAGCCTTTCCTTAAAATTTTCTTCAGAAACTTAAAAAGTAAACACCATAACAAGCTTACTTACTACTCAAGCACCTTCTTACCTTTAAATAGGGAAGAAAAAAGAAGGCAAGTAGCAAGACTGTACAAAGCGGCAAAAGTGTACAATCTTCACATGCAACTATACCACCTGAATCCGTATCTGTTCCTCGATCTGCACAGCAGATGCCGGGACCAACACAGGAAGAAATGCAATAGTTCCTTTTTGAGAACTTCCAAGCCTTCCAAACTTTTGTAAAAACCATGAAGAAGAATAAGGAAACCCCTCTTGATGGCACTAAACCTCCTGATCAAGATGATGCTATTAACAGTAGCCATCACCATTCCATGAGACCTTAACTTGAAGCATTGATGCCTCAAACTCAAAGGCAGGGTCTGTCTTTGACAGGATGGGTCCTAACCCAAAGTCTGTCAAAAAGTCATTTCTGAAGAAAACACAGCCAAGACTCCCCACCAAGCTGAGCAAGAACTTATGGCCAAAATGGAATAAAAAGTTCAAGAGATCATAGGAAAAAACACCGCCAATCTCACAGAGTTGGCATTGACCGATAAGGATCCATTCACATCAGCCATTCAAGTGGAACAAATCCCTTTCAATTTTAAACAGCTAGATCTAGATCCCTACAAAGGGACCACTGATCCCACGGACCACATAATCCATGTGACTTCGGTTATAAAGCTATATGGATATTCTGATACATACAAGCTTTTTGCCACGACGTTAAGATAATCAGCTCAAAAGTGGTTCAAGGAGTTACCTCCTAACTCTATCGAATCTTTCGCTAATCTTGCTCGAAAGTTCGCCAGACACTTTATGAGTAAGCAGGTTATTCAAAAAGAGCCTGCACACGTCATGAACATCAGGCAGAAGCCGGACGAATTCTTGAAGCAGTACATCCGTCGTTTCAATGATGAAGTTGTCCTAGTTCATGAGATGCAGACAAAACGATTATGATCACGACCTTTATGAACGGAGTAAAGCTTAGGAACTTCAACGCAGAGATTGCAGCAAGAGTTCCTAAGACTTTCAATGAACGTCTCCGAAGGGCTGACAGTCATATCTGTGGAGAAGAGTCAAATTGAACTAAGAGGGAACTCTATGACCTAAAAGGAAAAAGGAAAAGAATCCTTGAGCCAGGATCTAACAAGGCTGAAAACAAAGAAAGCGGTAATAGCAAGAGTGGTAAAAAGTTTAGAAAGAATGATCAGCAAAACTTTGTAACTCGAAGCTATCCAAACAACAACCAAGGGCTATTAGCTGGTAGAGTCACCTTCCCAAGGCCAAATACTTTCTGACCCCCGTGGACCCCATTCATTCTCGCTAATACTGATTTCACCCCTCTTAATACTTCTCAGAAGGAGATTCTATTCCAAATTCAAAATGAAGAAATCCTCTAGCATGTGCTAATCTATCTGTGTAAAACATTTCCTTATTTCTTATATTGTAAACACTACGATTAGGGATATTTATGAATAAAATATAACAACGTAGCAAACCTCATCGTCATAACTGTCTATGATTTCTCTCATACAATTTCATTCGAAAAACTTTATCATATTAAATAGACAAAGAATTCCATATTACAAAATATGTATAAGTATAAATGTATAATTTGTCTCCAAAGCAAATTAACTTTAGGGCATATAGTAATATCAACAATTAAAAGACTGGAGGAAAAAATGAACTTAAAAGAAATAAACATTCAGTCCCCCAACATCCACTGAGCCTTGGGCACGTGTACTTACCAATTATGGTGCGAAAACATTCAGTCCCACAATATCCACTGAACCTTGGGCACGTGTACTTACCAATTATGGCACTATTCACATGACTCTGCCCCAAAGCAACACCATTTCAAGTAATTCCCCAATTCTATTATCTAGCTGACCCTAATTATTTCATTCCAATCAAATGTCCAAACAATGCCATCCCTGTTCACGGGAGTGGATCCAATACAGCTAATTCTACTCCATCTTTTCTCTCTCCATATAACTATCTATTTAACTGCATTTTGAACCCCATTCTTCTTGTAGTTGCAATTCTAAAATATGACAATCTGTAATAATATTATCCAAAAAATGGAGGTTTGTTACATATTCTACTTCTCAAAATGATCCTTGTCCGTAAGGATGATATAAAACTTATAACACCTGGATCCTAAATAAAATCTTCTGGTTTATAGTTGATTATTATATGCAATATTGCAGCCTCATAAAATTCTCTTGGTTGAATTAGAATCTGGAAAAATAATTTAGTAAGCCAGTATATCTCATCATGTAAGCTACTGACATCCATGCTTAGCCCATAATACCTTTCCCTTTTTAGCAACTGAACCTCCATTAGTATTGCGTGAGGGCTCCCTAAAGAACATCCTTGAATAACCATTAACCTTAGAATTTCTTTTTCACCCGGAATCTTTCCTTAGAATCTTGTTTTGAATGCTTTCAATTACCTTAAACAAAGTGAAGAACAACCAAACTTTTCAAAAGGTCAGAGGTTCCTAGTATCTTAATATAACCCTCATCTTCTATTGAACACATCCTGAGCTGTCAACTCTTAGATGGTAATTATCAGAAGATACCTTAGCAGCATATACTACTATATCCAGAAACCTGTGGACTACTTCTTGAATAAATAGCAAGCTACTTAATCCAGACTTACCCTCTACAATAAAAAATTTATCTGTCTTTATCTGAGACATGAAATCAATCCTCCCACTGCTGTGCTTAACTAGATTTTTAGTTGGTACAGAACCCATCTTTTGCAAAACCATAGCAAGTAAAAGAACATTCATCAAAACAGACAAGACATCATGGACATAATGTTGGCCAAATGTGGACTCCTTTAAGTAATTGGCTGCTGAGAAGAGACATTTAGCAGAGAAAATATTGCTATCTACTTTATAATCAGTCTTAACCTCTTTACTAATTTTCAGTGCCAGAAGTAAGGAAATTGACTAGAGTTTCCCATTTTCAGTAGCATCTCTAACCATCCTTGAAGTTGTGAAGCCAACAAGGTTTCGACAACTAACTTTTTAACCAATTCCTTTAAGTACCTCTTCTTGGCCGCAAAATAGACGAGATTTGGCAAATCCCTTGAGGTATGAAGCATTGCTTTGGAAATTCCACTCTTCATTTACTTTTCGCCCACTCTTCATTTGTCTTTCCCCATCTTGCAAGAGCTCCATAACTCAACAACCAACTTCGAAGGCATTCTCTTGCTCCCTCACCCTTTATTGAAGAAGAGACCTCCAACCAGTCAACAAATAACCTTAACACTGGATTCTCTTTTGTTGTTAGCAACTGCATAAACTAAGCATGATAGCTTTGATTTTTCACAAGGAGATAGCACAACATCAACATATGAATTTATACTAGATAGGTCATTGATAATCTGTGATGCTATGACTGGAAAAACCATTAATATTCTTGCATCCTTATCTTTATCTACTTCCGGCAATACCTGATCATCTGTGGAATCTCTTGTAGCACTACTTTGATTTCTCTAGGAAGATCCACTACTTGGTTCTTATTAGCTAAATCAACTATTTGGAGACCAATTGCATTTCACTACTTGATTTCTCCAGCTAAATATAATTATATTATATTAATAAAATAATATAATTATATTAATAAAATTATTTTGCAAAGCACGTGCTCCTATACTATATCAAATGATTAAAATATTCTACAATCTTAGTAAATGTAATGAATGAATCAAATGGAAATGGATTGCATCTATATATATATATATATATATATATTCTACAATCAATATGCCAATTTGTTTGTCGATGCCACAAGAAAAAGAGGCAGGCATATCACGAACACATAAAAAACTGATCTTGGTGAGACAAGATATTTAATCAAGCTTTAAGTCCATATTTATTTTGGTTATGATATAAGAAAAACAATTGAAAGTTGAAACAGCAATAAAGCATATACTGCATATCTAAAAATTTTAAACATTTTAGCAACAAAAATGCATGCCAATATTTGATTGGAAGCAGAAGTGCCCTAAAGTCTAAAGTATCTGTTTTGCTTACAAATGATAGATCAAGTGAATTAATGCTGCAAGGCTTATCAGGAGAGCATTAATCCCTTTCACAGGTGACAGATAAGGTGAGACATAATTATATCTGCTTATTTTCTTGAGAAAAACATTAAAGCTAGCATACTGCTCTGTTTTATGGGTTCTCAAGAGTTTCCAATATCATCTACACCCTCTCCAAAGTAAGACGAGACATGGTTACCTGATCATATACCATAGACAACAAACTGGTACTAATGTACATTAGATATGTATCTCAGCAAGCATTAGAGTAGTACATTTAGCTCATTAGTTACCTTGGCACAATTTAACAACCGTAATTCAGGATTATGAGTTACTCTTTCTTGCATATTGTCATGTCTTTCAACTTATGATTGTTATTGCTGCTGTCCAGATCCTAATGAAAAAGTATCAGAACAGGAACTTCTTTATTAACTGCAAGGGAAGGCAATTTGACAGTATGTTACATGCTCTAGAACTCGAACAACTTCAGCAACTATGCACAAATGACAATCATCATTACAATACTAGGTAAATAGCTAGTGCCACAATATACCTCCTTTGCCATGTGTTCCATCATTTTCCATTTGCAAATGAGGAAGGACAGAAAAAGAATATGTCTTCAAGCCTATCATTGCTAGGCGAATTGCCACCATATACCAACAAGATGTCCTGACCATCAAGTTGCCCACCTGCATATGCGCACCATCCCCGTGGCCCAGGATGCTCACCAGAATTTGAGCCATCCTTCAACTTTTCCCAAACTAGTGTCTCCGTATCCAGCGCATAGACCTCTGCAGCAAATTTCCCAGCACCCAAGTGACCCAAATCACTAGGGTCTATCTCTCCACCACATATGATTACATACTTTCCAATTCCTAGTGTTGAAAATACACTTCGAGGTGTTGGTTTTTCACCAGTTGTCTCCAGCTTGGAACCACTTCTCTTCAGCTGGATCAAAATAATGGACATCATCAAGCTCCACACCAGAAAAACCATACACAACCCAAATTTTCCCAAGCGACACTGTAAGTCCAGGTCCACCTCTAGGCTTACAAGTTTCTCCAGCCACCAGAAACTTGATCCATTTTCCATCAATAACATCATAAGCCCATAAATCGTTAAGCCGCCCAGCAACGCCACAGCCACCAAAGACATAGATCCTCCGGTCATCTGCCACCATAAGAGTGGTAACTTCGGCTCTCAGGCCCAGTGTCCCCACTGGAGAGAAGGGTCCACTTTTTAGCAGAGGTATCAAAGGAATACAGCTCATTCAGCTCCTTGTGTGTGCCATCCCTACCCCCAAACACATAAATAGTATCTCCAACGGATGCTATTGTGACGCCGACGCGAGGTGGGGGGATATCCCCAGTTGCATCGGCAACTGACCATGTTTTTTCAGTGAGATCAAACACGTATAATTTGTTATCAACGAAAAGATGTGTAGGGACCCTTGGGGTAAATTCACCACCAAAGGCATAACCCTTTTGTCCTACAATGGTGATGGCATGTGAGCTTCTTGCTCCAGGCCCAGTTCCCTTCTGATCTAGCTGCAACCATTAATTAAATTCTCAATCAATAAAAGTTCCAACACACAACCAAAATCGTTAAATTCATGAACATTGATTTTAATTAGGAACTTAATTTTAACTTTTTCTATCATTTAGGTTTAACCAAAAAGAACACCAAAAGTTGAGAAAAAGACCACCAGAATCCATGACAAGTTATTATTGTATCCGGATATGATATGATTTGGTGGAGAAAGTTCAATCCACAAGTGGGGCAAGATTGACATAATCAAATTCCATAATTTGACTAACTAAATCCATCAAAATTTCAATTGTATATAAGGCCAAGAAATTCAAGTCCGGCGCCACTTAGTACTAGTGCACGTTGGAAAAATATCAACCAAAACTAATTAATAAATCCCAATTCAATTTTAAATCCTTAAAACCAAAAGAAAAAGAAAAACGAAATTAAGGAAGAAGAAGTCTTCAAGGCAAAGGAGGAGGTTGTCACCTTGACCCATTTGCACTCTGTCAAAGCCATGGCCAAAGGAGCTTTCCACTTTCCAGCACTCCAACACTTCAAATGATTTGAGTCCCCGATCACAGTACAATTATAAAGTACAGACTAGAGATATTTATAGGTGTTAGTTCAAAAAATTATACATACACCGATTTTGTGATATAATATAATGAATCCTTTAATCATATTAAGTGATTTTATTCTATTTTATTTTACACTAAATAATTTTACATAAATTAAAGGAGTCATATAAAAAAATTTCGTGTTGTTTCACATTTTTTATTACAGATGCACTAGATCTCAGAAGTAGACTGAAAGAGTTGAATTTAAAAGAGACATAATTTAATTATCCTAATTATTACATAAGACAATCTTTCTTTGCTTATAAATACTAGTGATTTATAATGCTGTAAAAGAGGAATTAATGTAATATTGTGTAATATTTTAATATTCAAACTTTGGTTTAATACTTCACTTAAAGAGGTTTAATTGGTGTTTGAACTTTGTTTAATCAATCCTACTTATTTTTTATGTGTAAAATTTAAACTTTTTAATTATTTAAACAAGTTCGAGCATAATTCAAAAAATATATTGTTCAAAACTTGATTTCATTAGTGAACGAATTAATTAGAATAATCTCGTAACAAATAGATTTTCATACTTGAATCTACTATGAGTTAGTCTAAAATCAATTATGAGTTTGTCGTATCAAAATCTAGTGTCATCCATGCTACCCTTTCTTTAAATAATTATTTTAAAATTATAAGATTATTTAAAATATTATTTTGAGTATTATTTTTTGAAATGTCATTTATGTGAGATAAAGAAGTGTTTGAAAAATATATCTAAATAATAATTATAAAATATTATTTAAAAAATAATAAATAAACATCCATCTGGTGAGTCTAATGTACCCGCATGATTAAGTCAGGAAATTACTGCAGGTGGCAACTGAAACTAGAAAAATAATATCATAAATTTAATTTTTGATTTTACTTGTAGATCTTACGATCAAAATTAAATTTTATAAAATTTTACTTATATCAATTTATGTCATAAATTTTATAATATTTAATTTATATCATAATATCTACAAATAATATCAAAAATTAAATCTAACTAAATATTTCTTTCTTAAACTAATCTCCAAGGGTCGTTAATACCCTCTATAATTCTTTAATTGGATTGGTAGCTCTGGGGAAGGTAGAATCTAGTCTAGTGCAAATGTCCTTGACGTATTCTTTCCCATTTTCACCAGGGTTTAGCCCATAGTTTTGCAAAACAGCTAACTTGTGAGTGTTAAAAAATGATTTTTTTAGCATCATGGGATGTGAATGAATTTTCAGCCTCTTGATGACAAGTTTTTAAATGAATTGATGTTGATTCTCCCCTTATAAAAATAATAATGGAAAAAAGAAACAACACCTAATGGTATGGTCATATATGACCATATAATCCCCTTTAATTTTGTGTGTATATATATAAGTAGTCGCAAGGCATGGTGCACACCAATGGGTTAATAGAACTTCGTTTCCGAATTAGGTAGATAATTATATTTTACTCCATGAATTATAGAAATATATATTTTGTCCTCAATTGACACTATTCATCTATTATCAATATTAAAATTATTAAAATAATCTAGTTAAATGACTAAATTACTCTTTGTACTGTATTTTGATTTTTCTGTATCTAAAGTTTAATAATAATGTGATAATTATTTAAAAATAAACAAAAATAAACTATATAATATTTCAATATAATTTATATCAATATATTTCTTGGTCAAATTTTTAAAATTTTTGGATTTCATTTTATATTATTCCGAACTTGAATGTTTAACTATAGTAGTAGAACAATTCCCAATTTGGCTTATTTTCTATTGAAAATTTTTCTTTAAAAATATTGTATAAAAATATATTTTCATTAAATTTTTTTGATGTCTCTCAATAGTTTACACATTTATTATTTGGCTTAACCTATACAAATTGCGATGTTGGATATAATATAATTTAACAGTTTCTCACATTTGACTCCTAAAAGTCAAAGATATCAATATGTTATTATATTTTTTTTCTTATTTCTTTTATAACTACTGAAAATCAATTAAATACATGAAAAAATAAAATATATTATTAAAGGTACTTCAGTCATTTAACTAAATTTTCTTGATATTTTAAAATTTTTAAAGAATGAATAATGTGAATGGGGGGAAACTGTATATTTCTATGGTTTAAGAGGATAAAGTGTATATTTCTATAGTTTAAAGAGACAAAGTGAAATTACTCACCGAGTTTTGGGGGGGGGGCAAAGTATTATTAACACTAAAACGAATCACAACCAAGCAACCTTAATAAATTAGGTTAAAGACATTAAATTCCCTTAAGGTTTGGTCAATTTTATAATAAACCTCTTAACGTTACCTTTTTCTTAGTTTACCATTTTTGTTAGCACAACTCGTTCAAAATGACATTTGTACATTGTTAAATGATTAAATTGCCCTTGCTCAAAGTTGACAAAATCCAACACATCCGTACAAAAACCAGTCGACGCCGGCGAGGCCGAGTTTTGACATCCCTCTCCAAATCCACCCTGTCAAGTATCTATCTCAAAGCAAAACATTCATGGATATGTTTCAGATTTCTTTACAAATTTTGAATTAAATTCAAACACATGGCATAACTCGTTTAAAAACCGCATGCCATCAAATCTCGGCAGAAATCTCCAACTCCAAATAAACAAAAATCTCAAAAATCACAAGTAAACTATTCCAACAAAACCAGAAATAAGTCAATTAATGTCCAAAACCAGTTATGGATAAAGAAGAAGAGTTGAGGGGAGGAGAAAGAGCTAAGGGAAGGAGGAGATATAGTGGTGGCTCACAAAGAAAGGAACTGGGAATAGAATCGAGAAGGGAATAGGAAGGGGTGGTGGTGAAGAGGGTGGTGAACCAGGAAGGGGATCAGTGGGGTGATCCCCCTGGGAGAAAGGGAAGGGGGAGGCTATCATTGTGACGGTGCAAGGAAAGAGGGAAGGAGATGTAGCGGCAGCAACGCAAGTATATGAAAAAGAGAGGGGAAGCGGGAGGTGAAAGGAGAAGTGGAGGTGGCAGTGGTTGTGCAAAGAGATGAGAAGAGGGATGGGGAAGGGGAAGGAAGGTGTTTGAAGAAAAAGAAAAGAGTTTGGCCGGAGCCTTGAACTTTCCGATAAAGAAAATGGAGAATAACGCAGCTATTTGATGTTGAAGATGAATCTATAATTTTTAAAATTATAGTTTGACTATTCAAGTTTTTAGATTTTCTGTATTAACCCCAAAAATTTTAGAAACAGATGTTTGTGGATCTAGATACATGCGTATTTTGGTCTATTAGTTTGCAAGGCAGGGATAGAATTATCTTTTAAACATTAATTGACATTGCCGTTATGGTTGACTGTGAGTCTTGGGGGCAAATTGAAAAAACAATAACGTTAAGGGGTTTACTATAAAATTGAACCCTTTGCAAACCTTAAAGGGTTTAATGTATTAAACCCTAATAAATATGACAGCAGGAGTTCATACTTCATAGTTGTCCAAATTAAGATTCATATAATATTTTACACTTTACTTCCTCCAACTTTAACACCACTAACACTTTAATATCTAATGTTATATTTTAAGCACTAAAATTTCTGGACTGACGGTCAATTCTAACGCCGTCTGAAATTTTTGCTCAGTAGACAAATATATGTTTTGATTAATTGCATTTTACCCCTTTAAACTTTAGTCTCACTAACACTTTAATCCTTAATATTATGTTTTAAAAACTTAACCCCTCTATTATATCAAGTCAACGTTTTAGCCATTCTATGTTATTTCTTTTTATTTTTAGTTGTTTTCTATCCCTCCAATAACAACTACTATCAACAACAACAACAAAAAGTAATGCATTTTATTTTATTTTTAATTTCCATTTATTTTGATTGGCCTCAATAATTTAAAATTTTTAAACTGGTAAGTTTATCACTATTTCTATTTAGCTAAATTTCAAGTTAAAGAAGTCGTTGTAATTAATAGTCATGAAAACTGTTATAATTGGTTATCAATTATAAAGTTATGAGCTTTAAAAATGTATGTCAGTCTCTTCTTTAATTTTTCTCGGCCAAAAAAAAATCATAAAATACTAAATTATACTTCAAACCATCTATTTGTATCAATTTCTACATGAATTAAGTTTAATCCTAATAAAATTTTGATTCATTAAACAAAAGTTAAAAAAAAAAATTAAAATAAAATAGGAGTAAAATGGTCGAAAATTTTAGTTAGAATAATAGAAGGACTAAAGTGCTTAAAAGATAACATAAGTGATTATAAGTGTTAGTGAAGCTAAAGTTTAAGAGGGTAAGATGTAATTAACCTTAATATATATATATATATATATGATAAAAATACCACAAATAATAAATGACATTTACCTACCCTTCTCTTTCTTTCTTTCTTTCCTTTTATTTTCCTTTCTCTTTAAAGGACTAAAGCGCCAAAAATAAGTAAATAAATTATAGTACTACTGGTCTACTCGTTTACATACAGATTTCTCCTCCCAGTTCTCTCCCAAAAGTTAAAAAGTAGAGAGATAGATAGAAAGATATTAGCAATCCATTTCCATTTATTCATTCGTTACATTTACTAAGATTGAAGAATATTTAAATCATTTGATATAGTATGGGGGCACATACATTGTAAAATAATTTTATTAATATAATTATATTATTTTATTAATATAATTCAATTATTATAGTAATACAACTATTTAACTATTTACGTGATGTCCACAATTTTGTATTTCACAGCCTTTAATCCGGAGCGTATTTCACAGCCTTTAATCCGGAGCATATTTCTTGTGAGAAGGTGTGGATTATAAGGGATAACTCACTTGTTATTGAGCAATGAATTCTTACCACAACTTCTTTTTTGTCATTCCTCCTCTTGTAAATTGGATAACCATCCTTTGCACACATTCTCTTATCACAGTCTTGTATTAGGTCAAGAATAATGAAACTTACATTCATCATTCACCATGCAGGGGTTCTTCTCATTTCCATATCCACAAGAACCATGTATCATGTGCTTTACTACAAGATCATATAGGCAAGGGTTCTTTTGTTTATCAGGCAACTCAGCAAAAACAAATTGGCCATATTGGTCAGGACTAGTAATTTTGTACTCTGGCTTTAAGATAATTAGCATGTGGGTATGTGGTAGCCCTATCTTTTGGAATTCAATTACATGTACATTTGCTGCAACTTTACCAAAAATATCTTTCTTGAATAATTGACCTTTAAGATCTCGAAACTTTGCCCGAAATACTCTCTAAAAATCAAATTTGGTCGATCTTGTATAGTTTGGTCATGTGTCAAATCTCGTTGAATTTCTATCCACTCTGGATTGCATGTCATTATGATAAACATATCAAGTTTCCCAAAATAATGGACTAAAATTAGTGTATCCAAATATCTTCTTCTCATGTCCCACGGCCTACCAATGATCATTCATAATGACGTTGGGAAAACCACCCTCTGGCCTATTTGGCTTTCTCTAGTTTCTCCTGCCATTATTGAATCCACTATCCCTTGGTATAGCTCACCTCTGATTTCCGATTGCTTCATCTTGTAGAAATCTAGCCGTGTAGCTTCCAGTTTGATGTGTATGTCAACAACAAATTGTTGCTGCAAACTTCCAGCAAATAGTAAAATGGATTTCTTTCCTTGTCTAATTTGTAGCTTGTATGCATAATATTCTCTATATGATATTTTTTGGCCTTTATCTTTCTTAATATCTAAAAGTTCACAACAAAGTATTTATGTTTTAATTGCTACATGAAATGCATTATAGTAATTTAAATGAATTATTGCCCATAGAAATGATTATGAAATAAAATTTTACCTTTTTCTTCACGATTGATAATTTTTTGTGCAAAACTAAATATAGGTGCAGTCAAATTGATTTCAACAATATGATCTACAATGCCCCTTACAATATTATTACAATGAAAATTAATATCAATATTTCCTTATAAACACAAAACTAATTTTGTAATCATATAAAAATAAAACTAATTATTGCATAAGAAGTCAATAAATAGCTGCGTCTTGAGGGTTTATTTAATCGTACTTACCTTCTTCATGCATATTCTTATTGTCCTTCTTTATATCTTGACATCAACCATTCTCCCCTTTGGGAAAACGGATAAGATATTGAACTGGATCATAGCATCCATAATAGTGCTTGATTCTGTACCTGTTACAAGAATGTGCATGCACAACAATATCCTTTTCAAGATGTTTACCTGGATTGTTTCCTTCTACCCATATCCCAGCCACATGATCAGTAGTTGGTTCATTATAGACCCATTAGTCTAATCTTGCATCCTTTCTTATATATATTTCAAAACCATTTCAAAGAGTGGTAGTCCTTTATCCTACTTAGAACCTATGCATACAGTTTTCCTTGCACTGTAGCCATAGCCACCGCCACCTCCGTAAATTTTTTTTTATTCTCTCACATCATCGGCGTATTGTGGAAAAATATGTAATATCATATTCTCTCTCATTTCATATTCGATTTTTCCGTCACTCCGGCGAGCACTATTTCTCTATTATCTTCCTTTCGATTTGCATATATAGCTGTTGGTATGTACACAATAAAAAAATATCTGCTTTATTTCATAATATATTATGAAATCAGATTCTAGGATTTTGATTTTACAACTTTGATTATAGGCAAAAGTATAACTTAAATTAAATGGGTGCAAATTATTCAATGCATGAAAAAGAGAACTAAAAGGAATGTAAGAATTGCAACATAACGAGTATGGCCTTTTAAGAAAAATAAAATAGCTGTGAATTACATTTTTTACCCCCACCCCCCTTTCCTGCTCATTCAATAATGAAAAAGATAGGTTTTACATTATAATTTTTTTGAATACACCACACACAAGTCAATTGCTAATTCTAAAAAAGTTTTGTTCCCATACTTACATAATTTCTAAAATTCATCTTTAAAAAAATTTGTACCAAACACTCGACTTATTTTATACAGAATCTTATTCTAATGATAAATTAATTATTAAAATTGAAAGTATATTCTAAGTTGGAGTGTTTTTAAAAGGTTAATGGTATTTTACCGTATCCGAATACATTTTCAGTTTGAAGGGTAAATTAGAACATATTTTTAATTTGGAGGGCTGAATTGAGAATTTTTTTAGTTTGGGGGTCACATTGGGATATTTGCTTTAGTTTGAATGACTAAATTGAGAATTTTTCAATTTGGAGAACTATATTAGAATATTTTTTAATTTGGAGGTCAGATTGATACCTTTTCAATTTAAATGCTATATTTAGATTTCTACTTGGTTTGAAGGGTGAAATGATAATAAACCCTTTTAAATAATATTGTTTTTCTTCTTTCCTTTTGTCAAAAAGAATTTTTCTTTTAATAAACTTGTTAATAAACTTTTAGTTTCTTTAATTGCATATAAGTTTTGTCTAGTCTATGAATATATTCACAATCTATATATGTAATTAGGTATTTAATTATAAATTATATTTTATTTATTTATTTTTTAATAATTTAATTTTATATTTGTCTATAATTTCTAAATCTATCACAAAATTTTACTCTACAAGGAGATTTATTTCAATAAACTTAATTGTAAATATGAAGTCCAAAAAAGTTAATTTTATTTATTGTGTACCTTTTTATGATTTTTTTTACTTCAATCAAATTTATTTCCTACTATGAAGTATTAAAAGTAGCTTTTATTTGCACTTTTAGTATTTAAGGAGTATTTACATAAATAAAATTATTTTCTACTTTTCTTTAATTTCTAAAACTCATTTCTAATATTTTATTATATAAGTAAATTTATTTCAATCAAATTTATTTTTTAATATGAAATCTTAAAAATAGGTTCTATTTTCTCTTTTACTCTTTGACAAGTATTTAGCCGAAACAATTATAAAAAAAGAAAAGGCATTGAAGTTTGGAGACATAACAAAGTCATTAAATTTTATAACGAGGATAACTTGAGAAACAAAAAAATTTAAATCACTAAATTATATTAATTCTTTTAATATAGTATAGATATATAATTTGAATGATTTCATAGCGATATCTAGTGAGTCTACTTGCCTCTCGTTTCTTTTTATTCTTTTTAATACAAAAAATAAAATAAAAATAGAAAGAAATAAAGAAGATCAACCCTCAAAAAGGAAATGAAGGCCGAAAAGATATCACAGGGTTAATGGAGCATTTTGAGTTTGAATAGCAGTTGGTAATGTGTCATGCTTGGTTGTAACTTTCTCACTGGTTGCCGAACAAAGCCCATTATTCGGATGAGTCGAAGAAATCTTAAACTCCTAACAATTAATGGGGTGTTTGTTAATGTTGAATATTGAATTCTGAATTTTGAAATATGAATTGTAAGTGCTGAAAGTATTAATTGTTGAATTAATAAATTTATTTCTATTTGATAATTAAGTGAATTCAATATTTGAATTAAATATGTCACTTCGTACATGTATTAATTTATTATAACACACATTATAATTGTCATATATGCATTGAAAAGAAAATAAATAATTAAGGATGATATAAATGTGTATGAGAGAGAATGTGTGTGTGATAGGGTATGTATGTGTGTGAGAGAGAATCTGTGTGTGTGATAGTGTGTATGTGAGTGAGAGAGAATATACGTGTGTGAGTGTGTGTGAATATGAGTATGAACAAGTACAAGAGAAAATGTGTGTGAGAGACTGTGTATGTGTGTGAGAGAAAGACGATGTATATATATAAGGGAGTTTCTGTTTTTGTGTCTGAGAGAGTATGTGTTTATGTGAGAGTGTATGTGCAAGTGAGAGAAAGTGTGTGAATATTTGTGAGAGAGAGTATGTGTGTGTTAGATTATGTATTTGCATATTTATTTAAAATTCAACATATTAAGTGAAAATATTTTCACTTAAAATTTTGAATACAAATTAAGTAGTGATTAATGTATTAAGTGATAAGAGAATTCTATAATCAAACATGTTAAATTCAAAAATTTCTTAATCAATGTTAATTTTTAACATTAAATTGAGTTATTAAACAGACCCTTAGTCCAACTTGACAAATTTATCTAAGTCAAATATTATTAACCTAACTTTACTGGACAATCGGATCAGGTCTTCTTGAATCATTGGACAATTGTCCATCTCACATGCATATTAATTATCTTGAAGAACTATAGTACGTACCATGTTCCTGGAAACTCGTGAAGCACATTAAAGTTCTAGCAATTAATTGGGTGGTAATCATTACTTTTGTTACTGTTAGAAGTTCCTTGAACTGTTGAAGATTAGTAGAATTATTAGAAATGAGAGAGTATATTATAATATATATAAATTAGATTTTAATACAAATGTTATATAGGGTGACTTTTTATAAGTTTATCTGAATATTTTAGATCATATAAATACGGTAATTCTTGTTAATTCGGACAATTAGATACATGATAAGTCTTGATAATCAAAACAATCAGACTAATAAAGTAATTACCTAATTTAAGGGAGCAATTCGAGGTAATTATATCAATTACATATTTACATATCATATATTGGTACATACATATCTTGACATCCCCTCAAACTCAATATTGTTAATTGATGAGTTTGAAACGAAACTTAAAAAATAAAAGACCAAAAGAACCCGAAAGTCAAAAATCGAGAGAACTCGAAAGTTGAAAATCGAAAGAATTCGAAAGTTGAAAACTGAGGAGAATCCGAAAGTTGAAAACCGAGAAAGAGAACCCGAAAATTCAAAATCGAATAAACTCGAAGGTCGAAAATCGAGAAAAATCCGAAAGGTGAAACTAAGAGACACAAAGGTGGAAACTAAGAGAACCGAAAATTGAAAATCAGGAGATCTGAAGGTTGAAATCAGGAGAACCTGAAAGTTAAAAATTAAGAATCAGAGCAGAATTGAGCAAAATATATTTACAAGTGGAGGGTTTAATACCATGTTAGAAATGATAGAGTATATTACAATATATATATATATATATATATATATATATATAAAGTTTGAAGGCAGAAATTAATTGTTACATAAGGTGCCTTTATATAGGCTTACAAGAGAATATTTTAGATCATATAAATATAGTAAGTCTTGCTAATCAAGACAATCAAACTAATAAGGTAATCACCTAATTTAGGAGAGTAATGAAGGTAATTATATCAATCACATATTTACATATCATATATTGATATATACATATCTTGATAAGAACAATCCAACATGTTATAATTTGCATACTATTTGTTCCTAGTTTGCAAATGTGCACATAAGCAAGTGAGAGCGCTAGTCTTTCTTTATTAGATGCTGCGTAAATTCAACAAATAATTTTTTTTTATAAGTTTAGGAGGAGAGTAAGTAATCAAAATTTCTCCTCTTTGTTCAGGATTAGGTAGTTCTTAGTATAGATCGCTTATGCATTGATAGCAGTGAGAGTCAAATTCAAGACCTTTTGATGGTTTGATTACCTTACTTATTGTTTAAGTCAATTCATTGTCTCCTGCAAATAATTTTGCCAACAATAATAAGAAATTTGTATATTTACTATTGAAAATTTTGTATTGCTTTAAATCCTTTTCTAGTACATTGAGAAAACATTGGTAAATTTTCTATCAATGTAGTACTAATAATTTGTACTTTCATTGACTATGTAATGCTTCTTGACCACATTTAGAACACATCTTTTGTAAAATAATCTTTAAATATGGGAATGGTTAATTTAGATGAGTACAAGGAAGAAGAAAAATGTTTGCATATCACTTTGTAATATTTTTAACCATTAATAATATTTTTCTCATGAGGTTAATTTGCAATCCAATACAGTAGATGTAGGCTTGTAAATGGTCCGGATATGGGTCGAAATTGACAATTTCGGACTCGGATCCGATTAAGAATTTCGATTCCGAATCCGTTCTGATTACCCGACGGGTTTTACACATGTAGACCCGTCTCCGGTCCGATCGGATTTGGATCCGAATCGAACATATTCGAAATTTTAGACCATTAAAAATACAAATCTTAAATCATTTGAAAAACCAACAGCAATTCCAGGAATCCCATTCCCAAACATTCAACAACAGAATGAACAAAACATCAAATTACAACACTTAAATTAATACACAGATCTATTAGCAAAAATAACAAAGCAAAAATAACAAATACAGATCTGTTAAACTTAAACTAAAACCCAAGCAAAAAAAAAAAAATTAATACATATAAGATTTGTTAGCACAAATAACAAAAATCTAGGATTTTGTTAACACAATTAACTTCCAACTTCAATTTTTCAGAAACACGATACAAAATCTTCATTCTTCTTAACAATTCCAACTTATATACATATTTTTTCTATATTTGAAGAAAAAGTAATGGTAGAAAATGAAAAACATAAGAGAATAAAAAAATTTAAGATGGAGGGAGAGAGACTAATAAACAAATAGGCCAGATAATATGGCCTTTTCTAAATTTGGAAAAAAAAAAGAGGATGAAAGCATAAAATCCAGCAGATGAAGAATGAAAAAGAGTTTGAGAAATAGCTTTCACAAGTAAATGAAGAGAAAGAAGCAAGCGGCAAAAGAAGCAGTGAAGGATATAATATGAAATGTAATTTCTACCATATATATAATATTTTAATCGGATTCGAATTTTAAACGGATCGAAACTAATAAATTCATATCCGATTCTTTAATAAAGTAACCTAATCGAATCCGGATAAACGGATCTAAACCTAAATTCATACCCGGATAAATAAGTCAAAATCGGATCAGATTCAGATGTAGACCCGATCCATTCACAGACCTAAGTGGATGGCCACCAGATGCATAAAAAAGTAGGCAATCCTTAGCCATTATCTGTAAGGTTTTTTTGGCCGAAATATTAGCACGTATAATTGATTTGCAGGACCATGCTCACCGTGGGACTTTGGTTGACGTTCAACTTCGGGCAATGATATTGCCACAGCAAAAATCTTATTGCCACAACATATAATTTAGATATTAATTTTGTCTAAAATAACGTAAAAATTTTATATTTATATTTTTAAAATTAACAAGTAGTATACATATTAATAAATAATAAAGTTTATAAAATTATACCATAAAACTCATTATTTGAGTTATGTCTTTCTTTGTTGTAATTTTTGTCGATTTAATTACTCTAATTATTTTAATCTTTTACATTTTAGGTATTAAATGATTCTTTATTTGTAATTTTTAATTATAATCCATTGCCAGAAATGTCTTTTCAAAACAAATAATTGTACCTTTTCAAAATTTTATGACAACTAGCTGAACAAATTAAAAATTTATGAATGAAAAAATATCTAAATAAACTTAAAATAAATATGTTGAACTGAAATTTCAATAAATTAGTCAAAATACGGACTATAATTCACATGCTATATTTTAATTAAAAATATATGCTCTTAACACACGCATATTAATTAAAACACAATAAAAATAAAAAATAGTTTAACAATTTCATTTTATTAATTGAAAATTCTACAAACTAAAACAACAAAATGGGTGCTCATTTTATTTTCTTCTTTCATAACTTGAAGATTATAAATAAAAAAAAATTAGATTACTTGAGTCATGTGTAATAGAATCAAAGATAAAATCAAAGATAGGAAAGTATAAAATAATAGTAAATGGGTAAAAGAAAGATTAAAAATAACTCTTAAGTCATAATTCTTTTACACTTGTATTTAGTGTTATTGATAATTATATTTAATTACAAATGTCAACACTAAAATAAACATTAAAAATTAATTACATTTGATAGTTACGAGATAGTAGTTAAAGTTCAATGATCAAAAAATAATATTGGATGTTATAATTTATTCAAATTAGTAGGGATAAAATGTAAATTTTTTAAAATTCTACCCCACCCTGTCTCCGCCACAGGAACCAGCAAATTTACACAAAAATCTTGGTCCCACTGATGAACTTCCATCAAAAACTGAGCTTTTATGGGAGTTTTGTTGCGGGGATTTTCCCGGTACGAAGACGTTAAGGGGAAAATTGGAGATGATGAACCATTTTGGCGGAAATAGTGGTGGCGGAACTGAAAAGTAAATTACTTTTTTGAGGAACTGAACTGTATAATTTGATTTAAGACAAGGCAATTGATAAAGAGTAGGAACCACGTATATAGTACAGGTGAAGGAATGTTAGATTTCTTCGTTTCTTTCTTTGCCAGGACACGTGCTAATGTTTCAGCTTTTATAATTGCCTACTTTTTATTGCATCTTCGTGCCAGATTATCTTCAATTCTCTTGGATTTTTTTTTTTTTTTTGGTTGGAACAACAATTTGTGAAGTCGTACAAAAGCTTGGCACAAAAGCCAATGATGGTAAGCAGGCGCTTAATCCACGTAAAAGATTTAAAATTTTATTCTCGTTGTATTTAATTTTTTATTAATCGGCGATTAATAAAAATTATTATAAATTACTAAAATGTTGTTAATGGCCTGCTTTAACGTTGAAGAAAGAAGAACTACTATAAAGTCATCAACGTTTGTTCGAGCCTTTTTTTTTAAAAATTTTCCATTTTGTTATGTAAATGTTGTATATTGTTGAAAATTGAATGTGACGTTCAAGTTTAATATTGGTGCCGGCCGGATATTGTTAAAGAATTGAGGTTAAACTAGTTTGTGTAAATTTTTTCAATCTTGATGGACCCAAATAATTATTTAATCAAAACAAAGCAGAACCAAGGCAAAAGTTTTTTAATTTACGAAATATAACTGCAAAAATTTTCCAATGGAAACAGAGACCTGCGTCTTAATTTGATAAAAAACGAAAACACTGGACGGCCGCCAAAAAAAAAAAACTCACATATATAGCCTACGTGGCTGTTACTTTTATTCTACTACTCCATGGATTTTTATTCCATGTGATTGACTCCTAATGCTATCAACTACAACCTACTTAAACAACCAATGAACAAAAGACACGTGGTCACTAGAAATAATAATTAAATAAATAATATAGCTTGGTTTATTATTTTCATACACAGCCTCCCTTAAACCAATCTCTTCAAAGTTGAACATGCCTAACATCTTCTTCAACTTCAAGAATATGAAATCTGACTTTAATGCCTCAGTAAAAATATCAGTCACTTACTCTTCAATTCTATAATAATCAATTTCAATATCCTTATCTCAAACCAAATCCATATAAAGTGATATTTGATGTCAATGTGTTTACTACGCCCATGAAAAATTAAATTTTTGGATAATTCAATCGCTGACTTATTATCACAATAAATTTTCGTCGGACCATCCTGCTTGTGTTAAAGAACACCAAGCATACAACGCAACTACTATGCTTGAGTAGCATTGTTAGCTACTGCAATATACTTCGCCTTTGCGGTAGACAATGCTATCACCTATTATTTTTTAGAATCCATGAAAACACACTGGAACCAGTAAAAAAATGCATAACTTGAAATACTCTTTCTCTCAACTGCATCACTTGCCCAATAACTGTCTGTGTAGCCAAATAACTTAACTAGATCAGAACATGAATAAAATATGTCATCTCCCTGAATACCTTTGATGTATCGCAAAATCCTCTTTGCTGTTTGCAAATGTGATTGACGTAGATTTTTCATGAATCTGCTAATCAAACAAACACTAAAAGTGATATCTGACATCGTAGAAGTCAAATATCTCAAACTCTCTACTAAACTTTTAAAGTAAGTAGGATCTACATATGCTTCAGTGTCATTCTTAGTCAAATGCAATTTTTCTTCAACCGGAGTCAAAATTGGCATAACTTCATCCATCTTAAATTTTTTGATAATGTTACCTGCATATTTTTTTTTGAGAAATAAAAATACTATGGTTAGACTAAAAGACTTCAATCCCAAGAAAATAAGACATAAGGCCCATATCTGTCATTTCAAACTGTTTAATCATAGCCTCCCTGAATTTAGCAATCATCACAGGATTATTTCTTATAAAAATCAAATCATCTACATACAACCACACAATAATAACATCACCCCAAACAAAAGATTTAATATATAAAGTGTGCTCATATGGACACATCAAAAAATCACGAGAGATAAATATACGAGTCAATTGTCATGTATCACGCCCTTAGCGAAAGCTTGCTTTAAGCCATATAAAGCTCTCTTTAACCTGTACACCTTATTTTCTTGGCAATTCTTGATAAAATCTGCAAGCTGCTTTAAATAAACTTCCTCTTTGAGTACTCTATTTAAGAAAGTAGACTTAACATCCATTTGATAAATTATCCATTTATTTTGAGCAGTAAGATAAATTATTAAACGAACTATATCAAGTTGAACAATATGTGCAAATATCTCAAAATAGTCAATGCCGGGTTTCTGCTTGCAGCCTTTAGCCACCAGTATCGCCTTGAATCTCTCCACTTCGCCATTGGGCTTATACTTCGTCTTGTAGACCCACTTCACTCCAATAATTTTTTTTACCTATTGGAAGAGAAGTAAGCTCCCATGTATCGTTCTTCTCAATAGCATGAATTTCTTCATCCATTGTTTTCACCCAACGATCATTTTGAATTGCTTCCTCATAAACAATAGGGTCACAATTTGTAAATAAAGCAAAATTCACAATATCTTCATCAGAAGGTAGAGTTAAAATTATCTGAAGAAATAACATAATCCTGCAATTTAGCAGGTAACTGGTGTTGACGCTTTGGATGACCAGATGTCACAGTTTGTGAATGCTGAGCAACTGGCAATGGTTGAAAATTATGATTATCATCATCTCTTTCTTAGTTTAATGCCACCTTTGCACTTTTTGGTTCCTCAGGAGACCAATCTTAAACACCTCTTTCATCAAATGTCACATCTTTGCTAACAATCACTTTTTCTGAAATTGGATTGAATAATCTGTACGCCCTAGACTGTTCACTATAACCAATAAAAATATATTTTTCACCTTTATCATTAAGTTTCCTACGCAATTGATCAAGAACATGAGAATAAACAACACAACCAAATACTCTGAGATGGCTAACAAATGGTTTTCTAGCACTCCATATTTCTTTAGGGATTTTTTAGGAAGGTTTCTCTTAGGACATCTATTCAACAGATAAATAGCACATGCAACTGTCTCGGCCCAAAAAGGTTTTGGCATATTATACATTTTCAACTTCTACATGCATCTCACCATATCCATAACTGTCATATTTTTCCTCTCAACCACTCTATTTTGTTGTGAAGTGTACTTGACTGTCAATTGATGATGTATACTATTGTTTTTCAGAAAATTATCACAAACAAGATATTCTTGACTCCTATCAGTTCTTAAACTTTTTATTTGAAAACCACTTTGCTTCTAAACAAAAATTTTGAATTTTTTAAATGTCTCACATGCGTTAGATTTTTGTTCCAAAATATAAACCCAAGCTTTTCTACTAAAATTATCTATAAAAGTAATAAAATACATACAGCCACCATTAGAAGGAACCTCTACTGTACACAAGTCTGAATGAATAATCTCCGATGGTCTCCTTACTCTCCATGATTTTTCTGTCTAAAAAAATTCCGGTGTTTCTTACCCAAAACACGTGTCACAAACTCTTTCAGGAACACTGATAATAAGGTAATCCACTAACCATTCTTCTACTAGTCAAAAATTTCAAACTGTCATAGATTAAATTTAAATGTCCAAACTACAAATGCCACAGCTAATTTTTATCATCAATCATAGTATTCAAACAAGAAAAATTTTCACTATTCAAATTTAATGAAAATAAGCGGATAGGAGTCATCATCACTTTTATAATCATGGCAATATTTTCATCAAAAATAGTACACATACCATGTCGGATATGAATATCATAATTTTTCTCTGACAATTGATCCATACTCAACAAATTATGACTTAATCCCGAATATAAAAGATATTAGAGATAAAATTACTAGACCCATTTTTCAAACTAATAGGAATTTTTCCTTTCCCAAAAACAGGAAAAGAAGTATTATTGTCAAATCTTACTTTACCCCTGACAGATTCATTAATCTCAGAAAATAATTTTTTTTACTACACATATGATTACTACAGTAGTATCTAAAAATTATTTATTTTTATCAACAATGTCTACAGCATTACAGGCCAAAAATAAAGTTTTCATATTTTTATTATTATTTTGAACCTAATGTGTCAGCAATATTAGTTAAAAAATTCTTGTTAAATTGTTCATCGAATCTACATTAAGATTTTCTGTGGCCATATTTTTCACAATTATAACATTAAATTCTTTGATTATCCTGAATATGATAAAAATTATTTCCTTCAAAATTATTACCTCTTCCAAAATTATTACCTTTACCTCTACTAGGACTACCTTTATAATTAAAATTGTTACTTCTACCATATCCAGAATTTCATCTGCCTCTGCCTCTGCCTCTGTTGTTATGGTAACCACGACCTCTGTTTTTGTAAGCCCAATTTGTCTGATTGGATTCTCCTTACTGTTTAGATTCATTTTCCCCTTCAAATTCAACTGTGTCTGAGTGCTTTTTCAACCGCATCAGTAATATCTTCTATCTTCCCATTAATTTTTTATTCATGTAGAATTAATGAGCCCTGTAAGTCTTCAATGCTCAAATTTGATGTATCTTTCGTTTCCTAAATTACTGCAACAATATGATCAAATTTCATTGGTATATACAGGTATTTAGGACTTTTTTCACAAATAATTTGTTAGTCAATTCATGGTTGTTGAGTGCCATCTCGTTTTTAATCTCTGACAATCGAAAAAAATAAGATTTGATGGATTCAAATTTTTTCATCGTCAAAAGTTCCTTAATTAACAGGAGGATGGCAAATATAATTTATTTGTTCTCTTTCCTGCCATTCATTCTTTCCTCTTTTTCAACCCAACTCCACTTTCATGCCCAATTTCTTTATGAGCATTCATTTCCTACAGGTTTTGAATGAAGATTATGATGGAAGTGAGGCTTGGTAAGATAGAAGAGGTAGAATTTTTTAGTGGATAGAAAAGATTGTTGTTGCAAGAAGAGCTGATTTACAATTTTTGCTTTTGTTTTTGGGGAGGGTTTAAATCTGTATGTGTTGTATTAGGGTTAATGAAGTAATTTACATCACTAAAGGAGGTAAGCATAATTTTTAAAACTTTAGAGAAGTTTCTTGTAATTATCAAAAACTTCAAGACCAAGGTTTATGAAATTAACCCAATAATTATTGAATGACGCGCGCTTAACTCGTCTCTACCTCGAAGAATACCAATTTGTGTTTGAGAATTTGTGTCCATACTCTATACCACACATACGGAAATGGAGAAATGAGACGGCAATGGACGGTAGTATTTGATTGAGGGAAATGTTGGGATAAACTTGATTTTTTATTTTATTTGTAAATTTTATTATGTGAATTAAATGTTATAAAATTCATGATATCAGTTGATTTAAATAAAATTTCATGAAATTTAATCTTAATCGTAAAGTTTACAAGTGAAACAAAAAATTAAATTTATGATAGTATTTTTTTTTTGATTGAATTGTGCCAATTCCCAACATCTACTCGGCACACGTTGAAAGATGAAGATTTGTAGGAAACTAATAAGGAAAATATTCACGTAGATTCGGTTTTTGATTCCACCTATAGATTCGGTAGTCAGAATTAAATCTTAACAAATTTTACTTACATCAACTGATATCATATCAGATTCTCTAAAATTTAATTCACACAACAGAGTTTACAAGTGGAACCAAAGATCGGACCTGCCTAAGTATTTACCAAATAATAAACCAAGTTATATTATTATTTAATTATTATTTCTAGTGGTCAGGTGTCTATTGTTCATTGGTTGTTTAAGTAGGTTGTAGTTGATAGCTTTAGGAGTCAATCACATGGAGTAAAAATCCATGGAGTAGTAGCATAAAAGTAACAGCCACGTAGGCCATATTTGTGAGTTATTAAATTTTTTTTGCTTTGCAAAAGCAAAATAAGATTCTAGACATCATCGCATTGAATAATTTGGAAGAAGCACCAAATTGTTGACCAAGGCATTTTTCGCCAGTAGTATCTCAAGGTGGGAGAGATGGAAGGCTACAGATATGACCAACTGCAAATATTTTTGTTTAAAATTTTAGTTGTTGACGGAGCCATAAGAGGCCGCAGTGTTGTAAAGGTTGGATGGATGCGGAAAAGTTTGATTGAGAAAACTAATTATATTTTTATTACAAAAGAGTATTATAAGATATTCAAAGAAAAGTTTGGCATACATGATCTTTTTAGATCTATTTTGTTAAGAAGAGAGGTAAGTATAATTTTTAAAATTTCAAGGAAATTTATTGTAGTAATAAAAATTTTTGGGAGAAATTTCTAAAATTAGTCTTTAATTATTTTTAAATAATATTTTGAAATTGTTTGATAATTATTTGAAATTATTCTATAAATCAAACAAGACCACAAGTTTTTTTTTTTTTGTAATCAAAGGTTAGGCAAGAAAGGCTAATTCTTGAGTTGAGTAGAGAAATTCTCTCCAAAGTGGTGTATCAAGTAGGTTAATTTAGAACACATGTTTGTTTTTGAAATTATAAGTTACTTATCACTTGATACCATCACAAGCAAAATTAGGATAAAGAATTTAATATAAAAAAAAAAAAAAAAAAAAAAAAACCTTTGAACGAATACGAACACAAAGGACTCACAAACAATAAGGCAAGACTGTAAGCATCTACATTGAATAAATTCATAATAAAATAACTTGATCACTGGGAGTTATGACGTATTTAACAAAGAGATTAATAAACAAATTGAAGTTGCTTGAGACTATGAGAACTCCCACCTATATACTATTAGAGAAAATATTTAGTTAAATCTGGTTTTTAATCTTATTTGTAAACCTTATATTCAGAATTAAATGTTAAAAAATCTTGCTTACATCAACTGATATCATAAATTTTTTAAAATTTAATTCACATTACAGGATCTACAATGAAGTTAAAAATCGAATCTACCTAAATCTTTGCCTACTACTAGTCTACTACCATCCACGCATTGTCATTTGTCATTGTAAATGAGTGGACTTTTTCAAATCCACAAATAAGGAAGGGGACAACTTCAAGGTGATTATAAATTTGAAAAAGCAAAACACAAAAGATAAAAGAAATGATGAAGATCACTGACCTCTTCTATTCTAGTCTTTTTTTGATTTATTAATTACGTACGTATCTCGATTTCCCCCTGACATCTATGTATAACGAAAAATATTTACATATAGATTTGATTTTTGACTTTATCTGTAAATTATGCGATCAGCATTAAATTTTATAAAATTTTGTTTATATAAACTTATATCATAAATTTTATAATATTTAATTTACACAACAAGATCTATAAGTAGATTCAAAAATCATATCTACCTAAATCTTTACCTATGGACAAGATCTATTGAAAGGAAAATTTTGTTACTGACTTTATAATGCATATTGAGTATTATATATAGTTGAATAATTTAAAAAAAGTAATAAAAATGAGATATTTTTTAATCATGATTAATATATTTTGGAATGAGTAATTAAAATTTACTCTACAACAATACCAATTAATATATTAAACAAATTCTCATGTCAACTAGTATATATGCACTACACTGAGGCAAGGATTGCAAATGGCAAATATTTAAGTAGATTTAGTTTTTAATTTTACTTGTTCACCCTGGGCTATGAATTAAATTTTAAATAATTTATGACATCCTGAATTGATGTAAGTAAAATTATTTAAAATTTAATTATCACTATAAGATGTACGGGTGAGTTCAAAAAAATAGTCTAATTAAATATTTTCCTTTGCAAATATATAGCCTATGCATGCCTCCAGTATTCCTATTTCTTTTAAGTATTTTCCTTTGCAAATATATAGCCTACGCGTGCCTCCAATATTCCTATTTCTTTCAAGCAGCTCAAGGTATATTTGAAACTTGAAAGAAATTAAGATGGGGTCTCGGGAAACTGCAAACAAGCCAAAGCCTCATGCAATATGCATCCCCTTTCCAGCACAAGGTCACATAAATCCCATGTTCAAATTGGCCAAAATTCTTCACCACAAAGGCTTCCACATTACCTTTGTTCACACTGAATTCAATTGTAGAAGAATATTGAATTCAAGGGGGAAAAACTCTCTTGATAGCCTTCTTTCTTTCCAATTCGAAACGATTCCTGATGGACTTCCTTTTTCAGATTCAGATTCCACCCAAGATGTCTATCCTTCCCTTTGTGATTCCACCAGCAAGAAATGTTTGGCACCTTTCAGAGAACTTGTTAAAAGGCTCAACAGTAGTTCCGATATCCCTCCGGTTACTTGCATAGTTTCTGATGGGATCATGAGCTTCACTCTTGAAGTTGCTCGAGAACTAGGCATTCCTGATGTCTTCTTTTGGACTAATGGTGCTGGTGGTGTCATGGCTTACCTCAATTATCGAAATCTAGTTGAAAAGGGCTACACACCACTTAAAGGTACATAATTAAATCAACTAATGATTCGTCATGCACTTGTAGTTTAATCATTAGAATATGTTAGTAGAATATAAGGGATGACATCAAGATTTGTTACAAATTAGTTATTATTAGGACTAATTCTACTCTGAATATCAAATTTATGCATTATTTTTATTTTGATATTTTGCATCTCAACTTTCTAGTTGGTTTCATGTCAATATGATTTTTAACACCGTTGCTAAAATTAACAGAAGGTTCGCACATGTACATATTATTTTCCTAAAGCAAAGTATTATATATAGTTAAATATTATACATTTTATTGAATTTGTTATACTTGCATAATGATTTTGCTAAATTTAATGACAGTGTTTAAATTTGTAAATTTGGATTGAGATGGAATGAATTTGAAAGATGTTTAAATAAAGCGTCTAAAGCCAAAATTAGTATATATATAAAGCGAGAATTAATTATAAATTCAGGGTGTAATGTGGAATTAATCCTTACTGTAATCTATTAAGTGAAAAATGAAGAAGGAAATAGTTCCAAAGTAAGTTTTCAAGAGTTTGGAACTAATATGTATATATATATTATTATTATTATTTTTGGTTATACAGATTGGAGTTATTTAACAAACGGGTATCTAGATACCGTTATAGATTGGATTCCGGGAATGAAAGAAATACGATTGAAGGACTTGCCAAGTTTCATTAGAACCGTGGACCGTGACGATATTATGTTGAATTTTGCAATTATCCAAGTCGAGAAAATTCGTGATGCATCCGCTCATCTAATTCTCAATACTTTTGATGCATTGGAGCCTGATGTTTTAATTGCATTTTCATCCATTCTTCCATCAGTCTACACCCTCGGTCCTCTTCATCTAATCGAGGATCAAATTCCAGAAAATGGGTTCAAATCTTGGGGATCAAATCTATGGAAAGAACAACCAGAATGTATTGAATGGCTGAATTCCAAAGAGCCGAATTCTGTTGTTTATGTGAATTTTGGAAGTGTTACGGTTTTGACACCCCAACAACTCGTGGAATTTGCTAGTGGACTTGCTAAAAGTGAAAGGAATTTTCTTTGGATTATTAGGCCGGATTTAGTCATTGGTGAAAATGCAATATTACCTCAAGAATTCGTTACGGAGACTAAAGAAAGAGGTTTATTAGCAAATTGGTGTGCTCAAGAAGATGTTCTTAAACATCCCTCGATTGGAGGATTCTTGACACATTGTGGATGGAATTCTACAGACAAAGCATTTGTGCAGGCGTTCCTATGATTTGCTATTGCTGGCCGTTTTTCGCCGAACAACAAACGAATTGTTGGTATTGTTGCACTATTTTGGGAATAGCTATGGAAATTGATAACAATGTGAAGAGTGATGAAGTTGAGAAACTCATAAATGAGTTGATGGTTGGAGAGAAGGGTCAAGAGATGAAGAAGAATGCAGCAAAGTTGAAGAAACTGGCTGAAGAAGCGATCGCTCCCCCAAGTGGATCATCTTACAAAAATCTTGAAAGTTTGATCGACGATGTGCTAATGTCAAGTCCTGCTACAAATTAGAATACTTAATATATATTTCTCAATAATTTATCTTGATAAGCGGATATACTATCATGCATTCCGTACCGATAATACTTAGGTAGATCTGATTTTTGTCTTTATTTATAAACCTTGTGATATAAATTAAATATTATGATAATATAAATAATATTTTATAAAATTTGATTCTAATAACAAAATATATGAGTCCGATCTAAAATCGAATCTATATTAATATTTTTCTATCAATTTATATATTTGTACATTCACCATTTGAATAAGACGATTATGCAAGTAATGCGAGTTGAAACTCTGTCCCAAATATATCAATAAGCATGCCACCTCATAACTGATAACTGTAACTTATTCACACTTAATACAAAGAATTATCTCCCTAACCTTTCTTCTCGTCAAGTACAATTAATGAGGCAATGCAATTAGGGTTTAAATGAATATAAATAAATTGAACACTTTAGTGTTTACTTTTGTTTGATTATTTTAATAAATTTGAAATTTTATTCAAATTTAACTTATTTATCTTTTGAGCCGAATTCAAACGTGCTTTTATTAAGTCGGACTCGAATCCAGTTCGAGTAGGTTAGAATTTTTACATGTAAATTTAAAAATTTTAGCTTATTGAGCTAGATTCAAATCGAATATTAAAAAATTAACGAACAATAAATTTTGTTCAAATTTGACTTGATTAGTGATGAACCAAACTCGAATGAGCTCTTATCAAGTCAAATAAGATTTAGAGAATATTAGGTAGTTTGAATCATTTACAATCCTAAGTAGGGATATTCAAACCCAACCTAATTCAAATGAATTTGGGGTCAAATGTGTTGGATTATCGAGTTTCTTGGATACGATTACTCGAATCTTGTTGGGTTTGGTTGGGTTGGGTGGGTTTTATTTTTTAAAACCCAACTCAACCTAATAATCTGACAACCAATAAGGTTTATTTATATTATTTTTTATTTTGTCATTCTTGTCATAATTATTTTATCTAACTTATAATTTTTTCCTTTTTCATTCTTTTGAAACACATAGGGGTTAGGGGTCATTTAGCCAAACCACATAGGAGTTTAAGGTAATTTACCCTTCTTAAAATAATATCTTATTTACCATATTGTATATATTTTTCTTTTTATTCTAACCTAACTATTTAATTTTTTGCAAAAAATATACTTTTAATTGATGATCTTGAAATCATAAATTGTTAATTTTAACCCAAATAACTTGAAAATTCAAGTAATCCAATTATAGACTAATATTTAGATTGAATTTATTTGAATTGTTATATTAATTAGGTCGGGTTAAATTTTAATTTTTTAACATAAAAACTTAACAATCTAAATTTAAAAATCCGCTAGCCTAAAAACACTGCCCGTAAACATTCCGTCACCCTTAATCCTATGTGCAATTGATTCGTGCATAACTTTGACAAGAAAGATAACCTGATATGCTGGCATCGCGCCGCGAGTCATTGTCCAACTCCTAATACACACAAGACCACTCCCAATCATCTTGCCGGCATGTTACAAACAACACCTCTGTTTAAACAATTAGTATCCTCAACCGAATAATTTTATGGTGTTCTCCAACCATAATGGTTGGCCCAAAAATAAGGGGTCCACTCATGTAAAACTATAGAACCCACTTATTTAAGGTTGGAAAATATTTAAATAGATCTGATTTTTTATTTTATCTATAAGTCTTGTGGTCAGGATTAAATTTTAAAAAATCTTATTTACATTTTTTCTAAAATTACTAATCCACACCACAAGATTTACAAGTAAGACCAAAGACCGGATCTACCTAAGTATTTGCCATTCCAAATTAAGGGCCTCAACCTTATTTGAAAGTCTCCTAATTAGTCCATGAATAAACTACTAAGCTTAGTAATTAGTCTACGATCACCTTAAAATTTTTCCGTCCACCCAAGATTGCCGTAACCATATCATCAGGATTTATTTTGTATTGTTTTTAGGGTTAATTACACTTTATCCTTGAACTTACACATCCCAATTTTTTTTTTTTTTTTTTTCTGAAAACCAAACAATATACATTTTGCCTCCTCTAAAAAATATCCTAAAATAAGTAAATATAAAAGGATAATATTTCACAATTTGTTGGAAGGTAGTTTTGTTAAAATATATTTCACATCATTATTGTATATTTATTTGTATTAAGAGATCTTTTAGAGAGGTAAAATATATATTATTTGAGTTTAAAAATATAATGCAAATAAGGTGTGAGTTCAGGAATAAAGTATAAGACTTGACCCTTGTTTTTATCTCCATTATTAGGAAATGAAGAATTATTTGTGTGTGTGTGGGGTCTTATCGGGGGGGGGGGCGGAGATTAGAAGCCACATAACACCGTCTGTCTCTTATACTACACCTAGATGTGTATGGTTGAGACAGTGCTCTGTTCTTTTGTAACATGCATGTCCACCAAACCTATAGCGTAAATGTACAAAATTCTTTGTGATAAATAAAATAATTAAGCATTTTCTCAGTAGTGATTTGTGATAAGTTAATATTTTTTTAAAAAAAAATTATCTCTCCCATTTATTTTTTAAAACTCGAATTCATGATCAATAAATTATAGAAAAAGTATCTTATTACCTAAATTGTAGATCGTTATTTTGTAATAAGTTAATGTATTGCTTTCACAAAAGGTCATTTTCTAAAGGGGTTTTTGACAAATGTTCATCATTTCCTCAATTAGATCTAAGTTCGTTATGAAAATAGCATCTTTTCGAACAAATATAAAGCCCAAAAACAAAACACAGACACCAATTGACAAAGAATCATTTTTGTCTTACATTTTTAAACCTTTGGGCGAGAACCCACAAAAGAGTTTTCAGAGAGAACAAAATGAGCCTTGTTAAACAAGGGAGAAAATAAAAGATTAATCTTTTCCTTGTCCAAGAGGCACAATTCCTCCAAAAAAAAAAAAATAATAATAAACAAAAACAAATAGATAATTACAGGTCCCATTTGCACCATAATGCTTGCTTTCATATCCTAACAATATTTTTTATTCTTTTGAGCTACGTCGTTTACTTTCGTTTCTTAATTTATTGTTTTTCTTTTTCTATTTGGAAGAGTACCAAGCTTGTAAATTTCTAATTAATCTACTTGAAAATTCAAATACTCCCTAATAAATCCATAAGTACCCTTATAATTTTCTTTGTCATCACATGATTTAAAAGCCTTATCTTGTTTTTTTTTTTTTTTTTGGGTGATGAAATTGAAAATCCTTGTCTTTACATTTGCTCGGTACATGACTTAGCACAATTTAGAGTAGGTTTGAAACTCAGGAATATCCAGCAAAGACGTACATATTAAATGGGATGGTAGATGTATAATCAACTGGAAGATCAATAAAATAAAACACGAAAATTGACTCTCATCTAATCACTCCATGCTTGACAGAATAAATCATTTTTTAAAAAAATAATATTTATAATAGATGTCTACCTATTCTTTCGAGTACTCGAATCATCACCTGTAGGCTATATGTATATATTAGTATCAGGGAAGCTAGCTAGCATCTTACCAAATGAAACTGACACTTCGCTGTCAACCAATTATTTATATACAAATCTAATCCAATAACCATTGCCAATTATAGATGTTAAAGACTGCAACAAGAAATTTGAAAATAAGAGTGATTTTTCATACAACAAAAATCTTGTAGTAAATTACGAGAAACCAATAGTAATTCAATGTCAAAAGAAAACGGTCCCATAAAGCTTAGGAGGCCTCATGCAATCCTAGTGCCAACTCCAGGCCAAGATGTCACATTAACCCCATGATGAAAATAGCAAAACTTCTCCACCAAAGGGGCTTTCACATCACTTTTGTGAACACACAGTCAATCCACCAGAGGTTGCTGGAATCCCAAGTGTCCCTTAAAGGCCTCTCTACATTCCAATTCTTGGCTATCCCAGATGGCCTCTCTGATGCTGTCGTGGTCGACGTGCCGGCCATCGTTAGATCCATGGAAAACAACCTTTTGGCCCCGTTTAGAGAGTTGGTTATGAGAATCAATGATAATGCTGCATCAAATATTGTCCCTCCCATCACTTGTATAGTTTCCGATGGTTGCTTGAGTTTCACTTTAGAAGTTGCTGAAGAGTTGGGTATTCCTAATGTGCTTCTTTGGACCCATGGAGCTTGTGGAATCATGGCTTATGCTAGTTTTCATCAACTAGTGGAGAAAGGACTTACTCCACTCAAAGGTATAATATTTTTCTTGTTCAATCACGTTTCAAGTTTTCTTCTTGTTATATATTGCTTGAGGGAATTAATTTTTAGACCACAAACCCAACACTATTACTCATTGTCAATCAACATATTTAATTACCAACTCTGATTTTAGATACTCAATCTAGTTATGCTCCTTCTTTCGTAAATTTAATGACATGTTAGTAAGATTTGTTACTTTGTCACTTTGTATGTACAAGTACGGATATATCTTCAACCCTGCCTGATAAACTTTTAAGTGACTTATTCTGGAAAAAAAAGAAAAAAAATGAATTACTATTTGGGATTGCAATTCTTACTCTTGATAGTTTATCCATTGACCATTTGGCTTGCAGATTCGAGTTTTGTAACTAATGGGTATTTAGATACTGCCATTGATTGGATACCTGGAATGGAAGGAATAAGACTGAAGGATCTTCCTACTTTCGTAAGAACGACAGATAAAGAAGATATCATGGTCCATTTTAACATACGCATACTGGAAAGATCACATAAGGCTTCTGCTATCATTGTCAACACCTTTGATACCTTGGAGATAATGTGAAATCTTGGACGAACTTAAGACCATGTTTCCTAAGTTGTCTACCATTGGCCCTCTTCACCTGATGGAGAATCAACAACCAGAAGATGATGAAACAAGTTCTTTTGGATCAAATTTGTGGAGGGAAGATAGTGGTTATCTAGAATGGCTTGATTCCAAAGAGCCACATTCAGTTCTGTATGTAAATTTTGGTACTTCTACCCACATGACAGCAAATATGCTAACTGAGTTAGCATGGGGACTTGCTAATAGCAAGCAGAACTTCTTGTGGATTATAAGATCTGACCTGGTGGCTCGTGACACGATAAATCTTCCAGTTGAGTTTGAGAATGAGATCAAGGAAAGGGGACTAATAGCTAGTTGGTGCAAGCAAGAGAAAGTTCTCAATCATCCAGCAATAGGAGGGTT
This sequence comes from Cinchona pubescens, assembly GCA_025175665.1. Lineage (NCBI taxonomy): Eukaryota > Viridiplantae > Streptophyta > Magnoliopsida > Gentianales > Rubiaceae > Cinchona > Cinchona pubescens. Next base: position 418,325 of record JANKKI010000285.1, read on the forward strand.
CTTAACACATTGCGGTTGGAATTCGACTCTGGAAAGTATTTCAGCTGGAGTGCCTATGATATGTTGGCCACCTCTCTTTGAGCAAACAACAGTGTTTATACTGTTGGTTCTGTTGTAACAAATGGGGAGTTGGTGTTGAGCTTGGTTCTGAGTTGAGAAGAGATAACATTGAAAATCTTGTGAGAGAGCTAATGCTCACTGAAAAGGGCAAAAAAATGAAAGATAAAGCCATGGAATGGAAAAGATTAGCAGAGGATGCTTGTCTAAGTTCAACAGGTTCATCTTACACAAATTTTGAACGAATTGTTGAAGAGGTGCTCCTTTGTAAAACTAAGGACAGTTAAACTGTTTTAGAGTCCCTTCTTAGACTAAGATAATCAAGTAGTTCAGCCCCTATGTATTCCAGTTGAAAGAAAATAATCATATAATCTGGATATCAAAATGTTAGTTGAATTCCAAAACATGCATTTTGCTGTCATGACCACTTTCACATTACAGTATAAGTTGAGTTTAGAGATAAATAATGTGCTTTACTGTCAATGTTTAATATCAAGCTATATAGCTAACCTTCAACGAAGAGCATCCTCCACATGAACTGTTTGTTGTACAAAGCCATAATTTCTGTTGTCTCAATCTATGCAACAACATGTTATACTGAGCTTTGATTCAAAACACCAAAGTTTAGAATGAAAAATAAAGGAACTGTACTGAGATGCCTGTTTTACAAATAGAGACAAGTTCAATGATCACCTAGGTGTAAGGGTGGAAATAACTTCACTACCAGGGTCTCTGCCAAGGGAATCATCATTGGAAGTGTAAGGATTTTTCATTGCAGAGGATGGAGATGAAATTACGTATCCACTAGGGCTAGCAGAGGATTCAGCTAGTTTGGCTTCGGGTTCTGGCATTAGTAGCCGTATGTTTTCAAGTTCTCTAACCACTTCTGCCATTGAAGGTCGGGCGCTTGTCTCTTCTTCACAGCACTTGAGAGCTAGAGTCATGAACTTCTCCACACATTCAGAGGGATGAGGTCCCATGTGTTGATCAATGACTGAAAGCATCATACCTGAACAATATGCAATGTTGACCTGGTACAAATTTTTTTACAGACAAATTTAAAATGAGTTAGAGAGACATCTCTGCCACCACAACGTGAAGTTTAAGAAGAAAATTAAGTAGTGACTCAGAATATGTATGTCATTATAGAAACGTGATCGTGCAAAATGATTAGCTTAAATTTTCACAAAAAGGAAGTGAGAAATTACCTCCTTGACAAGGTTTTTGCCATGTACAATTGGTGGCATTCCTGTCAACAGTTCCAGAAATACTACACCCAGGCTGTAAACATCACTTTTGTCTGTAAGCTTATGAGTAAGAAAATAGTCTGGATCAAGGTATCCCTGCAGAGATATTGCATTTGTGTTTTCAAATCTATAAAGGAGTATAAAAAATTATCTGTTCTTATTTGACTGTGTAGTTAAAAGGAAAGCAAAATAGCTCATCAAATGTGAACATGATCTATGAATTGTATTTAACATCATCAAAGAATGTGACTGAAAGCATTCAAAATTTTAGTAGATATAACAAATTAGAGAAAAGAGGATATTGACTTCTCAAGGGGAAAAAAAGAAGAAAAGTTAATTGTGGATTATCCAAAAAATTTCTGCAATTTCTGGTAACTGAATCATGCTTACCGGAGTCCCCTTAACCACTGTAGATACATAAGCAGGAGCAGTCCCTTCAAGATCAGGAATTGGAGCAAGCCGTGAAAGTCCAAAATCAGCAACTTTGGCTGTAAAACCAGAGTCCAACAGTATGTTCGTTGCCTTGATATCTCGATGAAATATAGGAGGATTAGCTTCTGTATGTAGGTAGAGGATTCCCTTAGCTGAACCTAACGCAGTTCTCAACCTCATAGCAAAACTAAGAGGCTCTTTATGCTTCCCTGCGATACTACAAGCACTAATAACCAACTTTACTTTTGGTGGCACCCAAATTACATGATCAAGCACCAATAAAAGTAATCTGCAACTAATTCACGCAAATGCATTCTAGATCATTACTCTTCAATGATGGACCCAATTTTGTCACTCACCTCCCGCTTAACTTCCCCCTAAGGCGCGGTTCAAAGCAAGAAATTAAAGAAAGAAGTAAATGTGCAAATTTGCATCCACAAGAACACAAACAAAACCTTTTGGGCGTGTGAGTGTGCCCCTTTGTCTACCAGCTCATGCTTATAATGGATATCAGTGACAATCCATAGAGTGTCACAAAGGATTAATTTTGTGCAAGAGAATGTCAATCAAGAACGAAATAGAATGGGATAAGAAAGCATCAATAGTAAATGGAACATTGAGAAGGAAGTTGATGTAAAGTACCAGATATGTGATCCCTCAGGGGACCATTAGACATGAATTCGTACACCAACATCTGCATCAAAAAGCAGCATCAATAAGGGAAAAGAATTATTATGCATAAAATTCAATCATTAGTAACAAAAAAGGTACTGCTAGTCAAGATTGTAAGTTTATTGTTGATGCGTTAAGTTCTTTCTTTGTTTCTTCCAGGTCCCTCAAGTTGGAAGCAAAATAGAATTCCACGATATAAGTCTGATTGTCTCAAGCACCTTTTGGAACTGAGTGTTTAAAATTCTATAATCTAATGTGCATTTGTATAGTGGATGCGCTCGACTCCCTTGTAGCAATCTCTCTCTCTCGTATCTCTGGTACAGTTATTAAAATCTTACTTATCATAATAAAGGAACAGAAAACCTCTATCATTTTTTATTTCAAGAAGGATTTGGCTTTCTTAGTCCATTGTTCAACAAAAAGTAGGAAATAGTCAAGTCTCAACTCTCAAGGGTTAAGGCAAATAAAAACAGCTATAAATTAGAAGGTCATGAAGTCAAACATCTAGCTCAAGCAATCATCCTTCCCTTAGTTACTTCACCACCCTCCCTTCGAAAAATATAGAAAAGAAATAAAAAGAACAAAACTATTGAAAAGAAAATCAGTATCTAATCATAAACATTCCTGAAATAATTAAAGAGCATTTATATGTGATATCACGTGCAAGGAACTAGCTGATGTTGCATTCAACATTTTATTGCTGCGTACCTGTTCTTATAATCACCTTTTTCATCGCAGTATCCAATCAGAGAAACCAAGTTTCTATGATGTAATCTTGATAAGAGCTCTATTTCTGTAAGGAATTCCTTTTCACCAACCTACTTGAGCACGCTTAATGGCAACAATATTTCCATCAGCTAGAATGCCTTTATATACTTTTCCATATCCTCCTTGTCCAACTTGGCTAGAGCTATCAAAGTTGTTGGTTGCAAGAACCATTTCTTTGTAAGCAAATTGTTTCACACCGTCAATTTTGATAGAGATCTTTGACACTGCAAGTATAACATGAACCATCACATACAAAATGAAAGATTTCCAGTACCAAATAACACTCTTCTTCCATCAATCATTTAATAAGAATAACATCTTTCAGTCCCTTAAAATTTTATGACTTGTGGATGTAGCAATAAACATTTTGATATACGAATCAGTTGCCCGGACATCTCTAATGAAAGGGAGAAGTAATGGTACTTTGTACGGCAGCTCATTGTTGTAGGCAAGAGTGAAAGCACAAAAATCGTGTGCTTAGCCTCCCTATATTCTTTAATCCAGACAATATATTTATTCAAACTATAAACTATTGACAACGACCATAATGCCCTCACAGTTATTCAGAAGTCACATCTTGTGGTGGTAAAAAGTATAAAACATTTGAATATGAAACTAGGAAGCTTAAAATTTTCGACCAATATGATTAAATTAACTGTGGCAATATAGACTAACACAGATATACCCAAGTGAAGGATAGCTTTTAAGCCTCAAAGTAATGATTTGTCTTTCTTGTAAAACCAGTAACTGGACCATAAACGAAGAACTCAATTTATCTAGCATTGTCTCCAAAGCCTCCAATGGTAGTATACTCACTATGATGTCCTTTTGAAGCAGAATGATTTTTTTTCATGCGGAATCTCAAGATAAGCCACAGCATACAGGCACATAGTATAGCTACAGCGGCAATCGCCCCTGAAACAATGCCACCAACAGCAGCCTTGCTTAAACCAGAAGATGACTAGGTGAAATTACTGAAAGTTTGAAGAAAACTAAGGATTAGAACTGGGTTTTGAAAAGTTCGTGTGTATAGGCAGATATGGTTATCTATGAAACGCCATTTTTCACAAATTATGGAATACTCTGCTCCCCTGCCTCTTTGAAAACTAGAATCCACCAATAACTTGTCCCTGATGTAATTACATGATTATTTCAGTAAGGTCAGATAAAAGCGGAACCATTAAACCGGCCTCACAAGTGACCAATTGAAAGGCCATTACATGTTCACAATGTAGAAAAACCAAAAACCACATAACATAATTAAGAGTACAAGAGTCTCGGAACTTAAGATTCTACAATTTTAAGACTATTAAGTACAGATAACTGTTAACACAGTTTAGAGCTGCAGAAAAAATATGTGGGGTAAGTGGAGAACTCAGTCCCATCCAAAAGAAACTTCCACCCATCATCCTCCCACAAATCAATCAGAACTTAGCGTTAATGCCTTTATGCATGCGAGGAAATATGGATTAATGCCTGACGTAGCCATCCCCTTTTCAATAGACTTCCCTTCTTGCGACAGTTATATTTTGTTTTGTAATAAATTTTCAAATAACTAAAATAACAATCATTAGCACTATGGTTCATTTTCTTCCATTTTGTACACAAAATGAATGCATAATAAAAGAGGCAATATGATTTAATAATTTAAATTTTCTTCTGAAATCATCCTTACTATAAAATTTAATTACTTTTTTATATCCCTTAACTTGAATGCCTTTTTATAATTAATTAGGTAATTTATGTAAATATTCTTCAAAGAGTAAAAGGGGTAGTAAAACCTATTTTTAAGTCTTCATATTAAGAAAAGTAATAAATTTGATTGAAGTAATTTTCTTATGTAATAGAATATTAGGAATGAGTTTTAAAAATTAAAGAAGAATAAGAAATAATTTTAATGGGATGGAATTTAGAATCAAGCAATAATAAAAAAATAAAATTTACTTGAAGAATAATTTAAACTTTTGGACTCTTTGTTACCAGAAAAATCCTGAAAGGTACATAGGAAATAAAACTAAATTTTTTAGACTTATATGTAGAACTAATTTAATTGAAGCAAATTTACTCATCGAGCATAATGTTGGGATAGATTTAGAAATAAAAAATGAATATTAAATAAAGTTATTAAAAAAATTAATTGAATATATGTGTATATATATACACACACATTCTATAATAAATAAAGAAGTTTGAATTAGTTTTTGATTTTCTTTCCCAATCTAGTATTTGATAAAGTTGAAATCTGAACATAGAAAATCAAGTGTTAAAGTCTTAATTTGCTGAATTCATAAAGTTAAAACTATTTGATAACTAGCTGAACTTGAGTACTGAATTGAAATATTTTACCTAGTGTATATTATATAGCTCGATGGTAATATTATTTTTTTTTTATAGTAGATTATTTTAATTATTATATTTTTAATACAAATAAATAGTTTATTAATATAGAGTACGTGTGTGTGAGAGAGGTGTGTGAGAGAGATAACACATTACGTACAAGTGTGTGTATATATGTGAGAGAGAATAAATATAATGTGTGTAAGTGTGTGTTTTTGTGTGGGAAAAGGAATATAGTATATTCAAGCGTGTTTATGTGTTGGAAAAAAGGAATATAATGTGTGCAAATGAGTGATTTTGTGCAAGAGAGAAGGAATATATTATGTGTAATTATGTGTTATGTGTGAGAGAGAAGATAATGTGCAAGTGTGTGTTTATGTGTGAGAGATAATAGATATAGTGTGTGTTTATATGTGAAAGAGAATGATATAGCGTGTTCAAATGTGTTTGTGTGTGAGAGAGAACAAATATTTTGTATGCAAGTGTACGTCTATGTGTGAGAGAGAAGAAATATAGCGTGCGCAATTATGTGTTTATGTGTGAGAGAGAAGGAATATAGTGTGTTCAAGTGTGTGTTTATGTGTTAGAAGGAATGTAGTGTGTCCAATGTGTGTTCATGTGTGAGAGAGAATGAATATAGTGTATGCAAATAGGTGTGTTTATGTGTGAGAGAAAATGAATATAGTGTGTGCAAGTATCCGTTTATATGCGAGAGAATGAATATAGTGTGTGTAATTTGTGTAAAAGAGTGTCTGAATGTGAAATAAAGAAAAATTGAGTGACTTTTACTATATTGGTGAAGAATTCAGCAAATTAAGTGATAAACTTTTCATTTAAAATTTTGTACAGAAATTAAACGGTACTTAATATATTCAGAAATAAAAATATTTTGTTGTCAAACACACTTAATGAATTAAGTTTAAGCAATTAAACAATTAGTGAGGTTATCAAACACCTTCCAAGTTACCCTCACTATAAAATTTAATGACTTTGTTATGTTTCCAACTTGAATGTCTTTTTCATAATTTTTAGGATATTTATGTAAATACTCCTCAAATAGTAAAAGAAGAAATAAAGCCTATTTTTAAAACTTCATATTAGAAAATAAATTTGATTGAAATAAATTTCCTTATGTAATAGAATATTAGGAATGTAATTCAGGTTTTAGAAATTAAAGAAGAGTATGAAATATTTTTTTGGGATAAGTTTTAGAAATCAAGCAATAGTAAAAATATAAAATTTACTTGGAAAATAAATTTACATGTTTCACCTATACTTTTGGATATTTACACAGAAACAAATCCTAACACATGAAATAAAAACTAACTTTTTGAGAGTTTATTTAAAATTAAATTTGATTGAAGTAAATTTTATCATAGAGTGGAGTTCAGGGATAGATTTAGAAATTGAAAATGAATATTAAAAAAAGATAAAAAAAAAAAAACTCAATGGAATAAAATTTTTCATTAAATACAATTATGCATATATTATCAACATATATTGGTTGGGATACATTTATAGACTGACAACATTTATAAGCAATTAAAGAAACTAATAGTTTTTTAATAACTATTAAAAAAAACTAATAGTTTTTTTTAATTACGACAAAGTACAGTTTTGGTAGTTAGACATTTCTCCTATGACCTAAAACAAGATTATTTGAATTTCAAAGTTCTAGTTATATACTATTTTGGCCATTCAAACTAAGCAAAAATCTCAATGACCTTTTAAATTACAAAGGCCTCTATTTGACCTTCCAAATTGAAAAAATATTTCAATATACTTTTTCAAATTCAAAGAATCTCAATTTGGTCCTCAAAACTAAAACAAATGTCCCAATATGACCTCAGAAACTGAATGAATATGAATTTGATCTTCCAAATTGAAAATCTGTTCTAATTTGCCCTCTAGACTATATTTTGATACAAAAAAAATACCATTAACCTTTTAAAAGCAAATAATTATAAAATATACTTTTAATCTTATTGATTACTTTACTCTTAAAACAAGATTTGTGTACATAATAGAGAGTTCTATCTGGTATCCATTTCTTAAGGATGAATTTATAAATTATACAAGTATGCAAATACAAATTTTTTAGGCTTAGGAATTAATTAAGTTAAATAATAGAAAGAATTATCTCTAAACAAAAAAAGTAAGACTTATTACGTATAAAACTTCCTTGGACTCTTTTGAGAGAATAATTCTGAGATTTTTTTTTTTTATACAAAAAAGGAGGAAAAAATACAAACGACAAAGGAGACATAAAATTGTTTAAATGTCTCAAGGCCATCTAAACTTTAATTAATAAAGACATTATCCTCCATAGATATTGTCAACATCTTCACCTTCCTTCCGCCAATGCCATTTATTATGTTTCCAATGTTGTTGTCTAAATTTTGTAATGATGAAATAGATTCGTTGCTAGGATATGAAAAGAATTTGGCTTCTATGTGATGTACTAAAAAATAAATATAATGTAAAACTTATCTTTTTGATTAATGTTAAACTGATTGTATGAGTAATAAAAGGAGTGAATAATGTAATCCGCACCTATTTTATTTTTCTTAAAATAACATAATCCTTATCTTACAATCTTACTTTACTTTTAGTTCCGTTTTCATGTATTTAATTATTATACATATTTAATGTATGTTACGCTTTTCGTATAATCAAAAATTGGTTCCTTAAATTATATTCCCTTCGTTCTAATATAATTGTCACCTTAGACATTTGCATAAATTTTTAGATAACTACAGATTTCTATCAAATGTCCACAAATGCCCTTATTAATTTTAATTGATTTCATATCACTAAATAATAAATATTTAAAATGGGAGAGTTTTTATTTGGATGAGAGAGGAGAGAGAACATATAAGATTAAGATGATGAATTGATTATTTGGTTGGTTATCAGAGTTTTGGAATATTTTGAATACTTCAGTTGGGTAAATTTGAAATTTAAGGAATGTGACATTGTTATTGGAACATCCTAATATAGGAAGTGAGATAATATAAATAAGATTGAGGGAGTATTAACTAAAATTGTTAATAGATAATTATTATTCTCCAACAAAAAATTATTGTTTTTGTTTTTGGACTAGTATATCTAATGTTGAATATTAGTACCCGTATAAATTACATAATAAAAAATAGGGATATCAAATCAGTTATTAATTAGGTATTACCTAAATGTGCATGTGCTAATAAAACCTAAATACTAAATGTTTATTGTTACTTTTGGATTATTACTATACAATTGTTAGCCACTACAGCTAGATATATGTTGTTAATCTTATTATATCAAATATAATTTATAATATTGAATATCTACATTTTAATTTACTACTATAAGGTAGACAACTAATCGCCAAATTTCACGCCATAAATTGTTAAATGGTGATAGACTATTATTCACTTTTTTCCTATTTTTATGATATAATTCCTATAGTTGTGTAAACTATATATTTAAGAGAGATTTAGTTTTCTAAATTAGAAAATTCCTATTTAGTATTTGCGCACGAATGATTTCTTCATCAAGTTGATTCCAAGAGAGGAATAGGGATGCAAAAATAATCAAATGCCTTGATGTGCTTGGTAAATCCAAAGTTGCCAGGATAAAAATTGAATAATTGAAGAGAATAAAGGGTTCCCATAAACACTATAAATTGTCAACATTTTTTCAAAACTACAATCACCTTCTTTGATTACTAAACTAACAAAACAGATATAATAATAAACTTTAATATATTTCATGTCACACATTGTACTCCAATTTGATGATATTTTAAACTTTCCTATTTTGAAGTTAAATAGAGTACCAACGAATTTTAGAATATTTCGATAATTTTCAATCTAGAAAATGGACTTTTATTTTAAAATTTGTAAGGTAGATGTGTTATCCATAAGACATAGTTATTTAGGTTTTATGAGATTGCTTGAACTATTAAATTAAACATATCTCTTATATTTCCAACAACGTATATCTAAAGAAAATATATAAAAATCACCTACGAGTAAATATTTCTCTAAACTCATATGAACTACAAAATTTTTTTGTCTTAGTTAGACGTTGAAACAGAAATTATATAAATGAAAAATTCAGCGAATTAAAAAAATTAAACAGTTGGTATCTCCAAACATGCTTTACTTTTTAATTCATAACTAATAAAAATCAAACAATTAGTCTATTTATTATAACACTATCCCCATCATTCTACCCCGACGGAAAGGTACTTCCCCTTTGGGCTAGTTGTGGGCGAGGAGGGATTCGAATCCCCAACATTTGGTGGAGACGAGGTGGGGCCTGTGGCTCAGAGGAGTTTGACCACCAAGTTCAGGATGGATTGGTGTGGTTCCTCTACGCCTAGGACACCAGAATATTGGACCATGAACGAAGAAAGGTATGAGAGGAACTGTTTCAAGTAAATGCACATTCTATATATATATATATACCCATACACATACACACTCACACACTGGTTGACATTATGGTACTTTATTAGTTTCCTTATGTTGCATTAATGGCATGATCTCTATAATATTCCTAATTTTGAAATTATAAATGAATAGTTGTTCACAAGGAAGTTTTTCTTTTAACCGGTACAAATCTTAGGGTCAATAGTGATTGAAATTTTAAAAGAAGGGAAATCCCGACAATTATGATAAACCTCAAGGGAGGTTGGCTCAATTTTCCTGATAAAACAATTGAAAAGGATATCAGGATTTAAGAATCCTAAATAGTGAAGAGCATACATCATGACTTGTATGGTTTCTTGTTTCAATGAAAACTCTCTCCAAAAGAAATGAAGAAAAAGGCATATCAGATAGAATAAGAGACAAACCTTCCTTGTAAGGTTCTGGTACTGTGAAGTTCAGAAGTTCAGAAGGTTCAAAAATTTGAGCATCAGGAATCTCCCAAGATGTGAACATTGTCTGAATTCGAAGAACTTCGCTCCTATTGAATTTTATGAAGTAAATATTATCATATAAAGGAAAAATCTTCAAGTACATCCTCAGTCGAGGGCCCTCTTCCCATGCAGTTGAATCGATATCTAGCTGATAAAGTTCCAGCTCCAGAACAGAGGTAAGATGCACCTCAAACTGATGGACATATGGCTGGAAATCTTGGAACCCAGGACTCTTCAAACGATAACCTACAAGGAGAGGTAAAGCACACAAGCAAGGAATCGGAGATGCTGGGCATCTGCATATTCATAAGGAGCTGGGCATGCTTGTGGAGCACAAAAACTGGAGTTAGGTTCAAAATATTGCCAGCATCTTCTACTGGAGTTTCACAGAACTTTGTTAGGGTAGCATTTCGGCAGATAGGATTTCCTTGAAGCCTGACAATTTATTTAAACAAGTATGAGGAAAAAATTAACACAAAATACATCACAAGGCCGATAAATGACCAAAACATCTTTTAAACAAATTACATTTTCTTCAGGGCAAAAATGTCGCTTCTAAGAGAAAATTCATTATCTTGAAGTTAATATGTCAATTGACAAACCTTATTGTGACATTTGGAGGGAGCACAAGTCTGCTGGAGATATCTGAAAACAGATTATTCTTCAAATCACTGTAGCATGAAATAGCTTCTTAATTAAAACTATATAAATTTGCTCCATAGTTGATATTATGAAGTATAGTATATGTAACAGAAAAACACAAAATTTACAACTTCCTTTTCATAGGAGAATCAAATGTAGTTGGAAAGTATGTGGCAGAAACATCTACACATTAGGTTACACCAATATCTATACAGAAACCTTCCGGGGGATAGAAGGGACATATCCCACCTCTGAGCTGAGAAGTAATAAAGGAAACGGCTTGCTAATGTTTGTGGACTTACACTATGAGTGCTTCATTTCCAGCCAAAGTAGTGTTTGGCCAAATTATTGATGGAACAGAACCATTGAACAAATTGTTTGCTAGTGATCTGCAACATGAATAATATACAATTATTTGATTAGATTAATTTATCCATATATCCTTCCACTAGAGAGGTAATTGATGTGAATTACACGTGAACAATAAACCAAGAAGAAGAATTTTCTTGGAAGACAATATTTGAGGTAAGAGTGATAGATGCTCACAATCTCTGCAAATAAGGAAGGCCTGAAAGGTTCACAGGAATAGTTCCAGAAAGATTATTGTGTGATAGATCGCTGTAGCATGTAAACAATACCCATTGGTTTTACAAATTGGAAGTCATTATTGCAATCAAGAATTACATGAAACTCCACAAGTACTTCTAAACACCAAAAGAGGTGGAATGTTACTATTTTAAACACCAAAATAAAAAGTATGTACTCACATAGTTGTGATATTCCCAGAGATCTTACCCAGGGTCATGGATCCGCTTAGCTCATTAAAGCTGAAATCTCTGACTTGAAGGTATAAATCAATCAGCATAGGTATTCCAAATAAAGTAATGTAGTAAAAATATTTTCACACGAAATGTAACTAAGTAAAAATATTGACACGAAATGTAACCATGTAGCATTCAGCTATCAGCATGTCTAGCATAGGCTGACTTACATATACAAAAGGTCAACCATCTTGCTCAGGTCTGGGATCGGCCCTTGCAGGCTGCAGTTCCTGAAACTCCTGATGCAGCCAGGAAAGCTGAATTGTTACAAATCTTAGCTGAAAGCTCTCTCCAACATGTCTGCAGTACTTGATCTATATTTTCTTTATCATTCCTTGAGTTGACAAAAAGTTTCATTGAAAGAAAAATCTTACAGTAGCTAACCAAAATATTCCACGTTTCTTTAGCTGAATTATAGCTGGGATAGTTTGCAGAAAAGCTCAATCCAGTTGTTTTGTAGTTTAAGGACTATTTAGGTTTAGCACATCAGTGGATCAAAATAGAATATGACAACTACTTCAGCTTGAATACCTTTAATCCCATGATCCATATCCCTTGATATAGGGATTGTATAGCTATATTTTACATGATTGGGCAGTTTGTAATGCAAAACTAGAACAAAATCATGATATCTGAATCATATGTACACACTGGTTTTGAAGGAAAAGTAAGACATTTGGAACTTACAATTTCAATACATGGGACATGTTCTTAAAAGTATCAGGTATTGAAGTCCTGCTGAAATTATTGTTATCAACTTGACTGCAAAGCAAAAGAAAAGAAAACTTACATACAAATAGAGACAAAGAACATCATTGAATTCACATTATTGGAGTTTCCAGAATGTAAGAAGAATTACATTGATTACATCCATTACATGCTAAATGTTGTAGTTATTGGCATGACTTGCTGAGCCACAAAAAGCATTTGTTATGCCCTTTAGTTGGACAATTAAATAGGTTTAACTGAGGGGGGACTTCTTAGCCTACATAAGTAACTTATGATATCTTGCTTTTTTCTTTCATATAAAAGTTGTTCTTTGTTGAAATAGCACAGGTACACGTCACAACCAGCTCAATGTTGATTTCAGCAAATTATTCTAAACTGCAAGAATAAAAGACCCACGTGTAATGAACAATTACCAAGCCATATAATGCAGGATTTACTAACATAATGCTAGACAATAAACCAAATAATGGTGCGACTTGATGCAGGAGACCTTTTTACCCTTGAGGTTTCCACCCTATACTTTTGTCTTTGTTAAGTTGCTTTGACGGGTGCACGAATTTTTTGTGCGTTCAATCATAGGCAATTAGCTCAATCATAATATCAATTAGATGTCAATATTAACATCCCTGTAGATTCAGTGAACCTATATATACTAATTTCTTATTGGATTAATCTTTCCTACACTATCGATGTAGGAAACTTTTTACATGATCCGCTGTAGATGCAAACCAATATGCAAACATAACTTTTGAAATCTAAAAAATGATTAGGTGGCATGCATCCACACAGGTGTAGATGCATGCCACGTCCAAATTCATATAAAGCTGCAAACTCTTTCTACGTGTTCTACATGCTACTCTTCAGAACAGTTGCATTGAAATCTATAACAATTCCACATCTTTAAGGACTATAAAGTATAATGACAACTGTATGGTGCTAAAGCAAGCAGATTTCAGCTTCCTGGGAAAGTACCTGAGCTCATACTCTTATCTCCCCTAGCTTCGTTTTCACAATTCCTTTTCCAAATCTTGCATTGCATTTACAAGAAAATGGTTGTCACTTATCAACACATGGTAAAAGATATAAATCTTTGTTTTCATATTCTCCTGTGTGAGTGTAAATTTAAGGATTAATATCCCCATATTTCCAGGCAAAAGAAACTTTTAGTCACTTCAAATAAGTAAACATTATCACTCAGAGTTTTCTCAACCACTATACCAGATAACCGAATACTGCTAATATTCAGGTTAATTCCCTTGTGCAATGTTGTACTAGTCACTCCCCTCCACTTGATCTTCTGATGTTAGACCTTAGGAAGAAATCAGAAAATTCAACTGACAGGTGCTTAGAGATTGGCATTTCTTAAGTAACAGTATTTATTTTTATGCGCCCATTTGAAAGGAAAATTAGCTACTAACATGTAAATAAACATATGATAATAGACCTTAGGGGTGATTAGTTCTACCCAAAAATGAGCTACTAGAAAGTAAATAAACATATGATAATACTTGATGTGCCAAATGCTACAGGTTGCCAGCAGCTGCTTCAATCATGAGAAAAGCATTTTTCCAGGCCAATATTCAGACCTTGTTTATGGTGATTAGTAGTATTACCTCAAGCTTTTCATTGTCACTCCTTAGAATGTGATGCATCAATCTCTGTGAACTTTCCATCAAAAGTTTGCAATCCAAGTCTGTTTTTACATCTAGATTTCTCTTTTGATTCCCTTTTTCTGCTTTTATTCCTTTCCAAGTTTTCTTTTGACAAAATCAGATAAGACCACTGATGGAAGTAAACAAGCAAGCAAAAGTTCTTTGAGAGTAGGCACTACAGAGACCAAAAAATGAAAAATAAAAAAAAAACAAAAAAAAAAACATAAAACCAAAAAAAAAAAAAAAAGAACCACAAGAAAACAAAACAAAAAACAAACAAACAGTAACAACAATGAACTGAAGTGACATATGTAACGAAGAAAGATGGCATACAGTATGAGTAAATTTGGGAGCAGAGAGAAGTCCGGTGGTAGATACCCTGACAAATTGTTATTGCCCAGTAACCTGACCATTTAAAATATTATTTCAATAATATAGCGAAAATGTATAATAAAGAGTAAAAGAAAAAATAAAGTGGAATTCCTACTCAGGAACACAGGTTAACAAGACTTGGAACTCTAGATAGCTCAGGTGGGATTTGCCCACTAAGTGAGTTGTTATTCATGTGGCTGAAATTATAATGTAATAAACAAGAGGATATGAAGTTACTTATTGTAGCACCTAGTAACAGAAAGACAGATCCAATCTCACTGCACAATGAAAGTAAATTTGCGGCAAAATAGGAAATTGAAACAAGCAAACGTGTAGAAATATTCTCACAGGTGCTTTAATGCCCTCAAGTTTGAAAATGAGTTAGGTATTGGTCCGGATATTTGGTTCTGGTTAATTTGTATCCTTTCCAAGTTTTCAAGGTAACCAAGCTCATCAGGCAAGGAACCAATTAGTCGATTACCACTCAGAAGCCTGGAAAAAGAGAATAGTTATGGGTGGCCCGATATGCAAGTATTAAGTAGCACATTCTTTTGTTTTTAAGAAACACAGGTTTTAGGATTACGAATGTGATTATATCCGTAGCACAAAATTCAAAACAAACATAGTTACCAATACCATAAAGGTGTATAGAGAAAATAATCATTCAACAAAAAGAGAATTCACTTACAACATTTCTAAGTTGGTCATATATTTCCTATCTCCTTTGGTATTTTCCCACTAATGGTGTTCCACATGAGATCCCTTCAAAACAAAAATGAAATGCACATAAACATAAAAACCAAACATAACAACAAAGTCTTGTTAAAGCAATGAAAAATCCCATACACATTTGATTTAGCAAACGAAGCACATTATCATCAAACAAGTTACACGAAAGCACTTGAACTTACAATATCCTTAAGTAAACTAAACGGCCAACCTCTGCTGATAAACTTCCTGACAGGTTCATGTTAAGCAGATGCCTGTTTAAAAACAAAAATCGTGATATCATAGAGTAGCTCCAGATTAACACGGCAAATAGACCAAGAATTTTATTGCCAGGTGAGCATTAGATATGTTATATAAATTCGACTAGATGATGAATATGACATGTGAATTCAAGCAAATTACTTGCAAGATAATTTAAAATGGAAATACTCCTAGGATTTTCTGATAGTTTAAAACAACACTGGAAACATGAAACAGCTAACAGCACTTATTTTAAGCATTTCACAAATGTAAATCTTATACGGGTAAATAAATTCACTAAACATGCTCTTCTCTGTCAAAAAGACAATCAAAAGGAGAAAGTCAGTGCTCCTTTCAAGCATCATTTTCACTATCGCAAACATTCAGAAGGATAATTCTTCGAAAACAACTACTGCATAATAAAAATAATACACCAAAGAGTTTATCCCAAAAAAAAAAAAAAGACCTTCATAATTGGCATTCAAAATATAGGTACAGCAAAATAAAAAAAGAAGAAGGTAAAGATGGGGATATTAAAATCATGCATACAATTCTCTGACATGGAGATAGTTATTAACAACTGGTCCATCAAAGCACAAAACTCCTCTCCAATTTGAAACACATGGATCTCCTTTACTCCAGCCACTGAGAATCCCATTTGGATTCTATCAAATATTGCTTCATGGCCCGCAATGCTCTGACTGCATTTCAAATTGAGAATCTCGTTATGATTTCATCACCCAATTGAAAAATAACCGCAAGTTAGATCTTTTATTATCTTCAATCAATCTACAAGTTTAGATCTTTCCAAGTACAATAGCTACAAATTCAACTGCAAACTTCTTGGCAGAAATGGCATATAAATGCAGATACTGAACTGCCTCTTGAACATTAAGCATCCTGCAGATGTTTCTATTATGCTTGTGTTAGCTATTCACGTATTTGACAGAGCACCTCTCAATCAGAACCCCAGATGAGGCCTGTCAACCACCAATTTTGAATACACGCACTTCCTTTGAAATCTCTTTGCTCAAAAACTGATATCACATAGCATATCATATCCATGATCCATCGTCATTGAAAACATTTACCATATTTGTTAGAAAGGCGGGATGATCTCAACACACTTCATTTAATAATGCAAATATCGTGTATACAGAAACAAAAAATTCATTGGAATATCTATGGCTTTACTATCTCTGGAGATTAAACTTCTCACCGTCCATATTAAACACGAGTTTAAATCATCAATCATGCAAAAAGTTCATCACAAATTCATCAAGTACACATCTTAACGACAACGTGTATTAAAACAGGTGTAAATTGTTTGATATGCAAAATTACGAACAATATCCTACACAACACCATGACCAGCAGAAAGAATAAGGAAATCTAATAGAAATTCATTTCAGTTTTGGGTATATAAATTACCTTCTGTAGGATCAGTTACTTGGCAATCTGCTCCCATAAAAAGCAAAGCCCAGAAAAACCCCACAATCAAACTCACTCCAATCATGGGAATTCTTGACCTGGGCATTGAGAACATCCCAAGATTAATATTCACTTCGCCAAAGTAGTCAAACATCTTTTATAGCACTATCTATCATTGACCATAAAAAGGATTTTGTTATAATTGCAAATATACTAGAAAAAAAAAAAAAAAGGAGGAACTAAGAAACTTAAGTACAAAAAAAGAATTGATGACCAAGAAAAGAAGTTGGACAAAATAAAGAACTAACTGAGGGATAAAGTACATAAAAGGGTTTTCCTTGCGGAAGTGTATTGAGGCAAGCAAAGAAGTCCCATTTGCTAATTGATTGTTGGTGATTGGATTGACTCCGTCGACGCACAGTGGGAAATTCTTGACTTTGACCTCGGCTGGGATCTTCATCGGGTGATCTCAATTAGACCAACCAAGTCTTACTTTCTTGGAAGCATTTAATACGACTAGTTATATATTATTATAGGTGTGAAAACTTTGATGCATCAAGTTAACGCAGTAGTAGAAAGCATTATTAGTGATAGGCCCGAAGTTTTCGATACCTCCTGCTCAGGAGGTGTCTATCATGACTTCTCACAAGTGGGATATTTCCCACCAGGTTGTTATTTTTTTTTATAAGAAAATAAAGAAAGTTAGAAGTTAGATTAAAATATACTCAAGACACAAAAATTTTTCGCTGAATAGGGTTAACTAATATTTAAAACACTAACAAATAAGGGAGAACTAAACCTACGAGGGACCATAGAACTTCAACCTTCAGGCAATTGCTGACAGGAGGAGAAACTCATGGAAATTAAATTTAGACACTTACTTATTCATGTTTTCGATATGGCGCCAGTGGTTGTTAAGGTCTGCGTATTTCGTTTTCACTTTTCCAGTATAATTTGGTTTTGATTAATAAATTTGCACCACTGAATAATCGATTGTAATTTTTAACTGGTTAATTAGTTAGTTTAACCAACACATCGAATAACCGCTTTGATTGTAGAATTGTAGCATCTATACTATTAGTGAGAAAGGCATACTTTATGAGTGTGCAGTTTTATATAAAAAAGATTAGACAAAAATTCTAAAGGAAAAATATAAATACAGAAAATAAAAAAAAGTAAAAAAATTTAAAGAAAAATATTGGTAGTGGAGGTGAATATTGTAGACGATAATGGTTGGTTATAGTAACTCACACGCACTCTCTTATTCTTGCATATTACAGTTGAATTTTTATAGAGGTTTAAATGAAAATTAATAAGATGGCGGATGCCAAAATAAAGGTTGAGGTTCTATATATAGTATAGATACTATCTATACAATACAATATAATAAAGCAAGAGCACCATCCGTCATTTTTTACATTTGCAATATTACACCCATGAGTAATTTTTTTAACCAACCTATCAATATAAAATCACCATTTAGTATTACAATTTCTAATAATAACTTCCACTTTTTTTTTTAATTAGCACATACATTGGCTAGGCCTTTACCCAGTAGTATATATAAAGTGATAGACCTACTTTTGGTATCTATCACTTTATCAACTTCTTATTTTACTCTTTATTAACATTAATAGTATCATTTTAAACCACCTATATATAAAGAGAGACTCACTTTTGGTTCACTTTATCAACTTTCCATTTTATCCTTTATTAACATTAACAATATCATTTTAAACCGTCACGAATAACTACCCACTTTTATAACTTCATTATCTTTTTTACTCATTTTTTTTTTAAATACACATATAGTGTGTACCTTTCTCCCTAGTTATTGATTATTCACATGGTTAGTTTGGAAACATTTATACTATATATAAAATGAGAGACCCACTTTTGATGTGTGTCACTTTATAAATTTTGTATTTTATCTTTTTTAGCATTAATAATATTACACCACCACTAATAACTATCCCATATAACTTCCTCTTCTTTTTATTTTTTTAATCACACACGTAGTGTGTGCCTTCTCTATTAGTTATTCATTATCCTAATAATAATTTGTAATTATTTCTTAATGACGATATGTGTGTGTCTATATATATATATATATATATATATATATATATATATATTGATACTTAACTGGCATAGCTCATTAAAGGTAATATTATAATTAGTCATCTCAAGAAAGGTAGTTATGCCCATTGTGATCCCTTATATATATAAATAGGCGGTCTTTACCTCGTTAATGTATTTTTTACCTCACGACCATATAAAGCATTTTTTCTCAACTTTCTCTCCCTGTTCTTTGCTCTAATCACTTTAACACATTTTTTAAAGTATTTTTTTTATCTCAAATACATCATATCTTAATAGTTACTATAGTATTTTTTCTAATAATATTTACAATAATATCCCAAATAATAATTATCTGAAACATTTGCTTTTCACTTGCACGGTTACGCATCACTCGTAAATTGCTTTCATTTCCTTTCTCTCCGTCATTGCTTCCTCTGTATCTCTTTTAAAAACATTTAAAGTTTCAATTGAACCAAGTTAATTGATGGCTGTCCATCTTTGTCAGATCTAGAAAATAGTTGACACTGATGCCATTGGCTGTAATTTTCTTCCAGTCATTTGCTTCACATATCTCCAATACATACTTTGTCTGATTTTATCATTTCGTGCACGGAAACAATGATCAAGGCAACCCATGACTCGATGATTATGAGTCCATGTCATATGATGAAAATTATTGCTCTTCGTTTAGATGAACAAAGAGAAATTTTGCCTATAAATTGAAGGCTAGAAGCATTAGCTTAGACATCCCGAAAATGTAGACCAAACAATGGAGTAGTAAAGGCTAAGCCTTGTTTGTATATTTCTTGATCTGAAATAGTTTTAGTATATCTTAATTTGAAATATTTGGATATTTCGTTTGAGATTTATTTAATTTTGTAAAAATCTCTCCAATTTATATTACTCTTCTTAAATTAATGAAATTCTCCCCCTTTGTTCGTGAATATAGGTATGATTGTGTAAATTTGTATCCATTTTGTTTCTATATTTCTTTTTGTTTGTCTTCATTATTGTCATTAAGTACTTGTTAAGAAATTTTTATATATTCTCGGGTTTCCAATCCTAATAAATTGGTATCAGAATTAGAGACCAAGTTAAGTTCAAGCATGGAATTTGATGGCAACGGATTTTTTTGTGTACAAAAATTTTGACGGAGATTGAACTCTTATATGAATCTTAGGCTACTCATTGCCAAACATAAGATTCTCTTTCTTGGTGTTAGGCTATTTTGTCACTCTTTTCTTTGTGTATTGAACTTCTAAACTTTTAGGAGGTCCGTTTAGTATTTTTGTGAAGAGATTTGTAGAGTCTATTTTGTTAATAAAGAGTTGGCTTGTATTGAACATAAATTCAAAATTTTGATAGAGAAAGTGGAGAAGCTATTGATCTCAGTAGTGGACTATTAGAGACTTTTTCGTCAACAAGTGTTTTGCAATATTTTAGACTCTTATTAGAGTAGTTTTAGCAACCTATTTTGTTTTCTTTGTGAGCTAATTTTGTATTTTTATATAACATTCATAGTGTTTTTTGTGGTATTAATCAAGGAAGCGAATTGGAACTTTTAGATATGGGTGCCAATGTGTTGGGTTGTCAGGTTATCGTGTCGTGTCAGGTGTGATCCATTTCTTATCGTGTCGCACTCGTGTTGTGTCATGTGAGGCTAGTTTCTTATCGTGTTGTATTCATGTTTGATCCGTTCGGGTTGTGTCATTGTGTCACGTTCGTGTCTGACCCGTTTACTAACAGAGAGTATCTGCCTATTTGACAAATTACATAACTTGTGATCAATTTGAATAAAAATATTAAATTTTAATTAGTTAATAATTAAACAATTATTAATTCTAATCTTATTATCGTAGTAGTTTAAAATACATAATTAAAATTATTGAAATTTTTAGATAATATTTAAAATAATTATTATGTTTGATTTAATAATCTAATATTAAATCTATTATTCACAAATTTAAAGTATACTATATTAAATTATATAATAAAAGAAAAATTTTAGTAAAATCTGTTCATATAGTAACTTAACGGGTTATCGTATCAATCCATGGGTTGAACCAACCAACCTGTTTAATTTCGTGTCATAAACGGGTTGATCCAATAATGACCCAATAAATTTTAGGTCGTGTCAAAACCCTGTTAATTTTGGTATCATGTTCGTATCGTGTTATTAGGTCGTGTAAAAAATTGCCAGTCTTACTTTTAGAGACAGCGTTTAGTCTATTATGCTCTATTAAGATTTTCAAATGTTTGGGTGTTTTGCTATTGGACTATTTTGAGTTTACGAAGGATTCTCTAAATTTGTATTGCATTTAAACACATCTAAAGATGTAGTCATGCAGGTATCAACCCTTGTAGATATTGATCTAGTTAACAAATTCAAGTTTTCTTTAAACTCGGTTTCTTTGTCCAGTTGTTAATTTGATCCACTGAAACTTTTGTAGAGAAGGTGAAAAAAATTTATCATTTGCAAAATTTGAATATTTATTTGTATTTCACATACAAAGTTAAAGTGGAAATTTGTTAAGTAATGACTTTCTATCTTTGTGG